>QLNU02014176.1:24208507-24226802 GCA_006491805.2 Dysdera silvatica | reverse complement strand
AACAAAATACATGTAAAATATCTAGATTATACAGAAGGTATTCGTTTCTACTTGAAAATGTAAAAAAAAAAATTAAAAATGTTCAATGTGTTCACCCTCACATGTAAGAATATGTAATCGTGGGTGAGAAAACTAACTACACTTGCGTGCATGTCAGCGTCGATAGCAGAGATCTCGTGGCGTATAGCATCCTTCAACTCAGATAAGGTAGATGGACTTCGAACGTACACCCGAGATTATAGGCACCCTCATAACCAGAAATCCCCAGGAGTGAAGTCCTGAGAGCTTGGGGCCATGCATTGTTGAAGAAACGGCTTATTATTCACTCTTGACCAAACGTACTTCGCAAAAACTGCCTTACACACACACACACATTTTGATATGAGGAGGTGCTCCATCTTGCATAAACGTCTAGTAGTCGCTTTTCATGCAGGGATGGCACAAGGTAATCTGGCAGCATTTTTAAATAACGGTCTCCAGTTACGGTTCACGTCTTCCAGCCACCGGTTCTGCATGGTTCCTGGAAGAAATAAGGACCAAGAATTACTGATGCACTGAACCCACACCACACAGTGAGTCTCGGTGCATGCATCGGCGTTTTTACCTATGCATGTGGATCATCTTGAGCCCAGGTTCGGAAGTTATGCGTATTAACGGATTCGTGTAAAGAACAACGGACCTCATCTGTCCAAAAGATATTCAAAAGCCATTATGGATCATCGTCGATCTTTTGCAAAGCCCACTCAGCGAATTCCTTTGGCTTTTCAATGTCATTCGGCTGCAGCTCCTGTAAAGTTTTAATTTGTACGGGTATAACTTTAAAACTTCATGCACCACTCAGAACACACTGGTTTGTGGTAAACTCTTGTTTCTTGAAACCTCCCGTACACTGCGTATAGTAACTGTGTTGCGAGAGCATCCATTTCTGTTGCTACCCTGCTGATACGCTCCTCTGGTAACTTCGGCCTGCCACTGCGAGGTCGATCTTCTAAGCGACCGGTTTCTTCGAGTTGCTGCATTATCTTTTTGAGCACAGTTTTGTAATTGACCTCGACACCCTTTAATTTCTTTTAACGTTCTAAATTGAGCGCCTGGTCTCAGCTCTGGTGGCGTGCGGATGTCTGTCCGGGCTGGCGGGTGTTGGTTCCAGCTCGCTTAAGACGGAGTGCTTGGGATATTCACTTTGGCCGCCGGGTGGCGGTGGATGGATGCCTGCTTCTGCTATTCTGGGACCGGACTCCGCCCTCCCTCGTAATTCGGACTTCGTCGCTAGGGCCGTGCTTGGCCTTCTGTCCATGACGGGCGTTCGTCATTGTCTTCGTCCGCTGCGATCGCTTGGGGGCCAGCTTTCGCAAACAGTGGATGATAATTTGGTATGTAATGCCTGTCCGGACTATGCTGGTCTCGCGCGCCCTGGTTGCGGGGAATGTTTTACGCCTGTTCGCTGCCGCTCGCGGCACCTCACCCACTCAACGGTGTCCGGTGGTCTCCTGTAGGAGTACCGGCCGGCCCGGGGTGTTCTTCCGCGCCATCCATCTATTTCGGCCGCTCTTCGGGGCGGACTGATCGTGGGTGGTCTCCGGTCGACGTTGAATGACGACAATCATGTGAGCTGTGCGTCTCTGTACGCCTGTTTCGATCGACAATCCCCTGCAATGCCCCCTCCCCCCCAGTGTCCCTTCTCGGTCCACTGGTCGTCATTTTATGTGACAAAAGCCAGTCTGGGAATACAGCGCTGCCCCATTCGGCGGCCACCTTTCCCATTACACTTCTTGCGAAAGAACACACACATAATTTACTATTTCCAGTTAGTAATATTTTCATTACGTATTGCAAAACATTTAAATACTGCAACCTTAGGAGGGTTTGTTTGATCAACATTTTTCATAAAAAAATAGTAAGTAGTTTGCGGTTTCAGAATGTAACCTCCCTGCAGTCAAAACAGACAGGATTGCATTGGGAAACAATAAAGTGACGAGTATGATGGTGACTGAAGTCGTATTTTTAATCGCCATTCCCCGATATTTAGTCGCCCTAGGGCTGGAGGTGACCGTGAATTTTAACTTTAGTTCAGATGTAATCCAGATATATTTAAGTGCAAAAAATTAATTAGCATTTATGCTTATAATGTAGTGATACCCTTCCTGCATTGTAAAATACTATTCATAACTATATTGATCATACTTTTTTTTTTAATTAAACGATATTTATTATTTTACCAGACAATTTTCAGTTTTTCAATGAGAAATTGTCTTTCAGGAACGGGTTTAGCATGATGCTGCTGAACATATGTAAATCAAAACCACTTGTGTGCTCATTTTCAAAACCATACTTCTTGAAGCCTACAGACTACCGTAAATTTTCAAGATTTGCAAACTATGTGGTAAATAAACTCATATTTTAATTTTTCTTTCCCCAAAAATTACATTTTTAGTTTCTGATTCGGTGTTATAATAATTATATTATGAGCCCTTTCATCGTAATGACGAAAAAAATTACCTCCAAGTTCATTTGAAGTGTGTTTGTGTTTTTGTGATCACAGCCTCAGGTTGGTTTCACTGTCCAGTATTGGCGTGCATGTAGGGGACAGGTGATAGGTTTCATAACATCCCCATTGCAATAAAATTTTGTATATATGCATATGAATATATGGAGTTGCGCGGGGGCTCCGACCTTTATGCATATGCAGAAAGTTCATAAGGGAGGGTTATAGGCTCATTGAGGGTGGGTGTAGGTGGGTTAGAGCTTTCATTGCAATGGGGTGGTTACGACCAAAAAATTACCCCATCAAAACTCCTGTACTGCAGTGCTCTAATGGTGTCCAGTAAGCTTAATTATTTATAAATGTATCAGGGTTCGGAGATCACGCTTAGCTTCAATCCCATCCTGGATGACTAATTTTGTATCATTCAGTCATTAATCATATAAATATGAATTCGATTGAAATTTGCAGCAAAGTTGTTATGAATTTGTGTGAAGCCAACAATCTATATGAGCATCCCATCCCATTAACATACTGTTGAAATTGTTTTTTAAGGAATTTATTTTGTCTTTTTAAAACACGGAGTTTTGTTGAACTTATTCTGATTTAATATAACGGGTAGCAGTAATACCTTCCTCGTTGCCAAAGTAAATGAAATTTTACTATTGGTTCCAACTGTTAGAATTATAGTTCACATGTGGTTTAGAGATTTTTTTCTCACTAAGCTATCACCAACTATCACTAAGTTAATTACCAGAGTAAAGCCCTCATTAGCGAACACTTAGCAGACAGAATTTGTTTACGTAAAAGGGCAAAATTATTGTAGGTTTCTTGCCAAGGAATTTTTATTTGACCGTAAAAACGTGGAGACTGTGTCCCTGTGGATTCTCCTTCAAGAGGGTTTTAACTGTACTTGACTCTTCCTTTATGCTTTATAACACCATTCATTCTAGGATCAGAAAAGGGCATAGTGCTCCGGATTGAAAAAAAGGGAACTTTATCAAAAGATTTTTACATGCCTTAATTAATACTAATTAACACTGAGTTGATTACTATTTAAACACTTTTTAACCATTTTTTTTTTTATTTATTTTGCCGTTCTCCCAAAAGTAAACCATGGTGATGAAAACAATTTCCTCCAAAGCTTTTTCTGTGTAGGTATTTGCAAAATAGATATTATGAACTATACAAAATGATAAATTATTTTTATTTGGAACAAAATTTTACTATGATTTCACAGGGTGAAAATAGGCATGTTAAAAAATTTAAAAAAAAACCATGTAGTAGATGGCATAAACTTCATTGCTTAAAATAAAATAAATCCAGGATAAAAATTTTGTTAAATTCATAGTGCAAAATATTCTTGTTTGACAGATTATAACTATAAAATAATTCATTTTACTACAGGAAAACCCAATTATTGCTCTTGTGTCATCGAAAACACTACAATAATTGAGATATATTACAATATATGGAAAACAGATTATTTTTGCCGAGGCTTCGTAAATTAAAAAGTTTTTAAATGAAACAAAGATAATAATGCCAAAACATTGTTTAAAGTTTATATTTGTGAAGTTGATAAGTAATGTTATACAATGGTACACAGAAACTAGGTATGTACAATACTGTTACTGTATACATATGTATATTGTACTGTATTTACTAGTGCTTATTGTTTAAAAAAATACTTCAAGAAATTTGCTTGCTCTACATTTTTCTTCGTACATCATTTTATAACAACGAATTGAATTGTATATTTATCTAAGCACCTTCGAAGAACATTCAAGGTTAGGATCTCTATCCACAATCTTTTGCTTAAAAAGTTCCCTCAATATGAAACATTTCTTCTAATTCTTTTAAAGTGAATTTTTTTGTTATCATTTCCACTTCTTCATTTTCCTCATAAATTGAAATATGCAGTAATCGAAACCGAAATAACCGGGGTTTTCCTGTATTTTAAATAAAATGTGTGTTATTAATTAAAAATGATCCGATTATCCATATTGACAATTCTATTGCCCTGTGCCTAACAAAATACCTATTGGAGGACAGCGTCGTTATCTTCCCCAATCATTTTTTAAAACTAAACTAGTCAGTGGTCAAGAAGTACAAAGGTCATACTTAATGTACTCAGAAAGTAAGGAAAACGTTGTGTGCCTTGTCAGTTATTTGTTGGGACAACAAAACTAGTGAAAGGTGGGTTTGATGGTTGAAAGCAGGGTGAAGACCTAAAAAATACGAGAACTCCTCTGAACATAAACCATGTGTGTTAATTATGAAGGCTAGAGCACGCTCTTCTGAAAAAGTTAGGGGTTTACATCTTTTCACCCAAATAGAAGTGGGAAAAAAATTACTGCCACAACGCTTTAAGGAGAATCGTTGCAGTGACCCAGTCATGAGTGGCTGCTGGCTTACCTCTAAGAGGCCGCACTGAATATTTTGACTCATTAACCAGCAATGGAAATTCCATTATGCATCTAGAGTTAGTATCTCGGTTTGATCCATTCTTAGTGGAGCACATGGCCAAGTATGGCAAGACAAGAACATACCTTGTATCTCTCATCAGCAACATATGAGCAGTTCATTAAGCTCATGGCAGAGAAAGTAACAGACAAAATAGTAACTGAAGAAAGGGCTGTTTAGCATTTTTCAGTTATTGTTGATTCAAGCTCAGACATGGCTCATATTGATGAGCTATCAGTTATCATTCAATATATTACGGAAAATGGAAATCCCATAGTTTGTGGGACTAGCAATGCTAAGCAACATATTAGTTGTATCATTCTGATGAAAATAGTCTCATGCTGTTGAAACAGCTGTCAGTGTTTTTAAAACTACACTGCGATAATCTGAGTTTTTATTTTATTTGTTAATTTTGCACAGTGTATTACTGGTCTGGTTATGCTATTAGCAGTTAAAATATGAACTTCACAATAACAGGTTCATTTTTTAACATGTACAAATAATATCCTTTTTTCTAATTTCAGATAGTACATGCTGATAGTTTGAAGAACGATGCACATGCATTTGGCAATACTTTTTCTCCTAAACGATTTTTCTGGGAATGTTTTCCCAATTTGTCTCGAGTCCATTTTCACCAGAAGGATAAACTGAGTCATGAAGAGTTTCAACTCATTTATCGATATGAATCTTTCAATTATGTGTTCTATGGTCAGTTCATTTCAATGCTTGTTATTGCCATTCAGCTATTTTATAGCGCAATTATGGCCTACAGTGTCATTTATAACGTACCATTTTCCCTTGCCACAGGTACTTTTGGACCTTATTCAATAAAATTTGACATGATTGGATATGCTATTTTATCCCTTTTTACAATTCAAAACCTGCTACTGTACTTCTGTTCCCAAAGTACCCCTTTGCGAATATATTATAATAAAGAAAATAATCAGTATACGTGCATCTTCCTCGGAGTAAACCCTTTCACTGTACGACATGCGAGCTGTAATAGCGGAGAACTGATGTCCTTGGGGCACACCACATTCGGATTTGCTTTGGGCAATTTTAAATTGAGAGATCACAGGATTTTACTTTACCCACAGTATTTTAGATCAAACGAACACTTTAATAGAATGCTCGGAGATATATACTGATTTTGTACGTTTTAGAAAAATAAAATTTTCATCTTACGTTTCACATATTTCTTTTTCATCTTTTGTATTTAGTGTGTAGATCCCTTATAAATTCGTAACTTGTGTTTTCTAAATTAAAAGTACACAGAGAGATGAATAATCAAGGAAATTAATTTTGGTGCTCACGTTATGAAGCTCAAACTGGAGTTTTAGACCTATATATATCACAAATTAGGATATTACGGTTTATCCTAGAGTCAGTACAGTTACCTTACTTACATGTAGTTGGTGATTGACCATGAATGAATCAGCACACGGAGCCCCAGACATTTTTATAATGAAGGTTAGAAAAGGGGGAGAGTTGCCCTCGTGTCTTAGTCTGGGCTCGATCCAACGACTTCATAGTTGGAGCTGAAATGTTCTGTCATTTAAACCATTGAAACAACAAAGGAGGCCTTACCTTTTTCATACTTTGTAAATTTAGATCTCATGCTTTTTTTTTTTTACTTTGTCACAAGGAAATTACTTTTGGCATCTGCCATTATGGGTGCTTTTTTTCAACGTTCTGTGTGGGGCTGTATGGTGGTACTGTGGCAATGTGTTCACCCAGCATGCAATTATCTCTGGTTTGTCTCCTAACCGTACCAAAAGAAACAACACTTACCGACTAACTGCTTACCATAGTTCCCTAGGCATTTTTAACATTTTACCTACCGCTTGTAACTATTAATCGGCTTCCATTAGGTAAAGTGTTAAGAGGTTCACATTTCTCAAAAAGCTTTAAACCCCAACATGACATGACCCATGCTGTCCTTCTGCCATAAAACTCACATCAACCAACATGTATCTGCAGAAAAACATAAACTAAATACAAAACACTTGCAGTTGACAACTTTAATGCGATATTGAACATTTTTTTAGTAGAGGTAGGTTATACGGAGTCCAAAACAGGTCACGTTTTCTAAAATGCCTGAACACCAGCTGTATTTGTTCTACACAATACCCTGATCATTTTGATGTATCACATGTTATGATTGGTTTAAATTTCATATAGTGCAGGTCAGTTTAGTAACGCAATATGACTTTCTAGATGTCGCGACAACGGTTTACACATTATTAGACATAACTGGCTTAATTTTTGAGCTAGAATTATAATTTTGGTGTCTTTACATGTTTTTTAGATCACTGAATCCAATAGAACTATCACATTAAAGTATAAACACATTTTAATTTTGTAATTTACAATTATTGCTATTTTAGTTCTGGAAAGTGCCAATTTTCATACATGTAGGGGTATTATTTGCTTCCCCGCTACACAGGTGAGAATGGAATCAGGTTGAAAGATTGATTGCTTTATTTATTTATATTTATGTATATTATTACACTTGTAATTTGCATAATTTTGAAGCTAAGAACACCCTTTTTCCATTTAATATAGATCAACCTACCCACTTAACGATTGAAATAAGGTGTAAACTGTTAATAACATTAATTTAGACAACTAAAAAGAAGAAAAGTCTAACGTGGATTACAGTCACCGTAATTTTAATTGGAAACACTGATTAAGTGTACAGCGAAAATTGGTTATAATTAACTCCAAGGGACTGTGCAAATTCAGTTGTTATAAACGATATCTTTTTAAAATCACAGTAGCCTATAGTATAATACACTCTAGAGTTTTATAAATCATTTTGATAGTAAAAAGTATTAAACTTTTTGGTTTCAAAATTAAATAAAAATATACTTAATTATAATGAATTTAATTGAAGTATAAATTAAATTATATTTATAGCCACACTAAATACATAGTACTTTCTTAGTTTTTTAAATTGAAAAAATTGTAGAAAATATGACTAAAGTATATAATGTAGAAAACAAATCTAATGAATAATATTTATTATATTACACTAATGACTTTCGAACAGTGCCGGTTTAGGAGTTTTATGGGCCTTGTGCTGAAAAAATAAAATAGGCCCCTAAAGAATATGATCCTTCTGATATGTTTTTACTTATTAAATCACTTTTGGTTTTTTAAGTTCATTATCTTCAATATTCAGGTTTAGCAGTAATAAAAATTTCTTGGACATTTGTAAATAAACAAGATTAGAATAACGTATAAATTTTAATAACTAACCCACATTGTTCCGACTTATGACTGTCAAGTCGCGTCGTTATATCCGATACGAATTTCCCTACTTAGAATCTACGTAGACTACAAAATCGCCGTCGTTATAGCAGGTTTCGTCGTTATATACGATGTCGTTATAACCGATATATTTAATATAGAGTAGAATAGCAAACCAAACTTCTTGTAAAAATTCCGTCGTTATATGCGGTTGGTCGTTATAACCTGTGGCGTCGTTATAAACGATTTTCACTGTATATGATGCTTGCATGCTTCAATGCAATAAATTAATAACTAATACCAGGTTCCTTAAACATGGGTAGTTTGTTATTCATAGTACAATGAACCCACCAAAAAATGGACACGCATCAAACCGAAAATTAATACTTGTTTAAATGATGTATTATTAGGAGATGAAGATTAATACTTTTCTCTATGGTATATATATGTTCCATGACCCTTGGCGGATGATCGCTATTGGGAAACATTTGTTAAAGAATGTTTGGCAACATCATTATTCAAATGATTAGAAAATTATATTTGCCAACATATAAAGGCATCAAAATGACAATCGGAATTTCATTATAATGAAATTCCGATTGTCATTTTGAAAGTCTGTTTAATATTGATTTTCTAATTTAATGTATATATATATATTTAAATTAAAACTTTAGAGCAAGGGTGGATCAAGGATGTTATCACAGAGGGCGGTATAGGGGGCCACCTCAACGGGGAAATTTTTAGTTTTGGACTATTAAATAGTTTAGGTAAATGTTGTTATATTACTAGCCTTTCTTTATACCAAGGTTTTCCAATATTCGGCCCGCGAATAATATTAATTCGGCCCGCCTACAACTGTTTGAAATAAAAAAAATTTTCAAATAAAAATTTTAGATATTTTTTTTCAGAAATAAGGAAAAATTGTGGGGACAGGAGAGGTGACCCCTTTCTACATCGCAAGAGCACAAACAAATAACTGGAAAAAACTCTAAAGGGAGGCTGTGAAGTGATAGTTTTTTCCTTTTTTTTTTAAGAAACCGCTGGCTCGCAAGATCCGTGAAAATTCTTTAAGTGGCCCGCTACTCAAAAAGGTTGGACAACCCTGCTTTATACTCACCAAAATATTTAATTTACGACAATGAATTAAAGCTGGGCTTTTCTTTAATTAAACTATATGGTTTAGGGCAGATTATAGTCAAGTATGACAGAAGGATAACCTAGTAAAGGAGACATATACAATAACCAAAACGATAATTTACAATGTAATTAATAGAACAAGTTTAAATTTAAACTATAAAAACATTGTAATTATTTTACTTTTTTTTATAGAGAAGCAAATTTTTAAAAAAACTCAATGTTTACAATGCAAAATCGGGCGATCTTGGTTTCTTTGAAAATTTGTCAATCACTTTATTTACATCAATATGAATGTCTCTATGGATGTGTATTAAAAGTCTCTTCTGTCATCCGCGTTCGAAGCAAATTTGACGGGGTTTCAACGATAAAAAACTACGTTTTGCTGAAGCAACACTTACTGTAAACGTAGTTTGAAAGACGAGTAGCTTGAAGATTCGTGAAAAAAACGTCTGGATCGCATTTCTCCAAGATTTGGAGACTTTAGTGTAAGACTTTTATTTATTACAGTTGTAACAAACAACACATAAAATATTCTTCATCGTCTTTAATTTTTTTTCTTACTTAGCACTGATGTTGGGGTGGGGGGCAGCGATCGCCCCTCGCTGGAACCGCCAGTGCCTTAGAGGCCACTCCTCCCACTTTAAGATACCTTTAATGTATATTCATAATTCGCTTTCAATTTTTATGTATTTGGACGTAATTCTAACATCTTTCAAAGTATTCTGAGTTGAATTTAACCGTTAAAGAAATTTGTTGATGGATAATTTCTCATTATTGTAATATCCAACGGACACTTATTGCGTCTTAATATGTCATGAATTCCTCTTTTACTGATATCAAATTTTGTTATTTTTCACTGTTCTATGATCTTTGAATAAGATAATCCGACATCGGAAAGTGCACAGATGTAGCATTCTACAAACCGGTCTGCTTCAGGCAGCATTTTATAACCATTTGTAAAAGTTATTTTCAGAAAGTGTTAAGCAAACATTGGAGAACCATATGAAGCTATTTTGGAATGCGCATGTTCTGGTGCATGCGCGTGGCGGCGTTTGGAATGCGTTAACCATAATTTTGAAACAAACTCTGTAGTAAACAGTTTAATGGCGACATACTGTACTAATCAATAGAAGCAAATAAAATACAATTTTTATGGTGCAGTTCGATAAAATCATTAACACGATAATACTGCTGATAGCTATTTCGATAGCGTTAACCAGCTACCGTCGTCAGAGCGAATGGCGGCTTCTGTTTATGTCCGTGCTGTTGGTCGGTGTTGCCATCACGTCGGTTGGAAACTTGATTGGGCGGAGGAGTAAAGCGTATTTGTGGAGACGTCTTCAGCCGTGAGACCCAAAAGGTTTTTCCAAGTGGATGATATAGAGTTACTAAGGAGTTGATCATTAACTGCAACATTGATGTTTGCTAGAATGTGAAATGCCTCAAAGAAACTGAGATCAAGTGTTGAGTTGACTTTTTTATTAATACGTGCATTGGAGAATAGAAACTGATGTCCGAATTCCCATGAATGTTTTGCCAGAGCCGATTTATGGAATTCTTGCTTTCTGACATAAGCTTCGTGTTCATTTAGTCTGAGGCGCAGTGCTCTCCGTGTTTGACCGATATAAATTTGGCCACACTGGCACGGAATGGAATATATGCCGCAGCTGTCAGAATCCGGGATGTTATCCTTAAGATGAGAAAAGCCTATTTTGTTGATCGGAGTGAAGGTAACGCGAAAGTTGAATTTGTGCAGGACAGCAGCGATCCTAGTAGAAATTTTCGGAACATAAGGAATTCAGACAATGTTCGTAGGAGCTGAAGAATCACTGGAGAAGAGAGAAGAAGCAGGTTTAGGTTTAGTGACTTTCCTAAAAATATGTTGAATAATTGTTGAATTGTAAGGGCTATATGAGGCAATTTTTCGAATGTAGCTGATTTTCTTAGTCAATGCGTCACTTGTAGAAGAGAATTTGATGACACGAGACACCAACCAATAAAATGAGCTCATTTCATTGGTTGATGTCTCGTGCTATCGAATTCTCTTCTATAAGTGAAAACATTGAATAAGGAAATCAGCTACATTCGACAAATTGCCTCATACCGTGGCTACAATCCAACAATTATTGATCATATTTTTAAAGAACTCACTAAACCTAAACCGGCCTCTTCTCTCTCCAGTGATTCTTCAGCTCCTAGGGACATTGTCTGCATTCCTTATGTTCCGAAAATTTCTATGAGGATTGCCGCCGTTTTGCACAAATTCAGCTTTCGCGTTACCGTCACTCCAATGAAAAAATAGTTTTTTTTCATTTTAAAGACACCATCCCGGATTCTGACAGCTGCGGCATATATTCCATTCCCTCCCGTTCGTCATAACGATTTTAAATAACTTCACCACAAAAATTGTATTAAATTTGCTTCTAAACTCTGTAGTACACTACAAGTGTACAAAAGTTGATGCCCAAACATATTCCTCTTCCGGTTTTCTACTGATACAGCAGAAACGGGATAGGGCATTTCGGAGCCTCTTTCCGAACGACACTTTTTTATTTTCAATTTGATGTGAAAAGTTTTGAGCACTTTGAAGAATTTCGCTCAAAACATCAGCGTGCCCAATGTTTACACCAGAAGACTGTACTTGGTTCACACATGATTTGGTTCTCAGCATTCCCTTCAGAATGCAACATGTGTGAGCCATTGCAGAAATATCTGTACAACGGACAATCTTCTGGTACTTGTGTTGCTTAACGGCTGACGATTTGAATTTGGCCTTTTGCTTCGTAGATGTTTTGGCCAAAGTATGTAGGTGGCTCCGGGTTGATGGATTCGAGCGGCCTTTTCGTCTCCATTCCCCGATAATCTTTAATTGCCGCTTAGTGAGGATATCTCCCCGGAACATAGCGGCCCGCTTTTCTTCTCGAAAGGGTTCGGGGAATGGGTCTAAAAGAACAAAATCTGAGTTCAGTTAAAAGTCAACAATAAAAAAAAATATGAGTGTCCAATAAACTTACGATGTTTTATATGTTCTGTTACACGCGTATATTTGAACTATACATACACCGTTATATAGTGCATCTTGAAGTAGCCCAATTTGCCTTACTGGACAAAATATGAAACACCGACAGAAATTGAACGATATCCTAAATTCTAAATATCTTTATTTGATTGCTTGGTACTTAATGACCGTTATTTGATGACCGAGATATAATTAAATTCATAACATAAATATATAAAAAACAATGCATAAAATATGTATAGAAAAGGCCTTGATCAACAATTATTTCAAAATTCACATACTTTGTACATGGTAATTTTTACCTATAAAATTTTCAATGATATTGGGTCTTAATAATGAAAGTAAAACTTACAGCATATTTTCGCTTGTACCAATAACTCCAAGTCGTCCCATACGGAAAATCGGATTATGTTATATTTCCGCGGCCGATTTTTGTGACTCGCAACCTGTCCCATTATTCAAACAACGGTGGGAACGTAGATCTATATGCAAAAAAAAAAAACCGTATAATTTTAAAATTTATGAGGCATTTCGATATAAATATTTGAACAAAAATGTTAGATAGTGAGTATTCAAAGTTTGTGGATCCATACATTTAGACATTATTAAAATATTCATGATAATCTGAATGTGCCGTGCAAGCCTTTGATGTAAATTGATTTGCACAAACAAATTATTCCAAATTAACTTAAGCATGCAAAAATAATTCGACTTTCGCGTAAGCCAAAAGTTAGCTTGAATGAAATTATTTACCGAACGGGTAAAAACATTTACAAGTATAGCGCTTGTAATTTCTTTTACAAAATTTTGCTAATTTAAATAATACTCATGGAAAGTTATCAAGAAATTAAATAATATTATTACGGTTCTATTACCCGTCTCCAGGGCGTTGATTGGGAACGATCTGAATGTTTACCATTATTTTGTTCCTTCTTTCTAACTGGATATAGAAGTTGTAAAAGTATATATTTAAAAGGGAATGGTGTAAAATAACCTATACAACATTTATATAATATTTTTAATGGTAAGAAATATTGAAATATCCTCTATGAAATGTAGTTTTATAATCACATAAGAGATTTGGAAAACCAATTTCAAATGCATCTTTCGTCTGAACAAAATTGCTACATGTACTAGCTAAAGACACACTCTCCCATTTGCTTCGTTTAGTATATAGATGACAGAATTATTTCTAGACATCGAACAGTGTTGATTATTGAAAATCAAAATAAATTAATAATTAAATTCGCCAATAAACCGTGATGCTTATAAATATTCTTACGTTTCTGTTCCTATATCCAAATATAAATATATTTTTTATATTCTGATCATTTTTGCCTTTATTCTGCTACACATCGCAGTTGCTCAACTAATGCAAAATAGTGGTATAAAAAATTTACCTTTAATATAACAAAATAATCTTCGGATCAATCTGAAGTTTTTAAAGTGTTACGAAATCAAATGTGGATATGTAAGGCTTAATGAATCTTAAAGTTTGATTTCTGCAATAGAGCCTACGACTATAATATGTTGCCTTCTAGATGAAAGTCTTGCAAAAAGCTATTATTGCTTGCTGCTCGCTTTCATTCTTGCATGAATATAGTATATTATGTTTTTCTTAATTGAGATACGCTAACATAATAATTTAAAAATCTATTCTGTGCTTAGTTCTAAATTTGTGGCCCATATATTATGTACATATAAATTGCACGATAGACTGTTAAAAATGGGGTTTGCAAATACATACATGAAAGGTGGTGGTCCTTGTTCAAGAATCTACGCGAGTGATAAAAAATCTCGATAAAACGAAATATATTCTTTTCGCAGAATAAAAGCTTTTTACCAACTTTTAATTGTAAAAGCAATTTATGTAATAAAGTAATTTATGTTTTCATATTAAATAGTTTTAACAATGGAATCTAAAGTATTATCATTGCATTCGAATTAACAAAGAGATCTTATATAAACTTTACTTTCAAGCTTTTGTTGGAAGTATTTAATTCTTACTTTAATAGCGCAATTTTGCTAAGAAAAGAAATTACATTTCATGAAATATTTATATTATTGCGACTATAGTTTATTATGTGAGATTTTGAAACCAACAATGGTACAAGTCAATTTCTGTTTAAGGGTCCTCAATACTTTTAAGGCCCCAAGACAGTGACAAAAATTGGCTAATTTCAAGATAAATCTTTGTGAATAAACAAGATATTTACAAATTTTGCGTTTTATAAAATGCTCCTATTCCAGTTTTATTTAATACACTACCTAAATTATTTAATTGAGTTAAAAATAATTTTTAAATTACATGAAACTCATGCCCGTTTTACAAAAAATTAAACACAAATCATAAGTTTCCGCGCATGATTACTTAAATACCGTTCAAAATATTTTGATAAGATTTTCAGAAAACATATGTCTGATGTATATTGGTAAATTTCACCTGCTATTTTATGATATTTATCTATTTTACCTAAATATGGGGACATTATGTATATAAATTTTTGTGGTGCCTTATCACGTTAAAATTAAAAAAAATAGGTAATAAAGTCTTTCGTCTTAAGGTATTATTACCCTCCGCAGGGATAACACAATTGCCAAATATGGTCAACACAAGAAAGCCTCCGGGGCGAGAATTTTGTGAGTTTTCGTGGGGGAATTTATTATACAATAATTTTTGCCACCCACGTTTTAATTACAGCTCAAACTAGAGCTTGTGTAATTTTGGAGAAAAAGAGACGCTTTCCCCATCCTGGATTCGAACCAGGGTCCCTCCGTTTAGCCCGGAGTGTCTTGGACCGCTAGACGAATGAGGACAGGAAACAACGCTCTCTTTCTCCGTATGTAAAGATGTTAAGGTATTATTACCCTCCGCAGGGATAACACAATTGCCAAATATGGTCAACACAAGAAAGCCTCCGGGGCGAGATTTTTGTGAGTTTTCGTGGGGGAAATTTATTATACAATAATTTTTGAGAATGAAACTGAAAGTAAATACCGAGGCATTCAAGTTGGAATTAAAAAATCGCTTTTCTGCACTGGAAGGACTTATTGATGAAAGTGATATCTCAGAAGCAAATGAAAACATTGTTAAGACAATAGTTGAAACTGCTGGGGAAATTGGTGGTGTAACCTGTAAAAAGCACAATAGCAAATTATCTGAGAAGACGAAACAGCTCATGAAAAGGCGAAGACTTATGAAGGTGGACAATCAAAATACCGGTTGCAGGATCGAGTATGTAGAACTTTGCAAAACTTTGCGCAAAAACATGAAAAAAGAAATAAGAAAATTCAATTGTGAGTTAGTAAGGAAGGCCATTGAAAACAGCAAGAGCCTTAGGGTTGTTAAAGGAAGTTTGTCTGTTGGGAAGAAACACATAATTGCATTAAAAGGAAAGGATGGCACCGTAACAAGAAATAGGGAAGAAATAATTGTAGAATTCTACAGAAAGCTGTATGAGGGAAACAGTGGATTAAACGAAGACTGTGAGATAGCCGAAGGAACAGCTCCTAAAATCTTAAAAGAAGAAGTAGCATTTGCAATAAAAAGTATGAAGAAAGGAAGATCCCCTGGCGATGATGGCATTACATTAGATATCTTAAAAGAAGCTGGAGAACATGTAGAAGACATACTTGCAAAATTCTTTACCAAATGTCTTAACAGTGGTAACATACCAAACCAATGGGATTCTGCAACAGTAATTCTTTTGCATAAAAAAGGTGATAAAGAGGATTTGAAAAATTACCGACCAATTAGCTTGTTACCTGCTATTTATAAAATCTTCACAAAAGTGCTAACACATCGCCTGCAGAAAAAATTAGATGCAGCTCAACCAAGAGAACAAGCTGGATTTCGAAGTGGATTCAGTACAGTGGACCATATTCAAGTATTAAGAGAATTAATTGAAAGAACACATGAATATGAACTTCCATTGTGTGTGGCATTTATTGACTATGAGAAGGCCTTTGACTCTATTAAAACATCAGCAGTCATCAACTCTTTAAGATCAACAGACATTGAGGATGTGTACATTGACATGGTGAAATGTGTGTATAAAAATGCAAGTGCAAAATTTCGGTTACATAAAGATACCAAAACTATCAAAATTGGTAAAGGTGTGAGGCAGGGAGATACCATTTCTCCAAAACTTTTTAATTCAAATTTATGGATATAGAAAAACTAAGATCATGTTCAATAATTTTGTAGAGGAAACAAAAATACAAGTTGACAACATTGAGCTAGAAATTGCTGATTCATATATTTACCTTGGCCAGCTGATTTCAATGGATGGCAACATTATGAAAGAACTCAACAGACGTATTAAACTTGGCTGGAGTGCATTTGGAAGAAACAGTTTTATCCTGAAGGGGAAATTGCCTTTGTGTCTAAAAAGAAAGGTCTTCAACCAGTGTGTATTGCCAGTCCTCTCTTATGGATCAGAGACATGGAGTCTAACAGTTGGAGCAATACGAAAGTTACAGACAACGCAAAGGAGCATGGAGAGGTGCATGCTTGGAATAACTAGGAGAGATCGAAAAAGGAACACTTGGGTGAGAGAGCAAACTAGAGTAGAGGACATCATTGTTAAAGTAAAAGGGCTGAAATGGCGATGGGCTGGGCATATTGCAAGAAGAACTGATCAACGATGGACAACAGAAATTCTGAACTGGATTCCAAGAGACCACCGAAGACCTAGAAAACGTCCTCAAACTAGATGGGTGGATGAAATAAGAAAACAGGTTGGGGTGACGTGGAAGCGAATTGCTCAGGATAGACTTGTGTGGAAAGCATTTAGAAGGCCAAAACGATAATTTAATTAATATGTAATTAATAGAACAATTAAGCAATTAGCGTAATGTAATTAATAGAACAAGTTTAAATTTAAACTACAAAAACATTGCAATTATTTTATTTTTTTATAACAAGCAACTTTTTATAACAAGCAAATTTTTAAAAAAACTCAATGTTTACAATGCAAAATCGGGCGATCTCGGTTTCTTTGAAAATTTGTTAGTTTATTTACGTCAATGTGGATGTCTCTATGGGTGTGTATTAAAAGTCTCTCTTCTGGCATCTGCGTTCGAAACCAAGTTTGAAGGCGCTTCAACGATAAAAAACTTCTTTCTGCTAAAGCAAAGCTTACTGGAAACGTAGTTTGAAAGGCGAATAGCTTGTAGATTCATGGAAAAACGTCTAGATTGCATTTCTCCAAGGCTTGGAGACTTTGGTGTAAGATTTTAGTTTATTACGGTAGTAACAAACAACACATAAAATATTCTTCATCGTCTTTATTTTTTTCCTTTTTAGCCCTGAAGATGTGGGGCGCGGTCGCCCCTGTATCCGCAGTACTTACGAGGCTCCTCCTCTCATTTTAAGCTTTTTTTAATCTGTATTCATAATTCGTTTTCAGATTGTCTGTATTTGGACGTAATCCTTACAATCTGTCAAAGTATTCTGAGTTGATTGTAACCGTCGAAGAAATCTTTTTAATGGATATCTTATCATTGTTACAATATCCAACGGGCGCATATTGTGTCTTAATATCTCATGAATTCCCTTTTTACTGATGTCAAATTTTGTTATTTTTCACTGTTCTATGATCTTAGAATAATAATCCGACATAGGAAAGTGACAGATGTAGCCTTCTAGAAAGCGGTCTGCTTTAGACAGCATTTTATAACCATTTGTACAAGTTATTTTTAGAAAGTGTTAAGCAAACATTGGAGAACCATATGAAGCTATTTTGGAATGCGCATGTTCTGGTGCATGCGGGTGGCGGTGTTTCGAATGCGTTAACCATAATTTTGAAACAAACTCTGTAGTAAACAGTTTAATGGCGCTATACTGCACTAATCAATAGAAGCAAATGAAATACGATTTTTATGGTGCACTTGTTTAAAATCGCTAAAACTATAACATTGCTGATAGCTATTTCGATAGC
>QLNU02014176.1:24194351-24204533 GCA_006491805.2 Dysdera silvatica | reverse complement strand
TGATGGATGCGATCAAATGTGTTTCACGGATTTGAAGTTGTTTTTTGCTTGTGACGAACCCAAATTAACCACTAAAACAAGCTGACACTACTGCTGCTACTGACCACAAACACCGCAATGTAAAATAAAGACGGCGCCAACCGGAACGGCGCATCATTATGACAATCCAATCACGCCGGAACTTCTTCACTTTGTGCAATGGAATTTAGTAGGACCGGACGTTCCGTTCCACGATAAAAAATAAAACAGCCGCAAATGTTTAGATTTTTATCGGTAAAAGATTTTTTTTTTTATGAAATTAAAACTTTATAATTATTTTTACTCATTAAGAAGGATAGTTTTTTCAATCACATAATCTTAACTATTGACTCCGAAATAATAATTTTTTTTCTTCTTCTCCTTTCACTTTGCCATTTTCCCATGTTTTATATGGGGTTGGTGTTATGCTCTTTTAACCTTCCTTTCCACAATCTTCTATCCAATGCCTTTTCTCTACTCCATCCATACTCTTCCAGATCTTCCGTCACTTTATCCATTATCTTTCCCCACATATACATACTCAGAAATGTATTATATATATATACATCATCATATTCAACCATTATCTATCCACTGAAGGATGAAGGTCTCTCCAAATGCTTTCAACACATGTCCATCCTGGGCCATTCGTTTCCATGTCACCCCAACCCCTTTTCTTATTTCACTCACTGGCCGTTTAGCCAGCGTGGTGAAATTATGGCCAATTCCTCCATTATGTTGACACACCAGAAACCATGGCCAGTAGTCTCCAGGTGCTGGAGTGCTCCTGATCAGGCAGCGGTCAGTGTGGCATGAAAGCAGGGGGTGCTAAGAATCACTGGAATGGCCCAGGCTGCCATTTGTTATTGACCTTGGCTACGTTTAATGGACGATCCCTTGCTTCTGAAGCAAAACTTCAGGAATTGGAAGAGGAACTAGACAAGATCAAATGGGACATTGTAGGACTCAGTGAAGTTAGAAGAAAAGGTGAAGAGTTGGTGGAACTTAAAAGTGGACATTTGTTTTATTATAGAGGAACGGAAACTGGAAGAACAAGTGGTGTTGGCTTCTTAATCAACAAAAGAATTAAAGACTACCTTCTTGAAGTCGAAAGCACGTCAGATCGAGCAGCGAGGCTCGTTGTTCAACTAACCCAGCGATACCAACTTCAGATAGTACAGGCATATGCACCAACATCAAGCCATACCGACGAGGAGGTTGAGGAATTCTATGAAGAAATCAAACAGCTACATACCAAGGGGAAACAACACATCAAGCTCATCATGGGAGATTTTAATGCAAGAATTGGACAACAGGAACAAGGAGAGACATCGGTTGGTAAATACGGATACGGGGAAAGGAATGAACGTGGCGATCAACTCATAGAATTTGCCGAAGCTGAAAATCTTAGCATCATGAATTCATTTTTTAAGAAGAAACCGCAAAGAAAATGGACATGGAAACACCCAAATGGGGGAACTAGTGAAATTGACTATATCCTGGCAAACAAGAAATCAATTATTGAAGATTGCAGTGTACTGAACAGATTTAATACTGGAAGTGATCATCGAATGGTGAGATGTAAAGTGCACTTAAATACTAAATTAGAACGACAGAAGCTCATTAGGAAACAAGTAAGTAAGAGGGTGGATCTAATGAAACTGAAAGTAAATACCGAGGCATTCAAGTTGGAATTAAAAAATCGCTTTTCTGCACTGGAAGGACTTATTGATGAAAGTGATATCTCAGAAGCAAATGAAAACATTGTTAAGACAATAGTTGAAACTGCTGGGGAAATTGGTGGTGTAACCTGTAAAAAGCACAATAGCAAATTATCTGAGAAGACGAAACAGCTCATGAAAAGGCGAAGAGATATGAAGGTGGACAATCGAAATACCAGTTCCAGGATTGAGTACATAGAACTTTGTAAAACTCTGCGCAAAAGCATGAAAGAAGACATAAGAAAATTCAACTGTGAGCTAGTAAGGAAAGCCATTGAAAATAACAAGAGCCTTAGGGTTGTTAAAGGAAGTTTATCTGTTGGGAAGAAACACATCATTGCATTAAAAGGAGAGGATGGCACCGTAACAAGAAATAGGGAAGAAATACTTAGAAGAGTTGAAGAATTCTACAAAAAACTATATGAAAGTAACAGTGGATTAAACGAAGACGCCGAAATAGTCGAAGGAACAGCTCCTAAAATCTTAAAAGAAGAAGTTTCATTTGCAATAAAAAATATGAAGAAAGGAAGAGCCCCTGGTGATGATGGTATTACATTAGATATCCTAAAAGAAGCTGGAGAATATGTAGAAGACATAACGTTCTTTCAAATATAACAGCTGATAACATGCAAGCCAATGATTCTAGCAATTCTTTAAAAACGGCAATAAAGTTTAAAAATTACCGACCAATTAGCTTGTTACCTGCTATTTATAAAATCTTCACAAAAGTTCTAACACATCGCCTGCAGAAAAAATTAGATGCAGCTCAACCAAGAGAACAAGCTGGATTTCGAAGTGGATTCAGTACAGTGGACCATATTCAAGTATTAAGAGAATTAATTGAAAGAACACATGAATATGAACTTCCATTGTGTGTTGCATTTATTGACTATGAGAAGGCCTTTGACTCTATAAAAACATCAGCAGTCATCAACTCTTTAAGATCAACAGACATTGAGGATGTGTACATTGACATGGTGAAACGTGTGTATAAAAATGCAAGTGCAAAATTTCGGTTACATAAAGATACCAAAACTATCAAACTTGGCAAAGGGGTGAGGCAGGGAGATACCATTTCTCCAAAACTTTTTACTTCAGCTTTACAGATGATTTTTCAGCAGATAAATTGGAATAACAAGGGAATAAAAATAAATGGTGAATATTTAAATCATTTGCGGTTTGCTGATGACATTGTTATTTTTTCAACGAACCCATCAGAACTCCAAGACATGGTACAGGAGCTCTCAACTAGAAGTAAAGAAGTTGGACTCAAGATGAACCTACAAAAAACTAAGATCATGTTCAATAATTTCGTAGAGGAAACAAAAATACAAGTTGACAACATTGAGCTAGAAATTGCTGATTCATATATTTACCTTGGCCAGCTGATTTCAATGGATGGCAACATTATGAAAGAACTCAACAGACGTATTAAACTTGGCTGGAGTGCATTTGGAAGAAACAGTTTTATCCTGAAGGGGAAATTGCCTTTGTGTCTAAAAAGAAAGGTCTTCAACCAGTGTGTATTGCCAGTCCTCTCTTATGGATCAGAGACATGGAGTCTAACAGTTGGAGCAATACGAAAGTTACAGACAACGCAAAGGAGCATGGAGAGGTGCATGCTTGGAATAACTAGGAGAGATCGAAAAAGAAACACTTGGGTGAGAGAGCAAACTAGAGTAGAGGACATCATTGTTAAAGTAAAAGGGCTGAAATGGCGATGGGCTGGGCATATTGCAAGAAGAACTGATCAACGATGGACAACAGAAATTCTGAACTGGATTCCAAGAGACCACCGAAGACCTAGAAAACGTCCTCAAACTAGATGGGTGGATGAAATAAGAAAACAGGTTGGGGTGACGTGGAAGCGAATTGCTCAGGATAGACTTGTGTGGAAAGCATTTGGAGAGACCTTCATCCAGCAGTGGATAGATAATGGTTGAATATGATGATGATATATATATATAGAAATCAAAACTTTAGAGCAAGGGCGGATCCAGGATGTTATTACGGGGGCTGTTTCGTCCGCCACTCACCAGGAAAATTTTTAGTTTCGGACTATTAAATAGTTTAAGTAAATGTTGTTATATTACTAGCCTTCCTTTGTACCGAGATTATCAACATATGGCCCGCAGGCTACAATACTGCCCGCAAACAATATTAATCCGGCCCGCAGACAATATTAATCTGGCCCGCGAATAATATTAATTCTGCCCGCCTACAACTGTTTGAAATAAAAAAAATTCACAAACAAAAATTTTAGATTTTTTTCAGAAATAAGGAAAAATCGTGATGACATTAGCATAGGTAACCCCTTTCCATATCGCAAGTGCACAACAAATAACTGGAAAGAAACTTAACGGGAGGCTACTAAGTGCAAGTTAGTTTTTTCTTTTTTTTTTAATAAACCGCTGGCCCGCAAGATCCGTGAAAATTCTTTAAGAGGTTCGCCACCCATAAAGGTTGGACAACTCTGCTTTATACTCACCAAAATATTTAATTTAAGACAATGAATTAAAGCTGGGCTTTTCTTTAATTAAACTATATGGTTTAGGGCAGACTATAGTCGAGTATGACAGACAGATAACCTAGTAAAGGAGACATATACAATAACCAAAACGATAATTTACAATGTAATTAATAAAATAAGTTTAAATTTAAACTACAAAAACATCGTAATTATTTTACTATTTTTATAACAAGCAACTTTTTAAAAAACTTGAAGTTTATAGTGCAAAGTCGAGCCATCTTGGTTTCTTTGAAAATTTGTCAATCACTTTATTTACATCAATATGAATGTCTCTGTGGGTGTGTATTAAAAGTCTCTTCTGTCATCCGCGTTCGAAGCCAAGTTTAACGGCGCTTCAAGGATAAAAAACTACGTTATGCTGAAGTAACCCTTACTGAAAACTTAGTTTGAAAGACGAGCTGCTTGTAGATTCGTGGAAAAACGTCTGTATCACATTTTCCCAAGACTTGAAGATTTTGGTGTGAGACTTCACAGTCGTTAATAAACAACACATAAATTATTCTTCATCGGCTTTATATTTTTCCTATTTAGCCCTAACGGTGCAGGGGCCAGCGATCCCCCCTTCGCCCCTCGCTGGATCTGCCAGTGTTTTAAAGGCCTCTCTTCCCCCTTTAAAATATTTTTAATCTGTATTCATATTTCGTATTCAGTTTGCATGTATTTGGACGTAATCCTCACAGCTTTTTAAAATTTTCTGAGTTGATTTTAATAGTTGAAGAAATCATTTTAATAGATAATTTCTCATTGTTACAATATCCAACGTACACTTATTGCGTCTTAATATCTCATGAATTCCCTTTTACTGATACCAAATTTGTTATTTTTCATTGTTCATTGATTTTTGAATAAGATAATCCGACATCGGAAAGTGCACAGATGTAGTCTCCTATAAAGCGGTCTACTTCAGATAGCATTTTATAACGATTTCTAAAAGTTATTTCCAGAAAGTGTTAAGCAAACAATGGAGAATTATATGAAGCTATTTTGGAATGCGCATGTTCTGGTACATGCGCGTGGAGGCGTTTCGAAAGCGTTAATCATAATTTTGAAACATACTATGTAGTAAACAGTTTAATGGCGACATACTGCACTAATCAATAGAAGCAAATAAAATACAATTTTTATGGTGCAGTTATTTAAAATCGTTAAAATGATAACATTGCTGATAGCTCTTTCGATAGCGTGAAAAAGCTTTCGTCGTCAGAGAAAACGGCGGGTTCTATTTATGTCAATGCTGTTGGTCGACGTTGCCATCACGTTGGTTGTGAAACTTGATTGGGCGGAAGAGTTAAGCGTATTTGTGGAGACGTCTTTAGCCGTGAGACACAAAATATTTTCCAAGTGGATGAGGCAGAGCTACTCAGGACTTGATCATTAACCGAAACGTTGATATTTGATAGAATGTGAAATTCCTAAAAAAACTGAGATCAAGTGTTCAATTGACTTTTTTAATAATATGTGCATTGGAGAATAGAAATTGATGCTGAATTCCCATGACTGTTTTGCCAGAGCCGATGTGAGAAGAGGCAGATATATGTGTAGTGAGTTTCGTAAAAATATGTTCAATGATTGTTTGATTGTAAGGCCGGTATGAGGCAATTTTTCGAATGTGGCGGATTTCCTTATTCAATGCGTCACTTATAGAAGAGAATTTGATGGCACGAGACACCAACCAATAAAATGAGTTCATTTCATTGGTTATCAGTCAACTCAACACTTGATTTCAGTTTCTTTGAGGCATCTCACATTCTATCAAACATAAACATTTCAGTTAATGATCAACTCCTTAGTAACTCTATCTCACCCATTTGGAAAAATCTTTTGTGTCTCACGGCTAAAGGCGTCTCCACAAATACGCTTAATCAACTCCGCCTAATCAAGTTTCCAACTGACGTCATGGCAAAACCGACCATCAGAATGGACATGAACAGAAGCCGCCGTTTGCTCTGACGACGATAGCTGTTTAACGTGTCGAAATAGCTATCAGCAGTGTTATCGTTATAACGATTTTAAATAACTGCAGAATAAAAATTTTATTAAATTTGCTTCTAAACTCTGTAGTACACTACAAATGGACAAAAGTTGGTGCCCAGACGTATTCTTCCTCTTCCGGTTTTCTACTGATACAGCAGAAACGGGCGAGGACGTTTCGGAGACTCTTTCCAAACGACACTTTTTTATTTTCAATTTGATGTGAAAAGTTTTGAGCACTTTGAAGAATTTCGCTCAAAACATCAGCGTGCCCAATGTTTACACCAGAAGACTGTACTTGGTTCACACATGATTTGGTTCTCAGCATTCCCTTCAGAATGCAACATGTGTGAGCCATTGCAGAAATATCTGTACAACGGATAATCTTCTGGTACTTGTGTTGCTTAACAACTGAAGATTTCAATTTGGCCTTTTGCTTCATTGATGTTTTAGCCAAAGTATGTAAGTGCCTCATGGTTGATGGATTCGATCGGCCTTTCCGTCTCCAGTCCTCGATAATCTTTAATTGCCGTTTAGTAAGGGTTTCTCCCCGGAACATTGCGGCCCGCTTTTCTTCTCTAAAGGGCTCGGGGAATGGGTCTAAAAGAACAAAGTCTGAGTTCAGTTAAAAAACAACAATGAAAAGAAAATATGAGTGTTCACTAAATTTATGATGTTTTATATGTTCTAATATACGCGTTTATTTGAGCTATACATACACGGTAATTTAGTGCATCTGGAAGTAGTTTAATTTGCCTTACTGAACATAATATGAAACACGAACAGAAATTGAATAATATCCGAATATTTAAATATATTTATTTGATTTGTTGGTAATTAATGACCGAGATATGATTAAATTCATAAAATTAATATAGGAAAAACAATGAATAAATATGTATAGAATATACGTTGATCAACAACTTTTTCAAAATTTACATACTTTGTGCCTGGTAATTTTTATCTATAAAATTTTCAATGATATTGGTTCTTAATAATGAAAGTGAAACTTACAGCATATTTTGGCTTGTACCAATAAGTCCAAGTCGTCCCATATTGAAAATTGGATTATGTTGTATTTCCGAGGCCGATTTTTACAACTCACACTCTGTCCCATTATTCAAACAAGTAGTGGGAATATAGATCTATATGCTATAAAACAGATAATTTGTAAAATGTATTGGTTATTTTGATATAACTTAATATTTGAACAAAACTGTTAGATAATGAGTGTTCAAAGTTTCTGGTCCTTACTTTTAGACATTATTAAAATATTCATGATAATCCGAATGCAAGCCTTTGATGTAAATGGACTTGCACAAATCAATTTGTCCAAATTAACTTAAGCATGTGAAGTATAATTCGATTTTTGCGTAAGCCAAAAAGTTAGCTTGAATTAAATTATTTACCGAACGTGTAAAATCATTTACAAGTACAGCGCTTGGCATTTATTTAACAAAATTTTGCTAATTTAAATAATATTCATGAAAAGTCAATAATAAATTAAATAATATTACTACGGGTTCTATTACCCACATCCTGGGCGTTGATTGAGAACCATCTGAATGTTTACCGTTTTTTTTGTTCTTTCTTTCTAACTGGACATTGACGTTATAGAAGTATATATTTAAAACAGAATAGTGAAAAATAATCTATGCAACATTTATATAACATTTTTAATGGTAAGAAATGTTGAAAAATCCTCTATAAAATGTAGTTTTACAATCACATAAGAGATTTTGCAAAATCAATTTCAAATGCGTGTTTCGTCTGAACAAAATTGCTACATACACTAGCTAAAGACACACACTCCCATTCGCTTCTTTTAGTATATAGATGGCACAAATTATTTCTAGACATCGAACAGCGTTGATTTTTGAAAACCAGAATAAATTAATAATTAAATTTGTTAGTAAACTGTGATGCTTATAAGTATTCTTACATTTCTGTTCCTATATACAAACATGAATATCTTTTTTATATTCTGATCATTTTTGCCTTTATCCTGATATGCATCGCAGTTGCTCAACTAAGGCAAAAGAGTGATATAAAAAATTTACCTTTAATATAACAAAATAATGTTCGGATCGATCTGAAAGTTTTAAAATACTGCGGAATCAAATGTAAGGCTTAATGAATCTTAAAGTTTGATTTTTGCAATAGAACCTACGACTATAATATGTTGCCTTTCTAGATGAAAGTCTTGCAACAAGCTATTATTGCTTGCTGCTCTCTTTCATCTCTAGCATAAATATAGTATATCATGTTTTCCTTAATTAAAATAAATTAATATAATAATTTAAAAATGCATCCTGTGTTTTATTCTAAATTTGTGACCCATACATCATGTGAATATAAATCGCACGATAAACTGTTAAAAATGGGGTTTACATATACATACCTAAAAGATGGTGTTCCTTTTCTAAAAATCTACACGAGTGATAAAAAAAATCTCGATAAAACGAAATATATTCTTTTCGCAGAATAAAAGTTTTTATCAACGTTTAAATGTAAAAGAAATTCGTGTTACAATAAACGTAATAATAAAATAATTTATGTTTTCCTATTAAATAGTTTTAACAATGGACTCTAAAGTATTATCGTTGCATTCGGATTAACAATGAGGTCTTATACAAATTTTACATTGAAGCTATTATTAGAAGTATTTAATTCTTACTTTGATAGCGACTTTAATTCTTACTTTGATTTACTTTGAACAATTTTGCTAAGAAGAGAAATTACATTTCACGAAATTTTTATATTATTGTTACTATTGTTTATTATATGAGACTTTGAAAACAACAATGGTACAAGTCCATTTTGGCTTAAGGGGTCTCAATACTTGTAAAGCCCCAAGGCAATAACAAAATTTGGTTAATTTCAAGAAAGCATATCTTCGTGAATAAACAATATATTTACAAATTTTGTTTTTTATAAAATGCTCCTATTCCAGTTTTATTTAATACACTACCTAAATTATTTAATTGAGTTAAAAATAATTTTTAAATTACATGAAACTCATGCTCACTTTACAAAAAATTTAAGACACACCATAAGCTTGTGCGCATGATTACTTAAATACCGTTCAAAATATTTTGTACGATTTTCAGAAAACATGATTTTCATGTATATTGATAAATTCCACCTGCTATTTTATGACATTTATTTATTTTTCCTAAATATGGGGACATTACGTATATAAATTTTTGCATTATTTTATCACGTTAAAATTTAAAAAAAAATTAGGTAATAAAATCTTTCATGTTTGTTGATTTTTATTTGGTTGAATGAACAGAACCTTTCTTATTATTGTTCAACTAAATTTAAAGAATTACATGATCTGATTATTCGCATAATCATGCTTTCCTGGAAACTTATGTTATGTTTTTTGTAAAGTGAAAACGAGCTTCTTGTAATTTAAAAATTACTTTATTATAATATTATTTTATTAAATAACTTAAGCATTGTTTTAAATAAAATAGGAATAGGAACATCTTGTAAAAAACAATATTTGTAGTTATATTGTTTATTTGAAAAAATATGGTATCTTGAAATTAGCCAAATTTTGTCACGTTTTGGGGCTTTAGAAGTATCGACATGAGACCCATTAAAATGAGATACGAAAGGATTTGTATCCAATCGATCCATACAGTTTCGTTTTGGACAAATGTAACGTGCTGCTATCCTGCAGCAATTTATTACACTATGTATTTATTTTATATAAATCGAACACTACGCAGATTAAATCAAACAACAATGTCAATCAATCAACGTTTATTGGCGTAGTGATACCAACGCCGATGGTATGGCGTGATTAGATGGTGAAACGTTCGAAAGAAAATAAATATTTCTGCCTTCGGTGGGACCTGAACCCACGACCTTCCACTTGCCGGGCGGAGGCTCTACCCACTGAGCTACGAAGGACAATACATACTCTTTACG
>QLNU02014176.1:24182635-24194251 GCA_006491805.2 Dysdera silvatica | reverse complement strand
AATGTATGAGGAATTTTGATGGATAACTGTCAAACGGTTAAACACCATTCAAAATATTTTACCGTTTAAAATATTTTATTAAGATTTTCAGAAAACATGTATCTCATGTATATTGGTAAATTCCACTCAGTCTCTTCATTCCGATATAACAGCTGTACGTCCTTTATGGCGCAAGGTCGGCAGTTGTTGAAAACGTGTCTTTAATCCACAGACTGGTAACGCTAATCATGCTGCTTCCACTAGGCATTTACTACTCCAGCAATGGTTCTGCAACCAGACTTCAGCGAATAATCTACGACTCCACTCCACTCCAGCCTCTGCTCCGCAAACATTCGACTGTTCTCCTCAATGTAACCAGGGTCGAGCAAGCAAACGCATAACTTAAATTAAAAGAGGTAAGCATACGCTTACCAAGCGAAAGGGCAGGATTACAACGCCTACATTGCATCCTATTGAAAGCCCCGTCATAACATCCCCACAGTGGAAACTAAATACTTTCATCTCATTTACAAATCATGCACAAGAAAGGAGGCGGAGTGACGTTATCCCGTCTCCGACGCCCCCTTACGGCAACAGTACCGATCCAGTTGGTTTTTATTCTGACTATACAAATAAACTAGTATCACCCGGCCGTTACATTATTTTATTGGAAATGGTAGATTATTATCACATTAGTGGGGAAAGACAAACCTTTGCAGTTTAAAAGGCATTGCATAATACAACACACTAATATACGATAATGTCCATTATTTCTATGGGTGGGGAATTAAAAGAAAACTTCTTGTATGTCTAAGAGAAGTTTCAGGAAGTTTTGGGCCAAAGGTAGAAGAAAAATTATTTCGGCCTTCAAATGTATACGTCACTTGTTCCAAATCCGGGAAAATGGATAAAAAGACCATGAAAGATTGGATAAGTAACTGTCTAAATCCTCTTCTGAAACCTCCATTTCGCATTCTCTTAGATGCATGGACAGACTGTATTGTCCCATATATATATATATATATATATATATATATATATATACATATATGGCCTGCAAAAGGGTTGCTGGTATCTAACTGGAAGGAGACCCACACGCTGAACGTATGTGACGATGTGTGGAACCGGCCAGGCCAGTAACCTAGTGTCCTACCCCGCCTTCAAGTGGTGCAGGCTGAGCTTTCTATTTATGTGGCAAATTAATATTTGCTGCACGGATAGAAAGGCGGAAGGGGAGGGCTAATTCACCAACCCGTCTAGCCAGCGTGGTGAAATTATGGCTAATTCCTCCATTATGTTGACACACCAGAAACCATGGCCCCTAGTCTCCAGGTGCTGGAGTGCTCCTGATCAAGGCAGCGGTCAGTGTGGCATGAAAGCAGGGGGTGCTAAGAATCACTGGAATGGCCCAGGCTGCCGTTTGTTATTGACCTTGGCAACGTATAATGGACGATCCCTTGCTTCTGAAGCAAAACTTCAGGAATTGGAAGAAGAACTTGACAAGATCAAATGGGACATTGTAGGACTCAGTGAAGTTAGAAGAAAAGGTGAAGAGTTGGTGGAACTGAAAAGCGGACATTTGTTTTATTATAGAGGAACGGAAACTGGAAGAACAAGTGGTGTTGGCTTCTTAATCAACAAAAGAATTAAAGACTGTCTTCTGGAAGTTGAAAGTACATCAGATCGAGCAGCGAGGCTTGTTGTTCAACTAACCCAGCGATACCAACTTCAAATAGTACAGGTATATGCACCAACATCAAGCCATACCGACGAAGAGGTTGAAGAATTTTATGAAGAAATCAAAGAGTTACACACCAAAGGGAAACAACATATCAAGCTCATCATGGGGGATTTCAATGCAAGAATTGGACAACAGGAACAAGGAGAGACATCGGTTGGTAAATACGGATATGGGGAAAGGAATGAACGTGGCGATCAACTCATCGAATTTGCAGAAGCTGAAAACCTTAGCATCATGAATTCATTTTTTAAGAAGAAACCGCAAAGAAAATGGACATGGAAACACCCAAATGGGGGAACTAGTGAAATTGACTATATCCTGGCAAACAAGAAATCAATTATTGAAGATTGCAGCGTACTGAACAGATTTAATACTGGAAGTGATCATCGAATGGTGAGATGTAAAGTGCACTTAAATACTAAATTAGAAAGACAGAAGCTCATTAGGAAACAAGTAAGTAAGAGGGTGGATTTAATGAAACTGAAAGCAAATACTGAGGCATTCAAGTTGGAATTAAAAAATCGCTTTTCTGCACTGGAAGGACTTATTGAAGAAATTGATATCTCAGAAGCAAATGAAAACATTGTTAAGACAATAGTTGAAACTGCTGGGGAAATTGGTGGTGTAACCTGTAAAAAGCACAATAGCAAATTATCTGAGAAGACGAAACAGCTCATGAAAAGGCGAAGAGATATGAAGGTGGACAATCGAATCGGATTCAGGATGTTATTATAGGGGGGCTGTTTCGGGTCCATTCACCGTTAAAATTTTTAGTTTCGGAGTGTAAAATAGTTTACTCAAATGTTGTTATATGTACCGAGATTATCAACGAACGGCCCGCAAACAATATTAATCCGGCCCGCCTACAACTGTTTTAAATAAAAAAAATTCCCAAATAAAAATTTTCGATTTTTTTCAGGAATAAGGAAAAATCGTGGTGACAGAATCGGTAACCCCTTTCTATACCGCAAGTGCACAAACGAATAACTGGAAGGAACTCTAAGAGGAGGCTGCTAAGTGTGAGTTTGTTTGTAACCTCTTTTTTTTTTAAGAAACGGCTGGCCCGCAAGAATCGTGAAAATTTTAAATGGCTCTCTAACCAAAACAGGTTGAACAATGCTGCTTTATACTCACCAAAATATTTAATTTTCGACAATCAGTTTAGGCTGGCCTTTCCTTCAATTAAACTACTCATATATGGTTCAGGGCAGATTATAGTGGATTATGACAGAAAGAGTATCTAATAAAGGAGACATATACAATAACCAAAACCATAATTTACAATGTAATTAATAGAGCCTGTTTGAATTGAAACTACAAAAACGTGTAATTATTTTATTTTTTTTTACAGCAAGCAAATTTTTAAAAAAAATTGAAGTTTACCACTCAAAATCGGGCGATCTTGGTTTCTTTGAAAATTTGTCAATCACTTTATTTACATCAATATGAAGATCTCTGTGAGTGTGTATTAAAAGTCTCTTCTGTCATCCGCGTTCGAAGCCAAGTTTGACGGCGCTTCGAGGATAAAAAACTACGTTCTGCTGAAGCAAGACTTACTGAAAACAGAGTTCGAAAGGCGTGCAGTTTGTAGATCGTGGAAAAACGTCTGGATAGCATTTCTCCAAGACTTGGAGACTTTGGTGTAAGATTTATTTTTTACAGTCATAACAAATTACACGTAAATCATCGTTCATCGCCTTTATGTTTTTCCAAATTAGCCCTGACATTGGGTGGGATGCGATCGCCCCTTCGCTGCATCCGCCAGTGCTTTGGAATTCTTCTCTCCTCGACGCTGGAATGTCCTTTAATCTGTGATACATTCGTTTTTCAGATTGTATGTGTTTGGACGTCACCCACAATCTTTCAAAATGAGTTGACGTTTACGCGGAGAAATCTTTTTAACAGATAATTTCTCATTGTTATAATATCCAACGAACGCTCATTGCGTATTAATATCACATAAAGTCTCTTTTTACTGATATCAAATTTTGTTATTCTTTACTGTTCTACAATCTTTGAATAATATAATCCGACATCGTAACTTGTATAGTTGTAGACTTCTACAAAGCAGTCTGCCTTAGGCTGAAGTTTATCATGATTTGTAAAAGTTTTTTCCAGACAGTGTTAATGGAAACAATTTAGTATTATTTTAAGCTATGTTGGAATGAACTTGTTCCGCTGTATGCGGGTGGCGGTGTTTCGAATGCGTTAACCATTTTCTTGATACAAACTATGTAGTAAACCGTTTAATGACTACATACTGCACTAATCAATAGAAACAAATAAAATACAATCTTTATTGTGCACTTATTTAAAATCCTTAAAACGATAACATTGCTGATAACTATTTCGATAGCGTTAAACAGCCATCGTCGTCAGAGCAAACGGCGGCTTCTGTTTATGTCCATGCTGTTGGTCGGTGTTGCCATCACGTTCGTTTGAAACTTGATTGAGTGAAAGAATTGAGTGAAAGAATAGAAACTGATGTCCGAATTTCCACGACTGTCTTCCCAGAGCGGATGCATAGAATACTTCCTTTCTGACATAAGCCTCGTCATCTTTGAAGCTGAGGCACAGTGCTCTTCGTGTTTGACCAATACTAACTTGGCCACAGTGGCACAGAATGGAGTATGTCCCAGCTGTCAGGATCAGGGATGGTATCCTCAAAATGAAAAAAACCTATTTTGTTGATTGGAGTGAAGGTAACGCGAAAGTTGAATTTGTGCAAGGCAGCAGCAATTTTGGTAGAAATTTTTGGAACATAAGGAATGCAGACAATGTCCCTAGGAGCTAAAGTATCGTTGCAGAGTGAGAAGAGGCTGGTTTAGGTTTAGTGAGTTTCCTAAAAAAATGAGCTCGTTTTATTGGTTGGTGTCTCGTGCCATCAAATTCTCGTCTACAAGTGACGCATTGACTAAGAAAATCAGCTACATTCGACAAATTGCCTCATACCGTGGCTACAATCCAACAATTATTGATCATATTTTTAAAGAACTCACTAAACCTAAACCGGCCTCTTCTCTCTCCAGTGATTCTTCAGCTCCTACGAACATTGTCTGAATTCCTTATGTTCCGAAAATTTCTACTAGGATCGCTGCTGTCCTGCACAAATTCAACTTTCGCGTTACCTTCACTCCGATCAACAAAATAGGCTTTTCTCATCTTAAGGATAACATCCCGGATTCTGACAGCTGCGGCATATATTCCATTCCGTGCCAGTGTGGCCAAATTTATATCGGTCAAACACGGAGAGCACTGCGCCTCAGACTAAATGAACACGAAGCTTATGTCAGAAAGCAAGAATTCCATAAATCGGCTCTGGCAAAATACTCATGATAATTAGGATACCTCTTTCTATTCTCCAATTTACATATTATTAAAAAAGTCAACTCAACACTTGATCTCAGTTTCTTTGAGGCATTTCACATCCTAGCAAACATCAATATTGCAGTTAATGATCAACTCCTTAGTAACTCTATATCATCCACTTGGAAAAACCTTTTGGGTCTCACGGCTGAAGACGTCTCCACAAATACGCTTTACTCCTCCGCCCAATCAAGTTTCCAACCGACGTGATGGCAACACCGACCAACAGCACGGACATAAACAGAAGCCGCCATTCGCTCTGACGACGGTAGCTGGTTAACGCTATCGAAATAGCTATCAGCAGTGTTATCGTGTTAATGATTTTATCGAACTGCACCATAAAAATTGTATTAAATTTGCTTCTAAACTCTTTAGTACACTACAAATGGACAAAAGTTGGTGCCCAGACGTATTCTTCTTCTTCCGGTTTTCTACTGATACAGCAGAAACGGGCGAGGGCATTTCTGAGCCTCTTCCCCAACGACACATTTTTATTTTCAGTTTGATGTGAAATATTTTGAGTACTTTGAGGAATTTCGCTCAAAAAATCCACCTGCCAGAAATCTGTACCTGGTTCACACATGATCTGGTTCTCAGCATTCCCTTCAGAATGCAACATGTGTGAGCCATTGCAGAAATATCTCTACAACGTATGATCTTCTGGTATTTGTGTTGCTTAACAACTGAAGATTTCAATTTGGCCTTTTGCTTCATTGACGTTTTAGCCAAAGTATGTAGGTGCCTCACGGTTGATGGATTCGATCGGCCTTTCCGTCTCCAGTCCTCGATAATTTTTAACTGCCGCTTGGTTAGGATATCTCCCCGGAATATTGCGGCCCGCTTCTCTTCTCTGAAAGGTTCGGGGAATGGGTCTAAAAAAACAAAATCTGAGTTCAGTTTAAAAACAACAAGAAAAAAAAAATAGTGTCCAATAAACTTAATACGTTTTACATGTTCTATTACATGCGTGTATTTGAAAAAGTACATGCATAGTTTTGTAGTGCATCTTGAAGTAGTTCAATTTGCGTTACTTCTCATAATATGAAACACAGACAGAAATTGAACGATACCCGAATTTGTAAACATATTTATTTGATTGGTTGGTAATTAATGACCGAGATATAATTAAATTCATAACATAAATATATAAAAAACAATGCATAAAATGCGTGCAGAAAATACGTTCACCAACAACTATTTCAAAATTTACGTACTTTATCCCTTGTAATTTTTATCTATAAAATTTTCAATGATATTGGCTCTTAATAACGAAAGTAAAACTTACAGCATATTTTCGCTTGTACCAATAAGTCCAAGTCGTCCCATACGGAAAATCGGATTATGTTATATTTCCGCGGCCGATTTTTGTGACTCGCAACCTGCCCCATTATTCAAACAACGGTGGGAACGTAGATCTATATGCAAAAAAAAAACGTATAATTTTAAAATTTATATGGTATTTCGTTATAAATATTTGAACAAAAATGTTAGATAGTGAGTATTCAAAGTTTCTGGATCCATACATTTAGACATTATTAAAATATTCATGATAATCCGAATGCAAGCCTTTGATGTAAATTGACTTGCACAAACCAATTTGTCGAAATTAACTTAAGCGTGTAAAATATAATCCGACTTTTGCGAAAGCCGAAAAGTTAGTTTGAATTAATTTATTGACAGAACGTGTAAAAACATTTACAAGTACAGCGCTTGGCATTTATTTTACAAAAGTTTGCTACTTTAAATAATATTCATGAAAAGTTATTAATAAATTAAATAATATTACTAATGTTCTATTACCCGTCTCTAGGGCGTTGATTGAGAACCATCTGAATGTTTACTGTTATTTGGTTCCTTCTTTCTAACTGGATATACACTTTATAAAAGTATATATTTAAAACAGAATGGTGAAAGATAGCCTGTACATCATTTATATAATATTTTTAATGGTAAGAAATACTGAAAAATCCTCTTTAAAATGTAGTTTTACAATCACATAAGAGATTTTGAAAAACCATTTTCAAATGCACCTTTCCTCGGAACAAAATTGCTACATACACTAGCTAAAAACACACCCTCCCATTCGCTTCTTTTAATATATAGATGACAGAAATTATTTCTAGACATCGAACGGCGTTGATTTTTGAAAACCAAAATAAATTAATAATTAAATTCGTCAATAAGCTGTGATGCTTATAAACATTCTTACGTTTCTGTTCCTATATACAAATATAAATATGTTTTTTATATTCTGATCATTTTTGCCTTTATCATGATATACATCGCAGTTGCCCAACTAAGGCAAAATAGCGGTATAAAAAATTTACCTTTAATATAACAAAATAATTTTTGGATCAATCTGAAGTTTTTAAAATATTGCGAAATCAAATGTGGATATGTGAGGCTTAATGAACCTTTATGTTTGATTTCTCCAATAGCGCCTACGACTATAATATGTTGCCTTTCTAGATGAAAGTCTTGCAACAAGCTATTATTGCTTGTTGCTCTTTTTCGTTCTGGCATAATTATAGTATATTATGTTTTTCTTAATTCAAATACGCTAATATAATGATTTAAAAATGTATTCTGTGCTTATTTCTAAATTTGTGGCCCGTACATTATGTACATATAAATTGCACGATAAACTGTTAAAAATGGGGTTTGCAAATAAATACCTGAAGTGTGGTGTTCTTTGTTTAAAAATCTACACGATTGGTCCAAAATTCTCGATAAAACGAAAAATATTCTTTTCTTAGAATAATATCCTTTTACTAACTTTTAATTGTAAAAGCAATTCGTCGTATATTAAACATAATAATAAAGTAATTTGAGTTTTCATATTAAACGGTTTTAACAATGGCATATAAAGTATCATTGTTGAACAAGAATTAACAAAGACTTCTTATACAAACTTTTCTTTTAAGCTTTTGTATAAGTATTTAATTCTTACTTTAAAAGCGTAATTATGCTAAAAAGAGAAAATACAGTGCATGAAATTTTTATATTATTGCGAATGTAGTTTATTAAATGAAACCTTGCAAACAACAATGGTACAAGTCAATTTTTGTTTAAAGGGCCTCAATAGTTTTAAGGCCCAAAGGCAGTGACAAAATTTGGCTAAATGCAAGCTACTATCTATACCTTTGTGAATAAAAAACATATTTACAAATTTTGTTTTTTGTAAGATGCTCCTATTCCAATTTTATTTAATACAATACTTAAATTATTTAATTGAGGTAAAAATAATTTTTAAATGACATGAAACTCGTGCCCGCCTTACAAAAAATTAAAAACCTTCTATATTCTTGCGCGCATTATTACTTATATACCGTTCAAAATATTTTGATATGATTTTCAGAAAACCTTGTGTCTCGTGTATGTTGGTAAATTCCAGTCAGTTTCTTGATTTCGATGTAACAGCTCTACATCCTTTATGACGCAAGGTCGGCAGTTGTCGAACATGTTTCTTTAATCCGCTGACTGGTAAAGATAATCACGCTGCTCCCACTAGGCATTTACAACTCCAGCAATGATTCTGCAATCAGACCAGCGAATAACTCCCGACCCCACTCCAGCCCCTTCTCCGCAAACATTCAACTGTTCTCCTCAACGTAGCCAGGATTGAGCAAGCAAACTCATAAGTTAAATTAAAAGAGGCAAGCCTACGCTTACTAAGCGAAAAGCCAGGATTACAACGTTAGCATTGCGTCCTGTTGAAAGCCCCGTCACAACATCTCCACAGTGGATGTTAAATCTTTAGTCTCATTTACAAATCACACACGAAAAGTAAGGCTGGACTGACCTCATCCCGTTCTGATGCTCCTTTATGGCAACTGTAACAACCCAGTTTGTTTTGATTCTGACTTTACAAATATACTAGTATCTCCAGGCCGTTACATTATTTTATTGGAAAGTCATTGCATACTGCAACACTCTCATATACGCTAATGCCCGTTATTTCTATGGCTGTGGAATTAAAAGGAAAACTTCTTATATATCTACGAGAAGTTTCAGGACATTTTGGGCCAAAGGTAGAAAAAAATTATTTCATCCTTTAAATTTATACATTACTTGCTCCAAATCGGGGAGAATAGGTAAAAAGTTCATGAAAGATTTTTCAACAACTGTTTAAATCCTATTCTTGAATCTCCATTCTACATTCTTTTAGATGCATGGACAGGCTGTACTGACCCATATATATATATATATATATATATGACAACATTAAGGAAAATTCAAGTCACTTACCTGCGAATTGCCCAAATACCTGCGAAAACTACATCTCTCATTCAGCCTTTAGACGCCAGTATACAAAGTTTGCCAAAGAAATCATGAACAGAATTGCGCTGGACGAAATGATCATTAACTTTACCAATAGAATAGCAATTTTAAAAATGCATTCACTTATCTATAGCCAGTTGCAGCCAGAAAAATTTCGTGAAATGTTACAATTCCCATGGTTTAAATGCTGTTACAGTGACAAAAATCCAGGGAATTTTTCGAATGTAGAAGAAATGTGCTTTGAAGTATATGATATTCGCACCATTGATAAGTGTCAGTCGTTTTCATTCATAAAATGTTCCTATTGCAACAAAATGCTTTGCTTTCATCATTTTTACATAACGTGCCATTATCACGATGCGCCGAGTACATAAAAAAAAACATGTCTTATTACATTTTGTTTTATTTATTTTCTTAACATTTCCAAGGGAAACCACCACGGGGAAAAAATGTTTTATATTTCAAAACTTTATTGAACATTTTTATACAGATTTTGCAAGTTAATCCGCAGGTCTGCGACTCCTGTGTATATAGTATATATATAAGCAGGAAGTGTCTTAGTCGATGCTATTTATTCCTTTTTTTTATGTTTTTTGCAAAAAGGATGTTGCAAGATAAGAATATAGATTCTAAAATAAATTTGCATGTTCCATTTTCGTCTTTCCTCTTTCGTTTCAAAATAACAAACCGTTATATGTATAAACTACGTAATATACATTTATCTCCTCACTTTCTAGACAGAAAGCACATTTTTCGAGATTATGAAACATTCATTAGCTGAAGGTAAAATTTATTAACGTGAATGTATTATTTATAACGAAAATATGTATTTTCCAGATTTCACTTTGTATTAGGCATATTTTTATAGGTTAATTTTAAATATAAAATTATTAAATACAAGAATTTTTCACTTTGTGCTGATTAAAAAAATATCATGTAATCGCTTTTTCTCCTTTCGATGGCAATAAATTCGCCAAACGTTAAAAAAAACCAACAACTGAAGCCAAAATCGCCAATTTCTATTTTCATTAAACGTTCTTCTGAATTGAAATTTTTTGCGAATCAGATTCACGTTTTTAAATTTTTTTTAATATTACACGTTTCGTTTCTTAATTTTTTTTACTACTACTACTACTACTTAAATGAAAATAAAATTAATTGAAGTACAGTGTTAGCAAAAAATATGAAAATTGCTCTAAAATCGCACTTTCCCTAACTTCAAAGTCAAATAAAAAATCAAAATACGAGTCTTGCAAAAAAATAACACCACATTTGTAACTAAGGCAGCAGCCTCTACAAAATGTAATAGGTCTCGATTCTAGGTAAAGGGCCCCACAAAAAAAGTTCCCTTGTGAGACCCCTTAAAATGAGATACGAAAGGATTTGCGTCCAATCGATCCATACAGTTTCGTTTTGGCCAAAAGTAACGTGGTGCTATCCTGCCGCAAGTAATTAAACTATGGTTCACACGGTTAACTACGGTTACACTATGGTCGAGACTTGAGGCTCATTGTTTAATTAACACAGCGGTACCAACTTCAGATAGCACAGGCACATGCACCAATATCAAGCCATACCGAGGGGGAGGGTCAGAAATTTTACGAAGAAATCACACAGATACACCAAGGGGAAACAACATATCAAGCTCATCATGGGGGATTTTAATGCAAGAATTGGACAACAAGAATAAGGAGAGACATCGGTTGGTAAATACGGATACGGGGAAAGTGAAACGGAACGTGGCGATCAACCGTGAATTTGGGTTGAAGCTGAAAATCTTAGCATCATGAATTCATTTTTAAGAAGAACCAGCACAGAAAATTTAAACATGGAAACACCCCAATGGAGGAACCAGCGAAATTGACTATATACTGGCAAACAAGAAATCAATTATTGAAGATTGCAGCATACTGAACAGATTTAATACTGGAAGTGATCATCGAATGGTGAGATGTAAAATGCACTTAAATACTAAACTAGAAAGGCAGAAGCTCATTAGGAAACAAGTATGTAAGAGGGTGGATTTAAAGAAATTAAAAGAAAATACTGAGGCATTCAAGTTGGAATTAAAAAATCGCCTCTTCTTGCACTGGAAGGAATCATATTGAAGAAATCTCGATATCCTTCAGAAGCAAATAAAAATATTGTTAAGACAATAATTAAACCTGCTGGGGAAATTGGTATGTAAAAAGCAGAATGCAAATTATCTGAGAAGACAAAACAACTTATAAAGGTGGACAATCAAAATA
>QLNU02014176.1:24150132-24171419 GCA_006491805.2 Dysdera silvatica | reverse complement strand
AATGAGATCAGAATGAGTGCCATTTCCTATAGTGTTATACATGTATAACACTATAGGAAATGGCAAGATGGAAATTTTATACGTAAATAATTTTTCGATTAATAATATCTGATGATCGTAAGCTAATTTAGAAATTCTGTAAATATGAGTTTGATAGTTTATGAGGCAGAGGAATCTTTTTTGCAGTCTGGTAAGTCTAATGGGATTGGACGTGGAAATGTTTCCCATATTAGAATGCAATAGTAAAGAAAAGAAAACATCAAAGAATAGTAAAGTTTAAGAAGAATTGAGACGGGTAAGTGACATAATTATAAACTGATTTGATAACTTTGGAGTTGATGCGCTTTTCAATAGTTATACAAATTATTTTAATCGTAGTGCAGAATTAAAAAAATTAAAGATCAGTGACTGTGAACTCATTTCACTCACAGTCTCTATAATATTTTAAAATTGATTTTCTAACTTCCAGATTTTTTTAGTTTCTTCACTTTTTCATCATTTTGAGTACAGCATCACTTCCATGACACTTAAGATTAATTTTCCTTAACATCTACATACATTTCCTTTAATATAAAATCCCTTCCATAATTCTTCATATTCGCTTAAGTGAAATTCCTTCCATTTTATGAAATTTAACATTTATATAAAAGAGTAATATTGCGATTAATTTTTTCACAGTCGATATGTATTTTCTCTACCACTTAGCAACGTAAAATTTGTAAAATTATTGGGGGTCCAAGCAAATTTTATGTATATTTATATATTATAAATATATGTCAAATTTTTATTTATTTAAATTATTTTGAGGGGCCCAAACCCCATAGGCACGTATAACTCAACGCATAGGCTATTATTTCCGTTTCCCGTCGTAATATCAATAAAATATGCCATTTAGTTCAACGGTATATTATCTTAAATGGTATTTAAGAGGAATTAGTTTCTTTAAATTTTAAAATATACTTTTACAAAACGAAAGCAAACATTTATAATATATATAAATTATTATATATTAATCTGTTACCTCCTTATAAATTTAGCAAACTCTATATAAATTTAGTAAAATTTGGTGCATAATATATAATCTTTGATATATTTTTGAATTATGAATTTGCATTATATAAATAGCACACCGCACATTTCTAGTTTCCTTAATCAGATTAACCTTATCCAATGAGCATAAAAATAAAGAAGGTAGAAAAACTTTAAATCACGCGATTATCAAATATTAAATCTATTATAATTTTTAGAGTTTAAAAGTTCACAAAAACGTTAAGAAAAAGAATAAAATGAAAAGGTAAAGAATTCAATAAAAAAAAGTGAGATCTGGAAAATACACATCTCACACTGAAATTATTTTTAAACCATCTAAAAAAAGAAATTAAACCAAAAGAAATAACACTAATATTGTAAAAAGTACAGTTATTAGATTAATTGTAATTGCCAAACTCGACGCTGAGGAAACTATATCAGCCCCTTCCCCCCACACAATTTTGTACACGTAACGTTCTGTTGAAATTTTCGTTTTCATAGGCTATAAATTTTTTCTCAAGATTATCGATCTTGAGAAAAAATTCGGATAATGAATATCGGAATGAACTGATTTGTCTTCCTCTAGTTACTCCAATATTATTACTGGTAATCTAAAATGTTAAATATCTCTATGTTAATGAGTATCAATAAATTGAATTAATACATGAAAACCGCTACGGGATGAGAGTAGAATTCATATATGTACACCATAATCAGTGAAAAGGAATTTACTCCCATTCGTAGCAAAGGATTACAAATAAGTTGCTGTCCTTGGTGGTAAATCACTTAATGTTTTTCAAAACTGCTTGACGTCCCTTCCGCGATTATTTTTCATTTTATAACTTGATTATAACAAAAGATTTTCAACTATCTTAATAACTCAAATTTCAATTTTGTAACGAAACTATATCAATTTAAGTTAACTGTGTGATAAAAAACAAGAGAGCGTAAAAAATAGCATATTAGTTAAGAATACCTGTTGTATCACTGTTGAAATGCGTTTAAATTTGGATTTTAAATTCGTTTTCGGACCTTTAAACTAACCATTGAATGAAAATGATGTTAAATAAGGGACTAAATTAAAAGTATGGAACAGCATTTCACAAAATATGGTTCGCAGACAACGTGTATGTAATAGTCCATAATAACCAATCAGGAGGACAGCAAGATATTAAGAAAAATTTAGAAGAAAAAATAATGGAATAACATTATATTTTACGTCATTATATTTGACAAAGTACCTACGGGTGCTAAGCAAAAATTCAGCATAGACAACACGATTTCCAAAAGTGGCATCTCAGGAGGTGTGTGTCTAAATAATTTAAGAAATCTAATCAATTTAAGAAATCTAAAACCCCTTCAGCAATAATTCATAATGTGCAAAGCAGGGGCGGATTAAGGATGGTGCGACCTGTGTCATCACAATGGACACCAAGCCAGAGGTGGGGGGCAATAAAATGATCTAACAACACCAAAGTTCTTACAGACAAGGGCAAATCCAATTTGATCATCTGAAGCGCTTAGGCTTAAAGATGTTTCAATAAATCAAACTGATGTTTTGTAAGTTCTCCGAATGCAATATTTGATTAGGTTTACTTCCGCACTTCTTCTGAAATCAATAAGAATAAATGCAGGCCAATATGGAATGAATACCATGTACAGATTCTTCATATGATACAATGTGCCACTGAAATTAAGAAATTAGGAAAGTAAAAACTACATCAAAATGAATGAATTTATTTGACTGTACAGAGAATATTCCAGATTATTTGAACGTATGTATGGCTTTAATTTTGCATTAAAACAACCTTATTTTTTGGCTCGTCATAAAAAGTACTTGTAATTTGGTTACATGTTATTTGTTGTAAGGAAATTGTATTTGTTATCGTGGAATTGCATTTTTTAATAGACAGCATTTTTGGTCATGAAATTAAGTAACCAACTCAGAAGATCCCTAGAAATAAAATAAACTGCACCACAGAAGGAATTATTTCGAAAATAATTAATATTTAACGGAGAAAGCGACAAGCACAATATTATTTAAATCCGTCTCCCAGTAAAAGAATTATCAAAACGACCCATAAATGATCACAGTTCGAGAAACAGCGCTGCGAAGTATTAGAAATACTTACCTTGGTAAACATCTTGAGTCTCTTTCAGTTTCAGGACTATAGAACTGATAACGGATGAGCATCTGAGAAGGGATTTTATAGATGCGGAGAGGAACGAACTTGATGCAAATGATGTGCGGAGAAGGTCGACTGGCCAACGGCAGATTTTCTATTTTTAGAATATGAAACCAAAAGCAGACCAAGGATTTTTCTATGGGACGTTGGGATCATCGACTCCACCCAAAGATGTTTGCTGTTACGAAAAAAAGGAAAAGAACTAAAAAAACAAATTTGTTGTTCTGCTTTCGTAATACTGGTGTGATGTTGCACCAGCAAACTGGAATTTTTGTCCTTTAAATCATCCAGTAGCTTCTGTTCCGGTTTTTCATTATTATACAGCCATTTGAAGTCCGTCTTAAATTACCAGTTCGCCCTTTATTTGAATGCACTTGGCATGCGCAAGATATGCACAAGGTCATTCAATAGCCGGTTGCTTTTCTCTAATTAGTACGAAGTTAGCCCCTACTTGGAAGTGATTATCGCGATTTCAAAAATGGGAAGGATTTTGAATCAGGATTTGTCTTTCTTCGTTTTTTTTCAGAAAAATATCTTTTCCTCTTTTTTGTGTAAAAAAAAAAAGATTAACTTTTCAACGATTACTTTAAGCATATTTCTTTGGTCAAATAACTTTCTCAAATTTAATTTTATATTTCTGAAATTTGTTTTATTACTCCAAAATTCATTATATGAATAACGTCATTAAATACAAGTGAACCTTCCTAAAGTAACCACCTTTGGCTACTGTAGACAAGTGGTATTATACACGACAAACTTGGTACGGGCATGACTAAATCTCTACCAGTTATATCTTATAAAAAGTGGCCACTTTATTTAGGCCGTCAAATTACTAAGGTGGTCACTTTAACAGGTTGCACTGTATATAATATTAATAATTTTATATAAATCAAATCCATTTGTGAATTCAATATACAGTGACGAACAACCTGTAAAGTGACAACCTGTGAAAATTGACCATCTAAATAAAGCGGCCACTTTTTATAAGAGAGAACTAGTAAGGACATAGTCATGCCTAAAGTTTGTCATGTATAGTGAATACTTGTCTATGGTGACCATTGCAGTCCAGTCCCGAAGATGGTCACTTTATGCAGGTTCCACTGTATTTTAAATTCTCAAAACGAAAAAAGTTTCGCTTAGAGATGTGTCATATGGTTCAGCATCTGAATCACTGACTTGTCTGCTGATATACAATAGGAGACAAGATCACTCATTGATTTGGCTAGTGGGGAGGGGGGGGGGTTAGCACATTTTTAGTTTGGATCCCTCGAAAACCTAAATCCCATCGCAGTATGATTGCGCCATAAAGCACAAACAAAGACAAAGTTTATTGGCTGATAAATTACTCACAAAGAATGACTTTTATAGGCGCCTGGTGGGGCCTCAACCCACAATCACTTGGTAACTAGTCAACTAATCTTGCCCATTGACCTTGTGGGTTTCCAAAATAGAAATACTACGTGTTCACTTTACAGGCTTTTTTCGTTAATGCCATTTGGAATGGCAAAAAACAAAAACTTAATAATTAGAGATTCTAAAATTGGTAACATGCTAAATTGTTTCCTTTTATATGATGTTTCCCAAACGTACATAATTTCACCTTCCATATTTGGCAACATATTGTAATTATAATTTCACTTTTTGTATTTGGTAAACAGTACGTAACTGCGTTATGAATTCTAAAATAATAATCAGTCTTCCGTTTAGCATTGAAGTGGGAACGCGAAATTTTTAGAGAACCCATCAAAAAGGCGTACTAAATTCTTTTAAACTTGCGTGTAATTTAATTATCTTTTGACGAATTTATCAATTAATCTAAAGATTTAAAACATTAATAAATATTGTTTTTAATTGGATGAACCTTGCATAAATTTATCGACTTTCGCTGCATGCATTGGATTTATCAACAGCTTCTCCTTCTTCAATTGGTGACCTGAACTTAAAGACTCAATAAATATTGTTTTCAAATTAGATGGAATTACTGCACTTTCTCAATACTTACACCTTCAAGCTAAAGGCGACGATCAAACTCCTCTCTTCAAGAGAATATAAAGCTTCACTATGGATAAGTTCGCAATTAATGAGGTAGCGTTTGGATTGCTTTTTAAACCAAAACGACAAGTCAAAGAAACAAATGTCCTACAAGCGAGACTAGCATTAATGCTAGTCTTATTTTATTACAGTCTAGTTTTTATTAAAGTCAAAATTCTCGAACTCAAGAATTATAGCCAATGATGCGGAAATATTAGATGATAATTTACTCTCAAAAAATAGAAAGAATAACGGTCCAACGTAAGAATATAGTAAACAGAAACCTCTTAGAGGAGCCCCTGCTGCAAAAGTTAAGAGATGAAGACACCAATAACCTAGCAAATACTACTATATGCTTTCTCCTCTTTTATTTTCAGTTTCCTTTTCATTCCAGAAAATACCTTTTAGCTACTTTCCTCACCCCTTTTAACTTCCGCTATAGCTAATTCTTTAATCTCTCTTTTGTTTGGCGCCAAACCATTACTAATCCTAAATTATTCCGCCAACAACACCCCCTGTCTCTCTCTTTTAAAATGCCAAAGCTTAAGGTAGTGAACTCGAAGGATGAGGCTCAACGTATCCTTGTAAGTTCATGTATATTTTATTACATCTTTATATATTTGAATTGTTATTATTGTTTCTATTATTGTTATTATTTCTATTATTGTTATTGTTTCTATTATTGTTATTGTTTCTATTATTGTTATTGTTTCTATTATTGTTATTGTTTCTGTTATTGTTATTGTTTCTGTTATTGTTATTGTTTCTATTATTGTTATTGTTTCTATTATTGTTATTGTTTCTATTATTGTTATTGTTTTTATTATTGTTATTGTTTCTGTTATTGTTGTTGTTTCTGTTATTGTTATTGTTTCTACTATTGTTATTGTTTCTATTATTGTTATTGTTTCTATTATTGTTATTGTTTCTATTATTGTTATTGTTTCTATAATTGTTATTATTATTTCTTGTTAACAGTAACGATCTGTAGGGTGATGTCGGGAACAGGATGCCTTTGTGCAGTTTGATATTGGTTTTTATGGGTGTCGTTGAACGGTTCCCTGGTATTTCAGAAACATTGTCCTGCATATCTTATATATTGTGTCCGGCATGCGTGTATAACCGTTCCCTTGAAAAAGATTGTACATGCATGCATAGATGCAATATATTGTCATATAATTTCAATTTTTTCACTTTCGTTACTAACGCGTTATTACAAATCGTACAAATGCAGTGTGCTATACAATAAAGCCACTTGTCATGAACTTGTTTATGCATTTATATTTTTATTACATATGCATGTATATTTTATAATATAATATGATGTGCATACATTTACACCTATATTACATATGTACTTATATATAATGGTATTAGTTCTTAAAATCCTGTATATGCATGTTCTAGTGTATAGGCCTATATTATTTTATATAATATACAGGTGTGGTTGTGTGGTTATTGGCATTCCAAATGTATCTGCACTTACTTATTAATAATTTTCATTTATTTACTTCCATTTTTCACCAATTTACTTACTGAATTTTCTACATTTTCATTTATATTTTCATTTTTTTCCATTTACATATTATTTATAATAGTAATTGCTGCTGTTCCATTAGCGCTGCTCGTTGATAATTTTCTTTTATTATTATTATTTTTTATTTTTATTTTATTTATTTATATTTATTTTTTAGATGGCCCCTCCCCATCGCATTTAATGTATTATAAGTAATAATATCATAGGCTTTTTCCATATTTCTTTAGTACATATTCTTGTGTATTCCAATACTTACATTTATGATATATATATATATATATATAAGTTTTTTCCTCGCCCATTCTTGGCGGAAACAGGCTTTGGGACGGGCACAGAGAGCCATGTCCCCAAGCCTCTCACATCACTTCTTAATGTGCCATGTCTAGAAACTTCCTGACAATGTGACACGTGTTTAGGATTGTGGCTTTTTGTATTTCAATGTAGGTGTTTGGGTCAATGTTGAGTATCTCCAAATTCGTCGCAAGCGTTTTTGGTACTATCCCTGTTGCTGAGATGACTAACGGGATGATGAGGATCTTTTCCATACCCCATATATCTCGTACTTCATGTCTGAGATCTTGGTACTTGGTGATTTTCGTTGTGTAGGTTGTCTGTATGTTATTGGTGTTGGGTACTGCTATGTCGATTAAGTACGTGGTCTTATTCGATTTATCGACGAGGGTTATGTCAGGACGGTTATGTGGGACTGTCTTGTCTGTTATGATTGCTCTATCCCAGTAAAGCTTGTGTGTTTCGTTCTCATGCACGGTCTCTGGCTCATATTTGTAGTACGGACATTTTTCTGTCAGAAAGCCAGCATTCGCTGCCAATTTCTGGTGGACTATTTTCGCTACTTGATCGTGTCTATGTTTGTAGTCTGACTGCGCAAGGATCTTGCATCCTGCCATCACGTGTTGGATTGTCTCCGATGCCGCATGACAGTGTCTGCATTTGTCGCTTTCTATGTCTTTTCTCTGGATGAATTTCTGATTGTTCCTTGTTGCGATCACTTGGTCTTGGATGGCTAGCATGAATCCTTCTGTCTCTGGCTGGAGAGTGCCTTTGGCCAGCCAAGAATTTGATGCCTTTTTGTCAACGTGTGGTTGTTGCAGGTCATTGTAGTGCCTGCCATGTAATGGTTTTCCGGCCCAAGTTCTTAGTTTCTGTTCATTGGCTGTTTCCAGGACACGCTCTTCGGTACTACACAGGTTTAGTGGCGTGTAATTTGCATCTGCTTGTATTATGGCTTGGATGAGTGGCGATCGGGGACTCTTCAACTGGAAGTATTGCCTCATGCTCTGGATCTGCTTGTCATGTAAGTCTTTGAGGTCCGCTTGTCCGCGTCCTCCTTCTTCCCGGGGTAGTGTTTGCCGTTCAATTGCCGTTGCAGGGTGTAGTTGTCCGGCTCTTCTCTGGATGGTTCTCATTTTCCGCTGGAGTTATTCTAGTTCAGTCTATAACTATTACCGAATAACTAACTATTATCGATTTATTGCGAATATATATATTATATCTACACTGATTTCCATAAATTAAGCAACAAATGGAAAAAATGTGATAATTTGGCCAAATGTAGTTCAGAATTCACGGAATTTGCATATGTTACTGGCAAACGTATGCAGAATCGATATACAGGATGCAAACGAGTGGCGCTGGTGTTGATTTATACAAATACGAAAAAGCTTAAAACTAGCTGTTTTGCAGTGAGTCGCCAATTAATGTACAATGGTGAATAAAAAATTTCGAGATAGCCAATTTGTAAAACTGACATCGAGACGTCATTTACCAGTGGAGTTACGTTACGTAGCTATGGACTGACTTTAAGCTGGTCAACGGCATTCGAGCGTTGCAAGATGGTTGAACTTCGACCGTTTTGTGGTCAGCAGAATGTGGCAGCAGTTCCAAACCACGAATTCAGTCTCCCGAATATACAACGAAGGTAGTCCAAGGGTTACGACCTCCTCAGGTGACCGATACTTGCGGCTTTCTGCAAGGCGAAACAGGACTTCTACTCCGACTCATCTCAGATCTACGCTTGCTGCAGCTAAAGGAAGGACTGTGTCAGCCTCGACTGTGAGCAGAAATCTATATGAAGTAAGACTGTATGCTAGACGACCAGTATCATGCATGCTCTTAACTTCTCGCTACAGGAAGGAACGTTTGAATTGGGCATGTATGCATGTGAACTGGACTCCAAATCAGTAGGTCCATACTTTTCACGGATGAGCCGAGATTTGCTTTGCAGAGTGATTCTCGATGAATTTTCATCTGGACAGAGGCTGGTACTCGATATCAGCCCTCTCTTATGCAGGAAAGAGACACATATGGTGGAGGTAGTGTTCTTGTACGGGAGGCATATTTTAGACGGACGGTCGAGCGACCAAAAAAAAAAAAACTTGTCGAAATTCTGTTGAATGACTCTAAAGTATTGAAAACGTATTTAGGAATTTGAATAAAACCAATCAAGTTGTTTGCATCCCTCCTTTTACTGCTGAAAATGTCTTCATTTGAAATTTCAAGCTCGGCAAAATATTCTCACCAAGGGTTGCAATTGGCGATTTTTTTCTATTTTTATATTAATTTTTTCGGAGTCCATATAAGAATTCCGTTACTAATTTTTACGTCATGGGGTTATTGGTGTGTGTACTTTTGACTGTATTTTTTTCATTAAAATCTGTTTCTATCGGTCAAAAGACCTTCCTTATAAGGCTTAGTATACACAAATTTCGTCTCTGCATACTGGTTTTAGTGTACAAATAAATTTATGATTATATATATATCATCATCATATTCAACCATTATCTATCCACTGCTGGATGAAGGTCTCTCCAAATGCTTTCCACACAAGTCTATCCTGAGCAATTCGCTTCCATATCACTCCAACCTGTTTTCTTATCTCATCCACCCATCTAGTTTGAGGACTTTATCTAGGTCTTCGGTGATCTCTTGGAATCCCGTCGAGAATTTCTGTTGTCCATCGTTGATCAGTTCTTCTTGCAATATTCCCGGTTCAACTCCATTTTAGTCTTTTTACTTTAACTCTAGTTTGCTCTCTCACCCAAGTGTTTCTTTTTCGATCTCTCCTAGTTATTCCAAGTATGCACCTCTCCATGCTCCTTTGGGTTGTCTGTAACTTCCGTATTGCTCTCACTGTTAGACACTAAGTCTCTGATCCATAAGAGAAAACTAGCAATACGCTGGTTGAAGACCTTGCTTTTTAGACACAAAGGTAATTTTCCCTTCAGGATAAAACCGTTTCTTCTGAATGAACCTCAGCCAAGTCTGTTGAGTTCTTTCATAATGTTGACTTCCATTGAAATCAGCTGGCCGAGGTAAATATATGAATCAGAAATTTCTAACTCTACGTTGTCAAGTTGTATATTTGTTTTTTCCACGAAATTATTGAACATGATTTTAGTTTCTTGTAAGTTCATCCTGAATCCAACTTCTCTGCTTCTAATTGAGAGCTCATGTACCATGTCTTGGAATAGGTCCCTTGAAAAGGTAACAATGTCATTGGCAAATCGCAGATGATTTAAATATTCAACATTTATTTTTATTCCCTTGGTACCAATTCATCAGCTGAAAAATCATTTGCAAAGCTGAAGTAAAAAGTTTTGGAGAAATGGTATCTATCTCCCTACCTCACACCTTTACCAATTTTGGTTGTTTCGGTATCTTTATGTAATCGAAATTTTGCACTTGCGTTTTTATACATACGTTTCGCCATGTCAATGTACACATCCTCCACATTTGTTGATCGTAAAGAATTGGTAACTGTTGATCTTTTTAACATAGTCAAATGCCTTCTCATAGTCAATAATTGCCATACACAATGGAAGTTCATAATCGTGTGTTCCTTCAATTAGTTCTCTTAATACTTGAATATGATCTACTGTACTGAATCCACTTCGAAATCCATCTTGTTTTCTTGGTTGAGCTGCATCTATTTTTTTCTGTAGGCGACGTGTTAGAACTTTTGTGAAGATTTTATAAATAGCAGGTAACAAGCTAATTGGTCGGTAATTTTTCAAATCCTCTTTATCACCTTTTTTATGCAAAAGAATTACTGTTGCAGAATCCCATTGGTTTGGTATGTTACCGCTGTTAAGACATTTGGTAAAGAATTTTGCAAGTATGTCTTCTACGTGTTCTCCAGCTTCTTTTAGGATATCTAATGTAATGCCATCATCGCCAGGGGATCTTCCTTTCTTCATACTTTTTATTGCAAATGCTACTTCTTCTTTTAAGATTTTCGGAGCTATTCCTTCGACTATCTCAGAGTCTTCGTTTAATCCACTGTTTCCTTCATATAGTTTTCTGTAGAATTCTTCAACTCTTCTAAGTATTTCTTCCCTATTTCTTGTTACAGTGCCATCCTCTCCTTTTAATGCAATGATGTGTTTCTTCCCAACAGACAAACTTCCTTTAATAACCCTAAGACTCTTGTTGTTTTTAATGGCTTTATTTACTAACTCACAGTTGAATATTCTTGTCTTCTTTCACGCTTTTGAGTACAGTTTTACGAAGTTCTACGTACTCGACCCTGGATCTGGTATTTTGATTGTCCACCTTCATATCACTTCGCCTTTTCATGAGTTGTTTCGTCTTCTCAGATAATTTGCTATTGTGCTTTTTACATGTTACACCACCAATTTCCCCTGCAGTTTCAATTATTGTCTTTACAATGTTTTCATTTGCTTTTGAGATATGAACTTCTCCAATAAGTTCTTCCAGTGTAGACAAGCGATTTTTATTTCCAACGTGAATGCCTCGGTATTTTCTTTCAGTTTCGTTAAATCCACCCTCTTGCATACTTGTTTTCTAATAAGCTTCTCTCTTTCTAATTAAGTATTTAAGCGCACTTTACATCTCACCTTTCAATGATCACTTCCCGTATTGAATCTGTTCAGTACGGTGCACTTTTTTATAATCGATTTCTTGTTTGCCACGTTGTATATGCCAGCGGAATTCGCCGCTTCAGTTGCGATTGTATGAATTCTACACATACAATTCCGGTGAATTTAACTGATTTTAGAAAGTCTCCATAGAAAGCTTGACATTTGTTGTCATTAAATGATTTTTAAAAATTCTTGAAATGGTGCATTGTAGCCGTTTGTGGAAACCTTGAATGTGGTGGGCACAAACAGTAAATTCACTGTAGTGCCCGAATGGCTAATTTTTGGAAAAAAATTCACTGAACAAAAAATGTTTATTTTGATGTTCTTCACCTGTTACACATACTTGGCAGTTCCCAACTCTTTTCCAGTGTGTTAAAAAAGGCATTTTTAGGCTTATTTTCACTAAACAGTAACACAGATCAAAATCAGAAAACGGAATTCCGGATTTCTTTGTCTCTGCTGTATTATTAGCTCATTTACTTAAATTATGCATCAAAAATTGCATTTAATGCATGTAATTGGCTACGTAGCAACGTGATAGACGTAAACAGTAGTTACGCTCTACAGCCAAACCGGCCCCTTTGCGGACACGGGGATATGGACAAACATGCCTTATTTGGTGTCCCCTACCTACCATTAAATTTTGGATGTGGAGTTCTGCAACACCCTATATATCTCCCTCTCCTTTCTCCGATCTCCTTAATAACAAGCTATTGTATTGAAAAATTAATAATATATTCTTATGCAGGCATACTAATAATTTATCGAACACAATGTGGTCAGCATATAAACTTTTTTTTTTGGCTTCTCCCCTTTCTCCCTTGATAATAAATAATTCAATTCCTATAGGATGATCGTGAAGTTTCTAAATTTAGGAAGCCATGATGTGCAATCTACATCGCCGTGTGACTTACAAATCTTCAAGCGACCTCCGACTAACATGAGAAAAGAAAAGTCATTATTCATATATAAAAACTTTTTATTTGATAAAATGGAATCAGTGAGACTATACATCCGCAACCGCAACAACATGTGCCCCAGCATTTTTGATTCTTTAATGCTTGAAGTGGTGAACAGAAATTTATAAGCACTTTTAATTTTGACAATTTTCGAAAGCTGCGTTAAGAGAGAATGAAAATACCATGCACCTATTTACACTTAAGCAAACGTCCATTCACATAACAATAAAGAAAATGCGTGTTGAAAATAATGTGGCATCCCGGACAAAGCAACGGTAAGAACATGAACCTTGTATCTCATTATTTAAACTGCTGTTGACATTGAGATCACATCCTGGTAGAAACAAGTGACTTTTAAACTGAAATAAAAAAAAACTTGTTAACAAAATTTTATGCACCAAAATCGGTTAACTCGTTAAATGCAATTCTACATAGGAAAAGTAAACTCAGTCTTCGACATACAACTATTATCAAAATTTCTTCAATAGAATCACTACACAAAACAATCAATAAACCAATCTTAACTTATGCAGCCGGAGCATGGGGCGCTTCCCACAAGACAACAGTCAATAAAATGACAATTTTTGAGAGAAAACTTGCAAAAGCTGTAATGGTAATTTTCCATTACTGTAAAATAAGAATCCAACTGGGCATTCCGAGACGCACTCATCGACAAATGTAAATAGAATTGCCTATTTGTGTGGTGAATGTGACGTCATGAGATAGTATAAAGTCGCTGTTTTTTAGTTATATTGGCGTGTTTACTGAAGGCTCTTGAAAAGATTCAATCAATCAGAGCTCGAGCGGGCGAGCGCCCGTTGCGTGCTTGCGTGTATCATGGATATTATGAAACCCAGCACTGCCGGAAAAGTACTAAACCTCATGGAAGTCCGTTATGTTCGTTAAGTTGAAGCTTCTTGTTGTTTTGAAGTACGGGAACTGTTGGCCTGAAGATAGTCTGCTCATGCTTGTTAAGCCGTTCAAGAAGAGGTCGTAAAGAGATAAGCCGTTGCTTAAAGGAAGAAATCTAGTAGAAGGTATCGTTTATTCCGAGATGTTTCGACTAAAGTCTACGGAATTGCTGTCAGGCCTGGCCGTTTGTGCTGATTTTAAGGATGTTTCAAGCTGGGCTGATTCTGTGCTGCAGAGTATGACAATTTGAAGAGGCAAGGACATGACTTTTGAGACTATAAGCACTTTCAACCTTATTTGAAACTAAGACGACTGTAAGTTTAATTATAGTTTAAGTCTCATAGTAGTGCTAAGGTTGTGGGTTGATACATAGCAAGAATATTCAAAATAGAATTTTATACCAACTCCTTTATACCTTTGTAATAGAAGTTTTGTTGTTATACCAAAATTGCAATACTATTGAGGTCATAGTGCAGTTGGCGAAATAGAATTTTGTGAATCTCTTCTTGAAGTATAATTGCAGATAACCCATGTGAACAATTATTAAAATAGAGGATGGGACGATTTTCTAGGAGTGACCTCATAGTAGTTCTGGGATTAGTTCTGGGCCTGCAAGTCCAGCGATAGTACTGGGCGACAGTGCTCCATTTGTTACCTGAAGTAGTCTATTACAAATTCTGATTAGAGAAATGTTATCTATGAATGGACACTGTTGTATGTTGTAGTAATAGAATACATCCTAAATAAATGTTTGATAAATGGTTTGATTTGCCAATTAGTTTGATTGTTTCTGTGTCTGATCGTTCGGCCACTAATTTGACGATTTGCATGTGATGACTTTTAGTTTAATTGAATGCTAAGCTTAGACAGAAAGTTCATTATAAAGTCCAATTGTTTGTCTAAAAAAAGTCGGTTTATGAAGACAGAAAAATCATCCCACTTGAAAAATATTTAATAATAATTATAAAAAGAAACCCTTACGAGAATTCGTCTAGATGCTACAATAACTTCAAATTTATTTTCCACCGGCAAGTTCTTAAAGCTCAGACAAGATAACACCCCTACTACACAAAATATTAATATTACCTTTGTAAAAAGTATTTTCAGATTGAGATGCAAAATATCCTCACCTACAATTTTTTTAAATGCTACAGTTATTTAACAGAAATTAAGTTAATCTATCTTGCTCATATGCATATTGTTTATATCTGTATAAATATTGTTCGATTAATTTCAACTGTATTTACTCCTCACACAAACGAATGGCTAAGACCTACATATTCTTTTCGTTCTCAAAAAAGTTATCATTTCTAGAGCTCCCTATCCAAGTTAGTCTTTCTTAAATATTCCTCAGTAATGTAAATAATGTTCAAGACTTTTTTTTAGGTCATTCGGGTGTTGTGGCGAGGCACTTCCTGACTGTTCGGCATGTGTTTAAAAATGTGGTCTTTTTTTTAGCTCAATGCAGGTGTTGGAGTCCACTTCAAGTGCTTCCAAGCTTCTGTGCAATATGGTTGATATTAGACCTATGGCAGACAAATTACAGGTATAATGCCAACTCTTTCCATATGCCTCATGTCTTTAATTTCAAATTTGTCTTGATATTTGCTGATTTTTGTTGCGTATGTGGTTTGTATGTTGTTTGTGTTTGGGATTGCTATATCTATAGTACTTACAGTTTTGTTCATTTATTAATTATGGTTATATCTGGACGGTTGTGTGGTGTTTTCTTGTCAGTTATTATTGCCCTAAACTAGTACAGCTTATGTGTTTCATTTTCTAAAATACTTTCTGGCATATACTTGTTGTACTATTATTAGTATTAGTAGTATAATCATTATTATTTCCAGTGATTGTTACAGTGTATTTAATTAAATATATTATATTTAATTATAATTCAATTAATATATATATGAATATTTCCTACATAATGTATGTTTGCGATGGTAATCAATGTACTTACAATTTAATTTTCAGTGTTAGTATATCGGTAACATATTAACAGTGATATTTCTAAACTAAATAGACTCTGTAATGGTGGCGCTTACCCATTAAATCTGTTATAAAAAAAGACCCTTTCCATAACCTAAGGCTCCGATACCATATCCCCAGGGTGCAGCGAGAGGTGCTCCGTGGGCAATGCTGGTGGAGTATGAAAGTGGTGCACCAAGGGCAAGAGGTGCAGCCAAAGGTGCTGGGGCAACAGCAATGGGAGCTGGTGCTACAGGTGCAGCATAAGGAGAAGCGATGAGTGCGGCTGCTGGAGCACTGGCGGCGGTTCCTGGTTCGTTAGTCTTGACTGCAGCACGGAAACCCAATCCGTCAGCAACGTAGTCTACGACACGGGCCCTTCCGTCAATGTCTCTGATGCTGTAGGAGCCCTTTTTGTTTCCTAGGCCGTCTCCGACTTCGCTACGGCTATTGGTAGCGCCCAAACCGTCAGCAATGCCGTAGGAGAAACCATAGTTTCCAAATCCCTAAAATACGAAAATAAGGAAGTATGCTTCAATACCAATTTAGATAAAACACAAATTAATTATCACTTATTAATAAATGAAAACTCTTTTAATCCATATTCCATTCACAGTATGAGAATTATAAAACTTATTTTCGTTAAGTTAGTTTCTTCAGAGCGGAATTATTTCCCTAACTTTAGATCATCAATATAATCTTTCTACTGTACCAAAACTAGAAACTGGTAATTGCACTACATTCGCATTAGCATAAAGGATTCGTCAGTTTATACCTTTGACACAAATTGGACATACGTGGAAATCTCAAAGTTTCAAAAACGCTGTCTGATTTAAAAATAGAGAAAAAATATTTTAAGCGGTACTGTATTAATTCTTGTACTTAGTTCACGGGCATGACATGGGAAGAATCTTAGGATATGAAACTAAAGTTCGTAGGATCGAGACCACCTTGGACGTGTACTTTTACTTCAACACTTATGAATTATATAATTCCAATTTGAAACTAAAAACATGGGTACTCTTATTCAAACTCTTTAAGGACCGTAAACATAGGATAATTTTGAATTTTAATCCTAGGATATTGACATTAACCAATCATGTATATCGGAAGATAAATTCTAATTATATTTTACTCGAAAAAAATTAAACATTCCATTAATACCAATTTATTCGCATGACTTTCCTTTTCCACTTTTGCTATTTGTTTTTACAATTTACCTTCTGCGATCAGTTTTACAATATTTGTTTGTACAAAAGTTTGTTTTAATGTATTTTAAGCTCTGAGATCTTCAGAAATTTTTTGACAATTTTTAAGATTTTTTCCCCTGTAATTTGCTATATAATACTTGTTTTTCATTAAGGATTCGACTTACGTCTTGTTGCCTTGAGCTTACGCTAGATCCAGAGTTGATTAGGGCTGGTGCTAAAATTGCAGCGGCATTTACAGCGGCCAAAGCAGCGCAAAGGATAACGACCTAGAAACAATACAGCAGTCAATCGAACAATTTCAAACACAAAGAAACAACAATTAATCAAAAATACCGTAAGACTTCCTATTAAATAATGTGAAAAATAATTTAGCCGAAGATACAATATTTATATCAATTTGATTCATTAATTTATTAAATATAAATTTATGTATATATTAATTATTAAATTAATCACAGTCTGAACTATTCAAAGATATAACAATCTATTCTAAATATTCTCTTATTCAATCGATGTTTACATGGCTTCAGAAAGCTGCTTTGACAGTTTCAGAGTTGATGCGTTTTTCATAATGAGTAAAATTACTTGAATCGTGGACAGAAATAAAGGAGTTTGTGATTATCAAATCAAACTTTATTCAGACGGATTCCATTTTTTTTTACATAATGTGATAATTATTTACAATTTTTCAGTTAGGCTAATTCATCTAGGCAGCAAAAGAGAGCACTTTTATAAAGAGACTTTTATAAAAGAGCTGCACTTTTGTAAACAAGTTAGGAGCTGAAGAAGTATGATTTCTATGAGAGGATGATAAGGTAAAGCAGGTATTTTATGTAGATTAACAAATGCTAGTAAAGACAAGCAATACACGAAGGATGATAAAGAGCAAACATTTCAGAAAGAATGACAAAAACAAGCATTTCATGAGCAATGGGGGGGGGGAGCAAACATTTCGTAGGGGATAATAACAAGCAAGCGCTTCGGTATGAGAGAATATGCTCATTACATGGGCTTGGTGTTTGACAAAGCCCCTACTGTCCAGAATTTGATATAATAGGTGGAAGCAATAAATAAACTAAATACAATAAGATAAAAGACTTGGTTGTTTAGCAAAAGTATGGAAGGTATAAATAGAGAAAGATGTAGTGATATTATAATTCTCTATCCAATAGATGTCTGCGGATGAGTTTTTTATATTGAGCAAAGGAATAAATAGATTTAAGTGAGTTAGGAAGAAGATCCCACACCCTAGGGCCAAAGCAACAGATGAGCGAGAGTCCAAGTTTCGTTCGTGAATACTCTGGTATTAGATCATTAAAGTATTAGATTATAAAGTCTGGATTAGATTGTATTATATTATATCTACATTTATATTATATTATATTACATCTTCATTACATTTATATTATATTATATTACATCTTCATTACATTTATATTATATTATATTACATCTTCATTACATTTATATTATATTATATTACATCTTCATTACATTTATATTATATTACATCTACATTTATATTATATTACATCTACATTTATATTATATTACATCTACATTTATATTATATTACATCTATTTATATTATATTATCTACATTTATATTATATTATATTACATCTACATTTATATTATATTACATCTGGTATTAGATTGTAAAGTAGGTATGATCAGGAGAGTGCAATGAAATGAGATCAGAATGAGTGCCATTTCCTATAGTGTTATACATGTATAACACTATAGGAAATGGCAAGATGGAAATTTTATACGTAAATAATTTTTCGATTAATAATATCTGATGATCGTAAGCTAATTTAGAAATTCTGTAAATATGAGTTTGATAGTTTATGAGGCAGAGGAATCTTTTTTGCAGTCTGGTAAGTCTAATGAGATTAGACATGGAAGTGTTTCCCATATTTGATAGCAATAGTAAAGAAAAGAAAAAATCATAGAGTAGTAAAATTCAAGAAGAATTGAGACGGGTAAGTGACATAATTATAAACTGATTTGATAACTTTGGAGTTGATGCGCTTTTCAATAGTTATACAAATTATTTTAATCGTAGTGCAGAATTAAAAAAATTAAAGATCAGTGACTGTGAACTCATTTCACTCACAGTCTCTATAATATTTTAAAATTGATTTTCTAACTTCCAGATTTTTTTAGTTTCTTCACTTTTTCATCATTTTGAGTACAGCATCACTTCCATGACACTTAAGATTAATTTTCCTTAACATCTACATACATTTCCTTTAATATAAAATCCCTTCCATAATTCTTCATATTCGCTTAAGTGAAATTCCTTCCATTTTATGAAATTTAACATTTATATAAAAGAGTAATATTGCGATTAATTTTTTCACAGTCGATATGTATTTTCTCTACCACTTAGCAACGTAAAATTTGTAAAATTATTGGGGGTCCAAGCAAATTTTATGTATATTTATATATTATAAATATATGTCAAATTTTTATTTATTTAAATTATTTTGAGGGGCCCAAACCCCATAGGCACGTATAACTCAACGCATAGGCTATTATTTCCGTTTCCCGTCGTAATATCAATAAAATATGCCATTTAGTTCAACGGTATATTATCTTAAATGGTATTTAAGAGGAATTAGTTTCTTTAAATTTTAAAATATACTTTTACAAAACGAAAGCAAACATTTATAATATATATAAATTATTATATATTAATCTGTTACCTCCTTATAAATTTAGCAAACTCTATATAAATTTAGTAAAATTTGGTGCATAATATATAATCTTTGATATATTTTTGAATTATGAATTTGCATTATATAAATAGCACACCGCACATTTCTAGTTTCCTTAATCAGATTAACCTTATCCAATGAGCATAAAAATAAAGAAGGTAGAAAAACTTTAAATCACGCGATTATCAAATATTAAATCTATTATAATTTTTAGAGTTTAAAAGTTCACAAAAACGTTAAGAAAAAGAATAAAATGAAAAGGTAAAGAATTCAATAAAAAAAAGTGAGATCTGGAAAATACACATCTCACACTGAAATTATTTTTAAACCATCTAAAAAAAGAAATTAAACCAAAAGAAATAACACTAATATTGTAAAAAGTACAGTTATTAGATTAATTGTAATTGCCAAACTCGACGCTGAGGAAACTATATCAGCCCCTTCCCCCCACACAATTTTGTACACGTAACGTTCTGTTGAAATTTTCGTTTTCATAGGCTATAAATTTTTTCTCAAGATTATCGATCTTGAGAAAAAATTCGGATAATGAATATCGGAATGAACTGATTTGTCTTCCTCTAGTTACTCCAATATTATTACTGGTAATCTAAAATGTTAAATATCTCTATGTTAATGAGTATCAATAAATTGAATTAATACATGAAAACCGCTACGGGATGAGAGTAGAATTCATATATGTACACCATAATCAGTGAAAAGGAATTTACTCCCATTCGTAGCAAAGGATTACAAATAAGTTGCTGTCCTTGGTGGTAAATCACTTAATGTTTTTCAAAACTGCTTGACGTCCCTTCCGCGATTATTTTTCATTTTATAACTTGATTATAACAAAAGATTTTCAACTATCTTAATAACTCAAATTTCAATTTTGTAACGAAACTATATCAATTTAAGTTAACTGTGTGATAAAAAACAAGAGAGCGTAAAAAATAGCATATTAGTTAAGAATACCTGTTGTATCACTGTTGAAATGCGTTTAAATTTGGATTTTAAATTCGTTTTCGGACCTTTAAACTAACCATTGAATGAAAATGATGTTAAATAAGGGACTAAATTAAAAGTATGGAACAGCATTTCACAAAATATGGTTCGCAGACAACGTGTATGTAATAGTCCATAATAACCAATCAGGAGGACAGCAAGATATTAAGAAAAATTTAGAAGAAAAAATAATGGAATAACGTTATATTTTACGTCATTATACTTGACAAAGTACCTATGCGTGTTAAGCAAAAATTCAGCATAGACAACACAATTTCCAAAAGTGGCATCCCAGGAGGTGTGTGTCTAAATAATTTAAGAAATTTAATCAATTTAAGAAATCTAAAACCCCTTCGGCAGTAATTCATAATGTGCAAAGCAGGGGCGGATTAAGGATGGTGCGACCTGTGTCATCACACTGGACACCAAGCCAGAGGTGGGGGCAATAAAATGATCTAACAACCCCAAAGTCCTTACAGACAAGGGCAAATCCAATTTGATCATCTGAAGCGCTTAGGCTTAAAGATGTTTCAATAAATCAAATTGATGTTTTGTAAGTTCTCCGAATGCAATATTTGATTACGTTTACTTCCGCACTTCTTCTGAGATCAATAAGAATAAATTCAGACTAATATAGAATGAATACCATGTACAGATCCTTCATATGATACAATGTGCCACTGAAATTAAGAAATTAGGAAAGTAAAAACTACATCAAAATGAATGAACTTATTTGCCTGTACAGAGAACACTCCAGATTATTTGAACGTATGTATAGCTTTAATTTTGCATTAAAAGAATCTTATTTTTTGGCTCGTCATAAAA
>QLNU02014176.1:24135370-24150032 GCA_006491805.2 Dysdera silvatica | reverse complement strand
TTTATCAATTAATCTAAAGATTTAAAACATTAATAAATATTGTTTTTAATTGGATGAACCTTGCATAAATTTATCGACTTTCGCTGCATGCATTGGATTTATCAACAGCTTCTCCTTCTTCAATTGGTGACCTGAACTTAAAGACTCAATAAATATTGTTTTCAAATTAGATGGAATTACTGCACTTTCTCAATACTTACACCTTCAAGCTAAAGGCGACGATCAAACTCCTCTCTTCAAGAGAATATAAAGCTTCACTATGGATAAGTTCGCAATTAATGAGGTAGCGTTTGGATTGCTTTTTAAACCAAAACGACAAGTCAAAGAAACAAATGTCCTACAAGCGAGACTAGCATTAATGCTAGTCTTATTTTATTACAGTCTAGTTTTTATTAAAGTCAAAATTCTCGAACTCAAGAATTATAGCCAATGATGCGGAAATATTAGATGATAATTTACTCTCAAAAAATAGAAAGAATAACGGTCCAACGTAAGAATATAGTAAACAGAAACCTCTTAGAGGAGCCCCTGCTGCAAAAGTTAAGAGATGAAGACACCAATAACCTAGCAAATACTACTATATGCTTTCTCCTCTTTTATTTTCAGTTTCCTTTTCATTCCAAAAAAAATTCCTTACAGCTACTTTCCTCACCCCTTTTAACTTCTGCTACAGCTAATTCTTTAGCCTCCCTGTTGTTTGGCACCAAACTGTTACCAATCCTAAATAATTCCGCCAATATCACCCCCTCCCTCTCTCTTTCAAAATGCCAAAGTGTAAGGTGGTGAACTCGAAGGGTCAGGCCCAACATATCCTTGTAAGTACATGTACATTTTATTACATCTTTATGTATTTGAATTGTTATTATTGTTTCTATTATTGTTATTATTTCTATTATTGTTATTGTTTCTATTATTGTTATTGTTTTTATTATTGTTATTGTTTCTGTTATTGTTGTTGTTTCTGTTATTGTTATTGTTTCTACTATTGTTATTGTTTCTATTATTGTTATTGTTTCTATTATTGTTATTGTTTCTATTATTGTTATTGTTTCTATAATTGTTATTATTATTTCTTGCTAACAGTAATGATCTGTAGGGTGATGTCGGGAACATAATGCCTTTGAGCCGTTTGACATTGGTTTTTAGGGGTGTCGTTGAACGGTTCCCTGGTATTTCAGAAACACTGTCTTGCAGATCTTATATACTGTGTCTGGCATACATGTATAACTGTTCCCTTGAAAAAGATTGTACATGCATGCCTAGATTCAATATATTGTCATATAATTTCAATTTTTCACTTTCGTTACTAACGCATTATTTTAAATCGTAAAAATACAGTGTGCTATACAATAAAGTTACTTGTCATAAACTTGTTTATGCATGTATATATTTTTATTACATATGCATGTATATTTTATAATATATGCTGTACATACATTTACACCTATATTGTATATGCGCTTATATAAAATGGTATTAGTTCTTAAAATCCTGTATATACATATTCTAGTGTATAGGTCTATATTATTTTATACAATATACGATTGTGTGGGTATTGGAATTCCATATATCTTCACTTACTTATTAATAATTTTAATTTATTTACTTTCACTTTTCACCAAATTATTTACTTAATTTTCTGCATCTTCATTCCTATTTTCATTTTTTTCCATTTACATATTATTTATAATAGTAATTGCTGCTGTTCCATTAGCGCTGCTCGTTGATAATTTTCTTTTATTATTATTATTTTTTATTTTTATTTTATTTATTTATATTTATTTTTTAGATGGCCCCTCCCCATCGCATTTAATGTATTATAAGTAATAATATTGTAGGCTTTTTCCATATTTCTTTCGTACATATTCTTGTTTATTCCAACACTTATATTTATGGTGTATATATATATATATATATATATATATATATATAAAAGTTTTCCTCGCCCATTCTTGGCGGAAACAGGCTTTGGGACGGGCAGAGCGCCATGTTCCCAAGCCTCTTTTTACATCACTTCTTAATGTGCCATGTCTAGAAACTTCCTGACAATGTGACACGTGTTTAGGATTGTGGCTTTTTGTATTTCAATGTAGGTGTTTGGGTCAATGTTGAGTATCTCCAAATTCGTCGCAAGCGTTTTTGGTACTATCCCTGTTGCTGAGATGACTAACGGGATGATGAAGATCTTTTCCATACCCCATATATCTCGTACTTCATGTCTGAGATCTTGGTACTTGGTGATTTTCGTTGTGTAGGTTGTCTGTATGTTATTGGTGTTGGGTACTGCTATGTCGATTAAGTACGTGGTCTTATTCGATTTATCGACGAGGGTTATGTCAGGACGGTTATGTGGGACTGTCTTGTCTGTTATGATTGCTCTATCCCAGTAAAGCTTGTGTGTTTCGTTCTCATGCACGGTCTCTGGCTCATATTTGTAGTACGGGCATTTTTCTGTCAGAAAGCCAGCATTCGCTGCCAATTTCTGGTGGACTATTTTCGCTACTTGATCGTGTCTATGTTTGTAGTCTGACTGCGCAAGGATCTTGCATCCTGCCATCACGTGTTGGATTGTCTCCGATGCCGCATGACAGTGTCTGCATTTGTCGCTTTCTATGTCTTTTCTCTGGATGAATTTCTGATTGTTCCTTGTTGCGATCACTTGGTCTTGGATGGCTAGCATGAATCCTTCTGTCTCTGGCTGGAGAGTGCCTTTGGCCAGCCAAGAATTTGATGCCTTTTTGTCAACGTGTGGTTGTTGCAGGTCATTGTAGTGCCTGCCATGTAATGGTTTTCCGGCCCAAGTTCTCAGTTTCTGTTCGTTGGCTGTTTCGAGGACACGCTCTTCGGTACTACACAGGTTTAGTGGCGTGTAATTTGCATCTGCTTGTATTATGGCTTGGATGAGTGGCGATCGGGGACTCTTCAACTGGAAGTATTGCCTCATGCTCTGGATCTGCTTGTCATGTAAGTCTTTGAGGTCCGCTTGTCCGCGTCCTCCTTCTTCCCGGGGTAGTGTTTGCCGTTCAATTGCCGTTGCAGGGTGTAGTTGTCCGGCTCTTCTCTGGATGGTTCTCATTTTCCGCTGGAGTTGTTCTAGTTCAGTCTATAACTATTACCGAATAACTAACTATTATCGATTTATTGCGAATATATATATTATATCTACACTGGTTTCCATAAATTAAGCAACAAATGAGAAAAATTATAATTTGGCCAAATGTAGTTAAAAATGCACTGAATTTGCATATGTTACTGGCAAACGTATGTAGCATCGATATACAGGATGCAAATGAGTGGCGCTCGTGTCAATTTATGCAAATGCGAAAAAGCTTAAAACTAGCTGTTTTGCAATGAGTCGCCAATTAATGTGCGATGGTGAATGAAAAGATTTCGAGATAGCCAATTTGTAAAAATGACGTCGAAACGTCATTTACCAGTAGAATTACATTACGCAGCTATACGCAGACTTGAAGCTGGCCAACGGTAGACGGACGTTGCAAGATGGCTGAACATCGACAATTCTGTGGTCAGCAGAGTGTGGCAACAGTTCCGAACCAGGAATTCAGCCTCCCGAAGATACAGCGAAGGTAGGCCAAGGGTTATGACCTCCTCAGATGACCGATTCTTGCGGCTTTCTGCAAGGCGAAACAGGACTGCTACTCTGACTCATCTCAGATCTGGGCTTGCTGCAGCTACAGGAAGGACTGTATCAGCTTCGACTGTAGGCAGAAGACTACATGAAGAAGGACTGTACGCTAGGCGACCAGTATTATACATGCTCTTAACTTCTCGCCACAGGAGGGGGAGGTATGAATTGGGCATGTACGCATGAGAACTGGACTCGAAATCAGTGGAGGTCCGTACTTTTCACGGATGAGTCGAAATTTGCTTTGCAGAATGATTCTCGACGAGTTTTCATTTGGAGAGAGGCTGGTACTCGATATCAGCCCTCTCTTATGTAGGAAAGGGACACATATGGTGGAGGCAGTGTGCTTGTATGGGGAGGCATATCTTTAGGCGGACGTACTGACCTCTATGTGTTGTCTCATGGCAACCTTAAGGCTCAGAGGTATAGAGACGAGATCATGGACCCCGTTGTTCAACGGTATGCGGCTGCTATTGGCGATACATTTGTACTGCAGGCAGATAATGCCCGCCCTCACACAGCTTGTCTCGTGCAGCTGTAAATTGAAGAAGAGACTATAATCGAAATGCAATGGCTAGCACGCTCTCCCGACATAAATCCCATAGAGCATGTTTGGGATGCTCTCGAGAGGCGTGTTGCTGTCCTCCACCCCCTCCCCGAACCCTACAGGGGCTTAGAATTGCTTTGCGCGAACAATAGGCATTGCTACCCACGGAGTTCATTGACAATATCGTTAGCAGCATGGAACAACGCTGTCGGGCCTGTATTACTGTTTGAGGTAACCACATTTTGTATTGAGATACTTTTTACTATTTCATTGTGACACCTGTATTTCTGACTTTTTTTTATTTGTATAGCTTATACAAAATGTAAATGCCTTGTATCACATGTTCTTACATTTTTTAGTTACATATGGTATGATAAAGATTTTCACCAAATTTCATCCAAATTGGTTGTATATTTTATGAGTTATCACGTTTTTTCCATTTGTTGCTTAATTTATGGAAACCCGTGTAATAGTAAGCAATGGTATTATAATAAGTAAAATCAAAATGATCGAAGAGGTTTAATTTTCAAATGTAGTGTATAATCATTTTTAATTAATTATAAAATTCATCAGATTATAGCATGATATTTTTTTACAAGTTATAATCGATCTCTAAGTACAACGATAATGCACCATGTAACCTCTACCTTACTATTTAAAAACTTGTAGATATTATTTATAGATTGATATAATTATTATTTGTAAATTAATTTAATTGCCTGTAGATTAATTTATAACTACATTAATTACAACAGTAAAAAATACATACCAGAATCCAGCTTCCTTAAGAAATTGCCCTATTACGGTTCGTTTGACAGTGTCCATGTTTGAACGGATAATTTTGAAAAGGGGTCACCTCCATGCGAAAACAATAAAACATAGCCCCTTTTCAAAATGACCGATTCAATCAATCTGTAGCGTACATATATATTACGAGTGCTACCAGGACAACGAATAAAGATAAAAAATAAGATAATTTCTTACCACGAGAAGTGAAAGAATAATTATAAGTTTGTGTTCGAATATAGAAAAAGTTTAGTTTTTGAGGCTGCAGTTTAAGCATTACGATAAAGTGTTAAGAGTAAAAGGGTTGTAGTGTTTATATCGAAATTATAATCCTGACGTCTTATAGAACAACAGCAACCCACCCTCTGATAACAACTACCTTTCCTCTACAAATCTTTCAGTAGTGTTCTCAAAAGTAGGAAATTGGCTGCAATTTTCTGTATTAGTTTCGTTCACATTCTTCATAACGATCTTTATAACTCCGTCCTACTTTTATTAAAAAATAGGCAGAGGACAGCAAGATGCGAAGACAAACCCCATGTATTTTATCCCCAGGTATGGACGCAGCTACAATGGAATATTTAGCTGAATACTCATAAACAAATTGTCAGAAATCAACGGTGTATATTTGTTCTTGATTTTTTGCTCAGTTTCTGTGGGTCATTGAAATTTTTGTTTTATATTTATAAGCGGCAACTTTGGATTTATTAACCGGAGATTTTACAATGCTATTACATTGATTTCAATCCATTCCTGGAAATTTGGTTGTATTAAGTACTGATTGTATTCACCGTCGAGAACTGTTCTTCTATTTTTGTAAAATTATTGATTGGAGCCATGATCAGTAAAATGATTTCATTCCTTATACTGTTTTTCAAGGTTTATTAATGCTAATTTAATTTATTAAAGCAACAATTTTTTCATATTAGCTGATGATGTGGCAACAATAGATGTTAAATTACTTATAAAGAAAAGAATGATTTTCCGGCGCCTGGTCGGACCCGAACTCACGACCTCCTGATTGCCGGTCAGGTGCTCTACCTACTAAAGTACAGGCGCAACCATTCTCTCCCTTACGAGTATATATATATAACTTTCCATGGACAAGTTCGCTATTGGTGTGGCAGTACTGTGACTACCATTAACAAAGCGAGCATTCGCAAATGCTGTAAAATAAAGCAAACGTACCTCCGGTAAAATAAATACCGAGAATTGTTCATTTAAAACGTCAGTATAAAAGTTATGAAGAAATTGTTTTTGCTTCAAGTTTATGCCAATGTACCTAATCCTTACATAAATTTTGGGCTTGATATGTTAAGCAGTTTGTTTAAAGCTGTTGTCGATCTGAGGTGTTCTCTAGAATTTTTAAAATGGATAAAATTATCAAAAAAAAAAAGTTTGCCTCAAACTTTATATCACCAACTAAATTTCTTGCGCCAAATGGACGAAAATGTTGAAGAAGGTCTACAGTGAGTCAGCTTTATCGAAAACAAGAGAATATAAGTAGAACAATGCATTCAAAGAAGGGAGACAAATGATCGAGAATTTGCATCGTCTGGGTTAACTTTCAACGTCCTCGACTGATGAAACTTCGAAAAAATGAAGGAAATCTTAATAGAAAATCGTCATTCAAACTCGAGATAGATGGCTTAGGATATGAACATGTCTCACGAATCCGTTCATACCATTTGAGTTGATGTTTTGGTCCTGAGACATCTGCGTCACGGCTTATTTCGAAGGAACTGAATGTTCTTAAAAGAGAGTGCCGCAAACAGATTACTGAATATATGGTTGAATAAGCCAATTCGGAACCTACATTCATGAAATGCAATATATCGGATCACGAGACGTAGATTTATGAGTTTAACCAGCAAACAAGCTTCGACATGACGCCTCAATAACGAGCCGAAATCAAGAAAAACATCAAAATCGCTCGGAAATAGTCATTGTTAACCGTTTTCATTGATTATCGTGTTATTGTCTAAACGGAATTGAGGTATTACAAATTTATTAGAATTCTGAGAATCGAGGAAATTAAACATTAGCACCACGTGGATGCTAAAATTTCAAATTTAAATCTCTTAATTAAGTCCTCGCGAAGCTCCGCATTAAAAACCGTATTATCTAACTTTAATTCAGAGAATATTGTGAATAACAATTAAGAGAATACTATGAATATATTAATTATTGAATGTATTATATAAAATTTAGATTACTGTGATGGTGTTATGTAAAATTCACAGCATTTAGAACTCATTCAAATGCATAATATAATTTATAAAAGACTATATGGTCTTCTAGAATACAATCATTATTATTATTAATGATTTAAAGGCACGTTATATAGAAACAGAAGTTAACTGGGATATATTTGAATATATGAAACATTTACAAGAACCAGAGCATACTGGCATTAAAGAGAAATAATCGCTAATCAAAAAGATGCTATTGATATGAATTACTATAAGAAACATACAAAAAAAATCTTTATAATACTGGGACTATATTTGCACTAAGATTTTTCTCTAAGGCTGAAATTATTTTCTTTACAATATTGCCAGTACTTTTTAATATTCCTTACACATTTTGCATCGTTATTTCCCACTTATTTGAATAAATAAAAATACTAAAGAATTTTTTTCTTTTTTTTTTTTAATTTCTATCACATTTTTCATGCAATTGTAAGTAATGGAAACACTGACACATTTTATGCGCAATTTTTTTTATTTGTTATAATGAAACAAGAGGGTCTGCACATCACATCTGCAGCCACAACAGTTTGCACATGGGCTCGAAAATAATTTTGACTCTTTTAATCTTTAAAATAGCGCATAGTAAATTGAAGCACTGTCCCTTTGACACTTCAATCAAAGCAAAGCGAAATGATATGCACATGTTCGCAAGTAGCTGGAAACCCATTCACTTGAAAATACGGCAAAAATGCGAAAACCACGTCTCTAATAATAAAAATAAAAACGTGAATCAAATTTCCAAGGACGTAGCTGCTGAAAACGTTGAAATCTGGACATGATGTAAAAATTGATTTTAACCTAAAAAAGAAATTGAAATCAGTTTATTGTTTACTTACTATTCGAAATATTACATAGCTTATTGTTTACTACTTAACATATAACCATATATTGAAGAAGCCTTTATAATCTATTTGTTACTTTAATATTCAATTATTATCAGTAAGGTTGTAAATACATTGAGTTTTTAAATAGTAATTCAATATAGTAAATGTCATGTTTTTAACGTTGGTTATTACTAATTAATTAACGAATTTTTAATAATATACAAGTTTTCATGTATCAGTTCGATGTGTTCGAGGCCACTGATTTTTTCGTTATGTTTTACGAAGTTTCAGAAGGAAATTTGGAAAATTCAATAGTTATTAATTATCATTTATTGTATTATTTAACCTTACACATAACAAATTTTTCATAAAAGAAATTAGTAAATATTATGTAGAAAATCATACGAATAAACTTCAAACTTCCTATTATTTCTGGAACTAAATATGTTACTCTTTCATATAATGACTCGGATATATGTTTACACAGTGTGCATCGTTTTATAAATAGCATTTGTTCATGACAACAATGCTAATGCACTGTATTTTATTAATTATATAACCTTGATTTATACAATAACTAATCATTAATAAATTATAATTATTAGATCAAAATAATTAATATGGAATATACATATATACCTTTTGAGAAAAACTTTTAATATGCCAACTAATGTAATCTTTCCGATGCATCCTAACTAATCTATCTTTCCAACGTCAATAAACTAATTTTTTCTGATGACTTAATAAAGTTATTTAAATGTGAAAAATAGTGATTTATATTACAATATTGTGGCGCTTACCTATTAGACTATAAAATTATAAGAGAAGACCCTTTCCATAACCTAAGGCTCCGATACCATATCCCCAGGGTGCAGCGAGAGGTGCTCCGTGGGCAATGCTGGTGGAGTATGCGAGTGGTGCACCAAGGGCAAGAGGTGCTGGGGCAACAGCAATGGGAGCTGGTGCTACAGGTGCAGCATAAGGAGAAACGATGAGTGCGGCTGCTGGAGCACTGGCGGCTGTTCCTGGTTCGTTAGTCTTGACTGCAGCACGGAAACCCAATCCGTCAGCAACGTAGTCAACGACACGTGCCCTTCCGTCAATATCTCTGATGGTGTATGAGCCCCTTTTGTTTCCTAGGCCGTCTCCGACTTCGCTGCGGCTATTGGTGGCACCCAAACCGTCGGCAATGCCGTAGGAGAAACCATAGTTTCCAAATCCCTAAAACACAAAAATTAGGAAAATGTACCATAGCGAGGATTTCATATCTACAATCGAAACATCTAATCCATAGCAACAAATATATTTGAAGGCATAGTCTACTAGTGATATGATTAAGATCTTCCTTTGGAAAATATTTCCATGGGAAAGAAAAGCCCTTTCTTTGAATCTGTGTGCTAATCCTTTCTCTAGAATTATTTCGATAGTTTTGAATCACAGTTAAAACATCTATCTTGCAATAAAGTCTGCAGAGTTCTGTACTACATTGTCTCCAGCATCTGTACCATGCCTGTTTTATCATGATGACTTGTATAAGCTGCAGTTCACTAACAAGCAATGTACAATAATGAAATTGGGAACATTGTGGTAACGAAGAGATAACGTGTTCGTCTGTATAGTGATTAATCCTAGTTCAATTGAGTGGTTGTTAAAATGTCAAAAGAGATGCTAAAAATGCATCAATGTTAAGAATAAACTACTTTATTATTACTTTTTATGATCATGCAACCTTTACTGCTATTGCGATCTTTTGAAATCAAGTACCAATGCGCAATTTAGTGACGTTTCCAATCATTTATCTACGTTCAATTTAGCAAGCATTTACATTCAAATATCTGCAACCCATAGAGACTTTTTAAGCATCCGTTCTATTCCAACCATATCTGGAGATTTTTTAAGGTAGCGATTCTTTTCCGAAACTCTTTGTTATGCTGTTATGCACAATAAATACTGCACTCATTTGGAAAGTTTGAATATAGGATAAAACTTACGTCTTGTTGCCTGGAGCTGATGCTAGATCCAGAATGAATCAAGCCAGCATTCACAGCGGCCAAAGCGGCGCAGAAAATAACAACCTAAAAACAATTCACTTGTTAATAAAACGACTTGAAATATTCCAAAGCGAAAAACTACAAATAATAATAAACACTAAGTATTTGTTTAGAAATCCTTCTTTTAAAGATAAGAAAATGGATAATGAATTAATCAGAATATTTGTGTTAATTAACTTTTATTGATTGACGAAGATGTATTTCTTAGAACCATGACATTTCATGACATGGGGCATAACTTTTCATATAATGTTCATTAGATGAAATCTTGGTCATCCTATACGTCTTCTATAAAATGCATATAAATTTCTAATATGTAAAATACTAATCAAATATAATGAAATACAAAATTTCTGAAATGGCAATGAATTTCATAATCGTGAAGCTATTTTTTGCCTGGTATTATTTAATATGATAGATTGTAACGAAGTTTTCAAAATCATTATCTTTACATATAGTTCATATGTTGATCGCTATATGTAAAAATCAACAAGTATTTAGGGTTGAATAAGTTAGTAATTGCATTATTAATTATTATTATTATTATTATAACCCTGAATAATTTAATATAAATTTTAATATAAATTTTCAAAGAATATTAAAAATTACAAATAGTATTTAATACAAAAATTAAAAATAATTTTATAACAATGTCTAAGTCCTTCCATTTCCGATTATATGCATTTGAAACTTATCAAACATTTAACATTAAGCGCTGGAACTATTAAAATACCGAAACGAAAAGTAAAGAGAAATATGTAATTTAACAGAAAATAAAAGACCATACACAACTAAAATTTCTTGGAAATTGGATCACATGGAAAATACTTTTTTTCATTTTAATTTATTTAAATGAAATTAATTGAATTAAAACGGATATTAAAGTAACAAATATTATAGTTGGCTTTAGAAGGACAAAAATCGGCTGTTTTCTTTATGTTTAATGACAACCACTTGAATTTCTTTATGAAAGAAATAAAGGAGCGTTGCTTATAAAGCCGTTTAATAAAAATCGTTTATAAGGCAATTTTTCGAACTTTTTATGAAATTATTCAAATTTTATTACTCAAAATATTAAGCAATGCAGCTAATGAAAAAAAAGCGCAATTAAGATACTATACAATACCTTGCAAAAATTATGCTTACCTTCCGTAAATATTTAAATTTTTAAAAGTTTAAAACTTTCCTTTTAAGTTCGCCTTTGAAATTCAAAGTCAGTTAGTAAACACAGAAAATGGATTGAGATATTAAAAGTAAAGTATGAAATTAATATTTACCTTTCCGAACATCTTGATCGTTCTACAGTTTCAGGATTTTCAAACTGATGCTGAATTAGCATCAGAAGAGGCATTTTATAGATGCGGAGATGAACGACTCTGATGCAAGTGGTGGATCCGCAAGGACGACCGGGCACTAGCCGGCTTCCTATTTTTAGAACAAAAAACTAAAAGTAGATGAAGGTTATCATTACTGAACGTAGAGACCATTGACTCCACCCAAAGATGATTGTTTGTGTAAAAAAAAAATGCCATCCTATGCAAACAAATCTTTCGTTCTGCTTTCGAAATATCATCGAGACATTGCACCATCAAACTGGAATATCTGTCCTTCGTACCCATCCAATAGCTTCTGTTCCGGTCTTCCCCGATATCAAACTGGTTCGAAGCTCATTTTTAATTTTTAATTACACTTCCTTTAGCAGCACTTAAACAAAAAGTGCGTCTAAGGTCGTTACATGAATGGTTACTATGTATAATCTATAAATTTTTATTCAACCCGATATACAATATTTCGTGCTACATAGCTTGAGCAGTATAAAAATTATAGAAATGTAAGAGAAGATCTATATTAAATTATTTTAAGTTTTGAGGTTAGAAATGGAAGAGAATATAAAGCCGAAGCTTGTTCCGAGATTCTCCTCCAGAATGCGGTGATGTTGACAAGAGAGAGGGTAAATTTTCATATTTCTGAATTATGCTTATTTTAAAGAGTTCAGTTGTTGTATATCTTTGGCAGAAGGACGTGAAAACCATTGTAATAATTTAAAAAACAGACTGAGCGTCGTTTTTACGAATTAATGAGCAAGAAGTATTATTGTTATTTGGGATTTTCATGGGCCTCATCGTCTTATCAAAGACGTTAGCCCCAAACTTAGGTTATGAATGTAATATATGTGTAGGGTTGATATTAGGTTATGAATGTAGTACATATGTAGTAAAAGTCTAACTCAAGGTATATATTTTTTATATGAATTATTTTTATTTTATATTTGTAATCTATATATCTGCCTGAAATAAATTTGAATTTGAGTGGTCCAATTATCAAAGATGTTAGCCGTAAACTTAGGTGTCAATAAACAAAGATAAACCTTTTAAACCTTTTAAACAAAGATAGACCTTTTAATGTAATGATGTGTTGGGAAGAAACAAATCTTTGCATTAAAAGGAGAGGATGGCACCGTAACAAGAAATAGGGAAGAAATACTTAGAAGAGTTGAAGAATTCTACAAAAATCTATACGAAAGTAACAGTGAATTAAACGAAGACACTGAAATAGTCGAAGGAACAGCTCCTAAAATCTTAAAAGAAGAAGTTTCATTTGCAATAAAAAATATGAAGAAAGGAAGAGCCCCTGGTGATGATGGTATTACATTAGATATCCTAAAAGAAGCTGGAGAATATGTAGAAGACATACTTGCAAAATTCTTTACCAAATGTCTTAACAGCGGTAACATACCAAACCAATGGGATTCTGCAACAGTAATTCTTTTGCATAAAAAAGGTGATAAAGAGGATTTAAAAAATTACCGACCAATTAGCTTGTTACCTGCTATTTATAAAATCTTCGCAAAGTAAGCAACACATCGCCTGCAAAAATTAGATGCAGGTCAACCAAGAGAACAAGCTGGATTTCTTGAAGCGGATTAGTACAGTGGACCATATTCAAGCATTAAGAGAATTAATTGAAAGAAATCACATGAATATGAACCCACATTGTAAAAGTTGCATTTATTGACTATGAGAAGGCCTTTGACTCTATTAAAACATCAGCAGTCATCAACTCTTTAAGATCAACAGACATTGAGGATGTGTACATTGACATATTGAAACGTGTGTATAAAAATGCAAGTGCAAAATTTCGGTTACATAAAGATACCAAAACTATCAAACTTGGCAAAGGTGTGAGGCAGGGAGATACCATTTCTCCAAAACTTTTTACTTCAGCTTTACAGATGATTTTTCAGCTGATAAATTGGAATAACAAGGGAATAAAAATAAATGGTGAATATTTAAATCATCTGCGGTTTGCTGATGACATTGTTATTTTTTCAACGGACCCATTAGAACTCCAAGACATGGTACAAGAGCTCTCAACTAGAAGTAAAAAGCTGTCACAAGATGCTAAACCTACAAAAAACTTCAAAATCATGTTCAATAATTTCTCAAGAGGTTCAAAAGTACAAGTTGACAACATTGAGCTAGAAATTGCTGATTCATATATTTACCTTGGCCAGCTGATTTCAATGGATGGCAACATTATGAAAGAACTCAACAGACGTATTAAACTTGGCTGGAGTGCATTTGGAAGAAACAGTTTTATCCTGAAGGGGAAATTGCCTTTGTGTCTAAAAAGAAAAGTCTTCAACCAGTGTGTATTGCCAGTCCTCTCTTATGGATCAGAGACATGGAGTCTAACAGTTGGAGCAATACGAAAGTTACAGACAACGCAAAGGAGCATGGAGAGGTGCATGCTTGGAATAACTAGGAGAGATCGAAAAAGAAACACTTGGGTGAGAGAGCAAACTAGAGTAGAGGACATCATTGTTAAAGTAAAAGGGCTGAAATGGCGATGGGCTGGGCATATTGCAAGAAGAACTGATCAACGATGGACAACAGAAATTCTGAACTGGATTCCAAGAGACCACCGAAGACCTAGAAAACGTCCTCAAACTAGATGGGTGGATGAAATAAGAAAACAGGTTGGGGTGACGTGGAAACGAATGGCCCAGGATAGACTTGTGTGGAAAGCATTTGGAGAGACCTTCATCCAGCAGTGGATAGATAATGGTTGAATATGATGATGATGATGAAACGAAGATATTTAGTGTTTTAAATTTTATGAAAATTTCCAAAATGGAGACGATTCCAATTACGCGTTTCCATTTTATATTTTTAGTTGTCCTTTGCTCCGAAACTAACTGAAATAATTAAATAAATTGGAACCTGCTGCTGTTGTCTGGTGGCAAAGCCTTCGCTCAACATGTCGTTGAATCCGGTTAGCCACCCGACGATCGCAACAACAACAAAAAAAAAAGCTTACCAAGTAAATGCTTACTATAGTTCGAGGTTTGTTACCCGTACCTTAAGAGGTTCGGATCACACGAAAAAATATAGGTTCACCCCATTACACTGTGGCGCCTTGGTAATTCAATCGCCCACCATTCCACTCACCAGGGTTTAACTCTCAATAATAATTAACCCAATAGAACGCATCACATGTTTCTGCCCACATATTGCGTTTACTTTAGAATATCTATAATTTTCAATAATAATAAT
>QLNU02014176.1:24093283-24127340 GCA_006491805.2 Dysdera silvatica | reverse complement strand
GACCTCTCGTGTCACCCTCTTGAGGAGTGATCGCTATCCAAGCTTCTTCAACACTCTGTCGCGAGTTGGTATTCTTGGAAGAGGACAGCAGTGGAATAGCCGTCCTCTACCTCTGTTCGTTGCCAAGCTGTAAATGTTTAACTCTCTGCCCAAATGTAAATGTAAATTAAGTTGATTTTTATTATATTCCTGACAAGTTAAAAGAAAATTGAATATATCTTTGTTCGCCTGCCGTATGGTTTACGTCAGTTTCATGATTCAAAGATCAACCAGAGACATATTTTCATTGTATGAATCTGTATTCGAGATTTTCTTTTCCTTTCTGTATCTCTGCATAATATGTATCTAATAAGAAATAGCTCAAGAAACGGGAAGAAATCGGTCAAAATTCTAATTGATTTACAATTCCATTAATTGTATCTTGAATTATTCCATCTAAGATCCGTCTTACTGACCCACAGCATAGACCCACGCAGATTCATAAGGGGAGTTGCAGACTTATAATGGAGGCTACAGAGATACAACTCCAAAAATTTATATGTATATGTACAAAATTTCACCGTAATTAAGGGTTATCATCCCATCAATGCCCCCTGCATATGCCAGTAATCTACGGTATTGACTTGGATCCCATCAGTCGCATAATGCATAAACTCTTAATGGGGAAGTGAACACACCACTAATCTAATTCAAATTTGTAATAGCGGACGATGTACTTTCTTTGCAATTAATATCTGGCAAACGCCATTTTACATACCTACACAGTTTCTGGGTTTGAAACTTAAAATTGCGAACCTATTTCCTCATTCTTTCGTTGGGAAACAATATCCATATAAACGTAAGATCTCTATCGTAAATGTGTTTTATGTAAATAGCGGCTTATCACATGAAAATACGTTTCTTCTTTTAAGCTAACAGCAATCTAAATGCTCCTACATAATTAAAGCAAAGATGTTATCTTTTAGAATGATTATGGCGCGTCCAGTTGCATATAATTAAACCCATTTTGTAATTAGTATCCTTTGCAATTGGTCACGTGTTGTTTCTTTCGCTTTTCATCTTTATTTAACATTTTCCTCAGGTACGCTTGAGTTCAAATAAAAGAATGTTTTGTCTAAAGCAAATTCATGTGAGTACTGATATTAATTAGGCTTCTAATTGTTAAAATATTCGATTCAAACACTCATAATGTGCACCAATGTTTTCTCGCAGATTTTTTCTTCTTTCGTTTTCAAGCACTCTTCATAATTATACAATAATTTTTGCCACCCACGTTTATGTAGCTCAAACTAGAGCTTTTTTTATATTTGGAGGAAAAAAACTCACAAAAAATCTCGCCCAGGAGGCTTTTCTGTGTTGACCATTATTTGGCAATTGTGTTATCCCTGTGAAGGGTAATAATATCTTACATCCTCATATACGGAGAAAAATGCGTTTGTTCTTGTCCTCATTCGTCTAGTAGGTCAAGACACCGCGGGCTAAACGGAGGGACCCTGGTTCGAATCCAGGATGAGGACGGCGCCTCTTTTTCTCCAAAATTACATAAGCTCTAGTTTGAGCTGTAATTAATACGTGGGTGGCAAAAATTATTGTATAATAAATTCCCCCACGAAAACTCACAAAAATCTCGCCCCGGAGGCTTTCTTGTGTTGACCATATTTGGCAATTGTGTTATCCCTGTGAAGGGTAATAATATCTTACGCTCCTCGTAATCACTATTTTAGCCTATATTGTTCATCATCTTCATCAATTCCTCTTTTCTAAATAAAAATTTTCGGTATAACTCAGCTTAAATTTCAATAATTTCTTTTTAACATTGCTTTAAATGTTATTACCCTTTAACATTACATTAAACGTTATTACTTTTTTAACATTACATTGAATGTCATTACTTTTAACGTTACCTTAAGCTTATTACTTTTAACGTTACCTTAAGCTTAGTACTTTTAACGTTACCTTAAGCTCAGTACTTTTAACGTTACCTTAAGCTTACTACTTTTAACGTTACCTTAAGCTTAGTACTTTTAACGTTACCTTAAGCTTAGTACTTTTAACATTAAACTTATTACTTCTTAACATTAAACTTATTACTTCTTAACATTAAACTTATTACTTCTTAACATTAAACTTATTACTTTTTAACATTAATTTAATGTGCAATAAATGCATATCAGAATATTCAGAATCACCAATATGATCTTATAAATAATATGGTCTTATAAATAATATGGTCAGAATATAATAATACAATGAGTAATATTCAGTATATATATTTATATATTGCCGTGCAATAAATGACAACTTTTTGCTCTTCAATATCTAATGCATTTCCCGAAGAAAATTTCGCAGTACTCGTTCCAGAATCGCGATGGATAAACGTTGCGTCCCGCGGTCAAGTGAAGTCTTACATCCAGGGGCGGACTCGGTCCTCTCAAAAGACATATACCTTGGATTATCGGAGGACGCGAGTCCTATAGCCCATGAGGGCGCAAGTCCTATAGCCCATGAGGGCGCAAGTCCTATCGCCCATGAGGGCGCAAGTCCTATAGCTCATGAGAGAGCGAGTCCTATAGTCCACGAAGATGCACCGGCCGGTTAGCCGGCGGCCCAGTCCGTACTTGCTTACATCAATAAGCTCAGGTCCAAACCTAGTAAAAGGCGAAGCCAGGTTTTCCAACGAAGTTATGCAAACGTAACCAACAGATGTGATGGGAAGCCTTCTCGCAATAGGTTATATGCCTTTCTATAGTTTTCATCGAAAAAATTTTTGAAATGAGAACATTTTCTCCTTACCCACTCCCAAATGGGTACACTGTCATTTTGCAGATGCATTTAAGTTAGATTAAGTCATTGTCCTCTGTCAATGACTTAAGTCCGATTGTAACCGTCTCGGGACGTAATGTTTGGAACTGCATAATCTACACACAAACGTCATTTTGGAAGCATCTATAACCAGCTTTTTTTATTTCAACGTCTGTATCTCGATAACTTGTTCTTCATATAGACTTATATATGCATATTATGAATATACAAATTATTCTGCCTAAAAATAAACTTTAAACTAAATATTGTGCATTCGTTAATCAGCCGAAATTTAAAACTTAGTTTTTTCTATTATTAATTTAAGAAGTTACGAAAAGAAGATTTACATACGGACAGGGACGGACTGGACCGCTGGCCAACCGACCATCGGGCCGGTACGCCCTCATGGGCTATAGGACTCAGGGCGCGAGACCTATAGCCCAAATTCAAGCAAGAATTCAACGTAGAAATCAACGTAGAATTCTCAAAATTATTGGGGGGGGGGGGGCAAGCACATTTTATGTACGTTTATACATTACAGTATATGTAAAATCGCAATTTATTTCAGATTATTGTCGGAATCGGGTCCCGCGGGCCCATATAACTCTACGCCTATGCCTTTAGCCCATGAGGGCGCAACTCCGATAATCCAAAGTATGCGCCCTTTGATGTAACCCAGTTCGCCCCTGCATACTGCTTAAAAGTTTCTATTTTGAATTTGTAAATTTGTAATTGGACGAGGCGGCTCTTCCGTTTCCAGATTTTTTACTCAGACGGACGAACACTAACATCCTCTTCTAGTGTCTGCTATCGCCGTTTGTTTACGACGGTCTCGTCACGTGTCAAACGAGCAGACGCTGATATCCATCGTCATCATTTAAATTTTCTATTCTTGGTTTCAATTTAATTTCACTGACTGAATGGATGCATCTCATTCATACATGTAAATAAACTTTTTATTGATTGATTGATTGATTGATTGAAATTATTGGGTTTCAACTTGAGTACAGATAATTTTTTCCATTCTCAGGGAAAACACAATTGACCATGCGCAGTGAAGCACTAGTTAGCACAATGGACAGCTCATGGAGCAGTAAGTACACCACACGGATCCAGCGACAAGAGGAGGCAACTCTATGCTTATTTCTATTTGGTTTCTATTTGTTTATATTATTTGTTGTGTTGCAAAAGTGGCATAATTTGTGGAGCGGCACTCTTGTGATATCTTAATTGGTACCATGATGTTATGACATCCAGATTGCTAAAAATAATATGCATTCTTCTTCTTTAAAAAGTCAATAGCTAATCTTTAAGACATTTACAATTATACGTGTACGTGGTTATGAATACGATTTTAAAATTACAAGAAGCAGCAAAGTTTTCAAAACTACTGTGTAGAAAGCAAGCACATTTTATATAAATTAATGCTTTTTATGTTTTTTGTTTGTTTGTTTGGCTTTTTTATGGCGCAAGAGCATCTGGGCTATACTGCGCCAAACATGGTAAAATCAAAGACTGTTGTAAAAACCAGTTCTCTGTAAAAAGTTAGACGCATGTGGTCAGCATGGTCGTTTAAAATGTTAGAGTGTGGTGAAGAGGTAAGAGTAAGAGCAAATACAAATTTATACATTACAATATGTGTAAAATTGCAATTTATTTCAAATTATTTGGGAGGACTTGGGGTTCCACAGGCCCCTATAACTTTACTAATTACGTAGGGAACAAAGGAGCTGAGTGGCTTAAGCCTCGCACATTGAACAACAAAGAAGGCTACCTTGTCCTCCTTAACGTGGAATAACTTGACAATTTTAAAGCTGCTTGGGCCCCCATAATATTTTAATTTCTACGCCTCTGAATTCTGCTATACGGCATTACCCCCCCCCAAGTTTCTTAAATCATAATAAATGTGGAAGAACTGTTCTGTTTGAAGTATATAACGTACTACTGCGCCCTCTTTCGGGTACTTTAGGCATAACAAGTTCCTTATTTCGTTGAATCTTAAGAATAATGAAAGTTAAATAATTCCTTACAGTTTCTACTTTAATGAGCATAGTATTCCATTACCAGGGGCGCTGAGAGCCAAAGCGGTTCCCCTGCTCACTTCAGCCAGTCCCATGAGCCCTTCCCTGAGCCGGCCCCTCAGCGCGTGCTCCTAGACTTGATCCGGGCCCCCGGGATGCAGCCCTGCTGCTCCCCCCCTCTCGTCGGCTGTGTCTATTACTTGTTATTTTGTAATGAAATTTAAATGACAGCTATTAATGAAAGATTTTTTTGGATCTTAATTATAAATGTCGACAACTTACAATAGCAAAACTTGCAAAACAACTGTTTTATTTACACCAATTTTCAAAATAATAGATGCTCTATTGGAATTGCATTCAATAAAGAATTTTATTTATTTTTGACACTTCGTAACATACAAACACATTAACACACTTCGTTGCATCAAGCGTCAACTAGAATAACATTGTAAACTTATTCTTGCTCCTTTGTAAAGAAGTAATTGCGGCAAAAAAAAAAATTAAGCCCCTAAACCCACCTTCAAAAATGTAGTGACACCATTTGTAGGAAAATGAAAGGATTTTGCAAGCGAAAGCTATCGGAAAGTATTGTTTTAATGATGTCAAAACGTCCAGATTTATTTCAACCTATGACCTGAAAGGAAAGAAACATAAGTAAGTAATTAATCATAATTACCGTAATTTCGCAAATGATTAAAATAATATCCAAATATTTTTAGAAATATCTATTTAAAACGTGTATTTATTCTTATAACACAATTGCTTAAAATCTGTAGAAAATACAGGCATCAAATCTACTGAATCGTTTTCCAAAACTTTTAGTATAAACTTTGAACTCGAAAAGTCGTTGATTATTGTATAGTTTTCATTCCATTTAGAAAATTAATTTTATAAATATGTTCTTTATATGCATATGGATGCAAATAATTTTAAAATATATTATTAGGAAGACTTAAGTATTCTTATATTTGATTTGAAAGCGGAATTTTTTTACGTATTTTTATCTTTGTAAGAAACAAATTTTACTTGAAAAAAATATTCCAAACAGTTGACAAACAATATATAAAATACGTATTTTTCGACTTGCATAAGTAATTTTTCAAGTTTTTAAGCTTTTAAAATCTGTATAGCACCTATATATACAAAAAAAATTGCTCATAATCATCGAATTACATATTATTTAACTACTGTGAATTGAATTTTAAACATACGCTTTCACTAATAAGTTATTTTGTTGAGGTATTATTAGTATTAATATGTTGTTCAGTTGTTGTATTAGTTGAAGTTCACAACTCAATTGGTTTGATTTCTTTCATTTAAATGTCGAATATTTTTCAAAGACCTCATATATAAACAAATACATCTGTGGATAGCATATAAGCTGTCCTCAGAAGTGCAGCTTTTTCGGATTTGATGAAAGTATCTATTGGGAAGCTCACGCAATGCACTCATCACAGCTGAACTAATTATAGTATTCCTCCCATCACCGTAGTGTTTTCAAAAGCATTGGTGGGGAGCCAAGCAAATACTGAATACATGTCTATATTATAGTATACGCAAAATTGCAATTTATTGGGCAGATCGGGCCTCACGAGCCCATATAACTCTACGCTTATTCTTCCTCCTCCTCCATGGTTCCTCCACCTCAATTTGTAGATCTTTATCCTTCGCAATTCTTTCAATGTCTTTTCCTATATCCGTCTGCCACCAGAATCTGCATTGTCGATTAACCAGACATGGCTTTTTTATTAGCGTTATGTCTGGTGAATTATGCGGGAAGTGCTTTATTAGTGCTTTATCAGGAAGTGCAACATTAAAAGTTTCACAAAGTTTTGGCATTATTATCGTTGTTGGTTATTGTAATAATTCAGCTTTCATTTAAATGCTTAATTAAGTTCGAAAACTTGCTTCACGGTAGATTTTACAGCAAAAATTAAGCATGATTAAACCTGTTTGGGACAATTTTCTGTAGGCATTATATATATATATATATATATATATCAATTATTTTCAACCCACTGCAGGTTGTAGGTCTCTCTGTTATCATATATAGCCGTAGTGAAAGAAATTCAGAGGAACCGCGATATTAAACTTGCCACGTTGGCCGAACGTGTTGGTAGGCTGCCTGGACCTACAGTATAACGTGTGTTCTGAACCTCTTATCGCCACAACCAAGGTCCTGCGCTAAGACGGTACTCGTTGTGTCACCCTCTTTAGGGGAGCCACTATATGGGCTGCTTCAAATCGGCGCTTTGTCGAGAGCCGGTATTCTTGGCGATGGACAGTTGTCGGACATATATATATAAGTATATGTATTTTTTTTTTTACAGTGACACTTCAAGATGTGCGTTAATGTTTTTAAGTTCTCCGTAATCACTTGAAGACGACACGTATAAAAACGTGTCATTATACTTTAAAAATGCTATCACAAAAGTGGCAAACGTGCTTGCAAGCATTCATTTTTTAAGATTTTAAAACTTATTACTACAGTTTTCTGCATATGTGCGCCTGCTATATAAGAAATCGTATAACAATAAGCGTAGTATTTGTAATAATCGAAGAAAGATTTACTAATATCAAATAATTAATAATATATATAATTATTGATAATATAATAACGATAAGTTCCATTAAATGTTTATAAAAATAGAAATAGTGTTATTTTGAGTTTTAAATATGAGAGTTTGCTTGCATTATCCAATAATGAAGCTTACCAGTATAAACAACATGAAATAAAGCCGTTTTCGACTTAATGATGTCCCAAACCAAGACCATGATGTCCAAGTCCATGTCCCAAACCAATACCATGCAGACCAACTCCATGTCCAAGACCTAATCCCCAACCGTGTCCTCCATATCCGCCATGTACGATGTTTGTACCATAAGCAACGGGACCATGGACACCAAGGAGTCCATGTCCAGCAGCGGCAACATGCGCCAAAGGTGCAGGAGCGACTGGTGCAGCATAAGGTGAGTTAATGACTGCATCTGCAGGGGCAGATGCGGCGGTTCCGGGTTCGTTGGTTTTGACTGCAGCGCGGAAACCATGGCCATCAGCAACGTATTCCACAACACGGGCTCTACCATCAGCGGCAGTCAATGAGTAAGCTCCTCTCTTGTTTCCGTGTCCATCGCCCACTTCGGATTGGCTGTTTGTGCCACCGTGTCCAGCAATGTCGTATGAGAAACCGTAGTTACCGTGTCCCTAAAATAAATAAATCTTGATTGTGCAAATATGAAAACTAAAAGAAGCATGATAAAATTAATTATAAATTAATGGCTGGCCCCGAATTAATATATGAAACCCTACAACTTTTACAATTTACAATTTTCTAGACAATTGGGGTAAATCTTACGTCTTGTGTTCTATGGCTAACACTGGCACCATTGTGAAGACCTCCATGTAATACACTAGCATTAACGGCTACGAGAGCCACACAGAGAACAAAAACCTAAAGCAAAAGAAACATAAATGCATACTACCGTTAAAAATATCATAAAAGAGATATCATTATTTTGAAAGAGAAAATATTATGATAAAAGAAGCATCATTATAACTTCACATCAGATTACATATAATGATTTATATAAAGCTAAGTTATTTGTATAATGATGTTAGAATACACAACGTTTATTTTTTTATCCAAAAATAAGTCTATTTATGAGATATGCTACAAAAATCACATGATTGCCTGAAATTTTAAGAAATTATTAAAAAGTCTGCAGTGATGTGATTAATTTTCAACTATCATATTTTTGTCTATGATAATTTGTTCTGAAAGTAAAATATAATGGAATATTAATCAAAGGAAATATTCTTTTAAAAATGTGGGGAAAACCAGTTTTAATTAAGGCAATTTTGAAATATTATAAAATCACACTAGCTATGAAAATTTTTTAACGAGGCTTCTTTTGCAGCTAGAAACGACTCAAAAAGGGCAGAAATGTTAGAAAGGACAACCCTATCGCATGCAAGTTTCACATCATTTGCATCCACGTTTAAATATTGCATATGCGTATTTAATGTCTTTTAATTGTTATATATTTTTCAACAACAAAACAGACCAAAATATATCTCTCATTCCGAAGTTTTTCTCAAACTTTTAGGTCACGAACTCCTGGTTTCTATTAATGATCGACACTATACTTAGGAAAACCCCAAATTTAAGGAAACTATCTCCTGTCCTTTCATTTTCTTTCTTTTTTAATTATTTTATTGTCTACGTCCTTCAACAGCTCTGCCTTTTCCACACCACTGAAAAATTTTTGTTTTACCATCGCGAGTACAAGTCGTCGAAAAGAGCAAATGTTAAATTCTGATTTGTTTTGAAGAAATTCGATATACAAAAACAATTTTTCCATATAATGGCCATGAGGATTCACAAAAACTTTGATATGCGGAAGTTCGATATATAGAAATTCTGCTACATTATTATTACATATAAAGGTATCTTTAAACATTAATATAAAAAATATCTTTTAAAATCTGAAAGGAATTATTTTTAAAATATAATACATCGCCTAGCTCCCCCATCTCTCTCTCTTTAAAACAATGAAAATTGTAACCGAATGATGGCAAATTAAATAATGAATTCTAGTAAACCTGAAAAAATACTATGTCATGTACAGGATGAACAAATTTTAATACTTTACAGTGTTAACTAGAGTTATGTAAAAAAAATGTACCAGAAATAACTATATTGAAAATGGGAGAACCCGAAATAAATAGTTTGTTTCACGGCTCTCCTTCAAGTAGATGACAAAGTGTATTTGTTTGTTTGTTTTTTGGTTTTACGGCTCAAAGACTACAGTGGTCATGCTGCGCCGGGACCTACTGTTTTCCGAGGAATCCGAACCTCTTAAGGCCTAGGGAACCAAACCCCGGACTACAGTGAGCAGTGCGATCTTTATGAGATCTCTGAGTAAGCGTTCTTTTTGCACTGCTGGGAGTCGAACCCGGATTAGCCGCGCAATAGGAGAACGCGTTACCACACTGCGCCACCGCAGGGCTACAAAGTGTAAAGTAGAGGGAAGTTGCATATTACGGAAATCGAAACTTTATAATTCAAACACTTCACCATCATCTTTTGCACTTTTTTTTTTTTTTTAATATTTTCATCAATTTTCATTTTACTAAACGTTGATTATTACAGAGCTGATTCATGGCCTAATTTCCGAATTTACGATATGTGATGATTGAACCATTGGCGTACGAAGGGGGTGTCGATGGGGGTTGTAACCCCCTATTGCAATGAAATTTTGTATATTTAACATAGGAATATATGTTGCAGCTCTGTAACCCCCACCCCACATTGAACCTAAAACTCCACTTATGAACTTTCTGCATACTCCTATGGATTGAGCTCAACTATCGTTATTATCAGAAAAAATCAAAACACTCTTTCGTGTTCTATTGATTTCTACATAGAAACACTATATACACACATTTGATTTATTGCAGGCTCATCGCAACAAAATGATTCGAAACAATTATTTGGTTTCGCAGTGCATATTTAAAAATAATAATTTTTATATTATAGTATAATCTGTTAAATGTTAAATAGCGTCATTAATTAATTTATTTGCTTATTAATTGCCAAAATATGAAATAGAGACACAAAGTGTATGCATGCTGTTGAAATAATAGCGTCGATAGATTTTCAATGTTACCACAAATTTTCAACGATATATATGAAGGTATATATATATATATATATAATTATAAAAGGCGATATATAGTAACCGCAAGAAACGAAATACGTTTAGAAAAGAACGAAAATCTAAGAAAAGGAGACCCGAACGTAAAGAAAGAGCCCCAGAATTTAACGTAAGACTTGCAGACTAGAAAAAAAACATAAAAGCTTTAAAGAAACCATAGAAAAACAATAAAATATGAAAGCTTTGATAAACCCTAAAACTTATAAAAAGATCTCGATAGAACTTCTTAAAACATATTTGGTATAATTATACAAATTGTAATCGTAACTGTTACAGCTTTAACCTAAAATCTCTGCACCTTTCAATAAGTACCGATAATTAGTAATTTTCTAATTATATCTAAAATATCAAAATTGGAAATAATTTATATGAAACCTTAAATTCAAGAAATCATACCTTAGCGATCATTTTGATGATTTAGTCACTTGCGTTTTCAAGTGATAGAAGCTTGGTTGGTGAGTTGCCTTTTATACTATCCTTGGCATGGTTCTCACCATCTGTTGAATACAAATCAGGGACAAATTCCGATATTTCCCTAAAACTAAAATCATAATAAAAATCCAATCCCGTTCGTATCCTCTGACTCCATCCTAAGGGTGAATGCTGCGTAAAAATAAGATATTATGAATATTTTCCACATTTCGATAGATATTGACGAGAGAACTGGCATTTGTCCAACGTGATGAAAATGAGGTCAGTGGATTTTTACGGATATCAACTTTTATATTAAAATGAATTCCTTTACCGAACTTAACATCCTGGTTAACTGCCAATCGGTCACATTAATTGCTATCATTAATTTCAATTAGAACGACAGCATACACCTTATTTTTCTAAACGTATTGCATAAATTAATTCGCTTTGTATTGTGCAAGTAAATTATACTTGCAGTTGTAAATTTCCTTTCGTTACAAGTATCTTATAATATCGTATGAGATTTTTATGACCCGGTGATTCCTTATCATTTTCACTACTTTTTTTACGATTTAAATTCTTCAGCTGTTGTGTGATTACTTTTCTGGAACTCACTACTATTGGAAGAGGTAGAAACGATGAAAAATTCTGCCAAAAATCTGCTTCTAAGAAAGCATAAAATTTTAGTGCGATTTTCTTCCTATTTGAATCCGGATACGAAAAGGCAAATGAGTTTAAATCCATCAAGAAATAAATTTACTGGCCAAGTGTAAACATACAGATTGTCCTAAAAATATGTATCAACATTTATAAAGATTATAAATATAACGGTGTCCAAAATTAAGGTTACATTCAATGTTATTTCAATGGGAGGGGTACATATTTTGCTCTGTAACTTTCGATATGCTTTATTTATAAGAAAATTATTTTAAAAAAAATTAAAGAGTTATAAACATTTAACAGAATTACAAAACATCAAATTTTTAAGCATCCTGTGAAGGAACATCTACGATCAAGGACGGTACAAAAAATGAAGCTGGAAAACAAAACTTTGTAAAAAACCAGTTTTAGGATAAAAAAAATTTGCTTACATAAGTATCAACAATCATTTTCTAATAATTCTACATGTTTAAGTGAGAAAAATTGTCAATTTAAATTAGTCTTTTACTAATTTTTGTTTCCGACTTTCAATGTTCGCTTCAATTTCAATCGTGAATTCTCCTTCATAGATTGCTTAAAAACTTTTGATGCTTTTGTAGTTCAATTAAGTATTTATAGCTCTTTAATTTTCTATAAAATGATTTTTTATAAATAGAGCATATAAAAGGTTACAGTGTAAAATATATACCTCTTCTATTGAAATAACGTTGAGTGTAACCTTAATTTTAGACACCAGTTTATATAGCGAGTGAGTTTTTAAACTTGGAATATCGAAATATCCCGAGAAATTCACATCGTACGAAAAAAAATATTATAACAAACTCATCATATTTTCCATGAAGAAATTCAACCCCGTAAAAACTAGCCCACTCACTTCCTCCAGGTGGTGGGGTGAGGGCAAATTTAAAATGGGAACCCTTATATTTTTGCCGATTCACATTCTACGAGAAAAGATACGTAACTTTTATCGTAAATAATTTTTTGATTCATGATCTGTACCGTAGTAATGGCAAAAAAATTTAACTATAGCGAATATCACAGTTAGATGGTCTTGACATTGCGATCATTTAGAAATTTTGCTACTCATGGACAAAGAACGGTAGATGACTGTATTGAAACAATATAGAGAAGTGGTTATTGCTGCCAGTAGAGTGCTGATAACGTATTTGATTGTCGGAGAACCGATTTATATACTGAATAGCTTAAAATTACGCCTAAAAGAACAAGTGTTTGTGCTATTAAAAAACGAGTCGAATATCTAGAAAAAAGGAAAAATAAAGAAACTTATAAAGCCTGTGGCATTGGAAATTATTAAAGAAGTTAACCACAGTCTTATTGAACTTGGTTTCGCCGCACTTTCTGAAGTCAAGGCGACAGATCTGTCTTTACAAATTAAAGATAAAACTCAAAATAATAATAATAATAATACTTTATTTCTTACTATTTTATACATCAGGAGACTATGAAAGCGATTTGTTTGCAAAATAAAAAGAGAGCAGTAGCGATGCTAGTAACGAGGCTCTCTTTCCGGTAGAAAAAAACAAGAGATTTCTCGTATTCTGCAAAAAACAACAAAGATATTGATTTGCACATACAAACCCGCATTGTTATCAAGAAATTCACATTCACTGGAGTATCACATTAACAGAGTTTATAAGCACTGTCTTGACTCAAAGACGCTACAGGTGAAGGCTGAGGAGTTGACCAAAGGTAGAGTAGTAGTGAGCTTCAGAGCAAGGATGTTTTTTCTTGTAACCAGGACCGAGAGAAGAAGTGAGAGAAATGAAAGCTGTAGAAAAATGTAAACGAATTTTGAATAGTCCGTTGCGGGTGCGCTTTTGGAAGGCATTTAAAAGGTAAGGGAAACAAAAGAAAAGATGGAAAAGGAAGAGTAGGGAAGGGGGAGCTAAAGACTAAATGGAGAGAAAGGGAAGGCAGGAGGAGCAGGCAGAGTAAACCTGATTAATGTACCAATCAAACATTTTAGTTTTAAAGGCGTGAAAAGATAAAGCTTTAAATTCTTGAGGGATTGAATTCCAGATTTTAAGACCCTTAACGGAGACGCTGTGGATTTTATAGTTTGTGCGAGACCGTGGTATTCTAACTCAATCCTGATGACGCGTATTATATTCATGCGTTGTCTGTGAGATGGTGAAGGGTAAAACCAATAGAGCACGGAAGCTTATTTCTAGAAGGGTCCTTAAGGTCGTGGAAAAAGTCTTGAATTCGTCAAATGCTGCTTCAGTCAAGATTCTCCTGGATTAGCTGCTTTCCAATAAGAATTAGCAATTATTTCTGTAATGTTCCTCTGTTTAGTTAATTACGATCAAGCGGTATTTGGAGACTATTATATGGACACCATAACAGAAATTCTGGAAGAAAAACCATGAATATTGGCAAAATGAAGTTAACTAATGGGATTTTGAGTTATTAATTTATTTTAAATATGGTTAACTCGGCAATTTTCATTCAATCATGTATGAATTTAAGCTGTAGTTAATTATGAAATAAGATTTGTTCCTCCATTTGTTAGAAAGTTATTTCAATACTAGTTTGTTTTCTAACATTTGAATCTTTTTATTGTGTAATTTGGACTGTAGTACTACACCGATACATTTATAGTATGGGTTATTTAAATGTACAATAAAAAAATTGAAATAATTCTGATTTATGGAGAATTTGGTAGCAGCTTAAATACTGCTGTCAGTCTTTACGCTCAGCATTTTCCAGACAAACGGCAGTCAAGTGCTTTTTTTTTTTTTACCATGTAGTCAAACAGTTTGCCACTGAAAGGAGTGTGCAAGTTAAAATAAAGTGGGGGAGGGGATTTCTCAGCTACAGTCACTGCAGACAATAATAAAATTTCAATATTGGAAATATTCTTTCTACATCAATTCGTCGTGGTGTCAGTTCGTCACAGACAATCTTTTGCCAACACAATTCATCGTAACAACAATTAGTCCCGTCATACTTAATTTGTCATAATTTACATTTTTTTCAGCCAGACATCTTGTAGATAGACAAAAAATCATTTCCCATCCTCCTCCTTTCAAAATCAGGCTTTGGACTGACTGACAATGGCTGAATTAAAAATGACTTTTGCGGACAAAGTTTCTCTTTTGTCTTTTCTTTTCGGCAAATTTTTTTCAGGTTTAGAGAGTTCTAATATTTCCTCAAAAAAAAAGGTTTCACCCGTAAAGCTACAATTTAAAATTTTTCACTATAGCTCTGAAATAATTTATTCAATTTATAAATAATGTCAGGTGGAAAATTCTCTGACAGTGTTCTTAATCTTCTTTGATGTGTTTTGCCATAAAATTTCTTTGATGAAGGGACAACATTCTTGCAATTGCAGTTAAGCTCCGTCATCCAATGACGCATCAAAAATCAAGGTCGTGTATAATCCATTCTTAGTAAAGGTGTCGTTGTGTGCACTACATGTGCATACATGTAGTATACACATTATGTAGTACACACATTACAATGTAATGTATACATTAGTACGCACAATACATGTAGTGCAAACTCTTTCACTGAACCAATCAATGAACTATTTGGTACAACGCTGATGCGCACCTGTTGATGAATGTGTCACATCCTGCGGGGATTATTGCACCATTGCTCGGCGACTACCTTTCTCAATTTTCTATCTTGCCTATAACTTCTTTTCTACCTCGCACTATCGTTAAAATTTAGTCAATCGATTACTTCTAGTCACGTGAGATCAACAGCGGATTTAAAACAAAATTATGGGGGCAAACAATTGAAAAATAATATTGACACCTATAATAAGCGTTTGTCATTCGGAGGGGTGCCCCTTCGCCCTTTCCTGAATACATCCTTTCGTAGATTTTCGAGGGTTTATTGAGTAAGATGCAGTTTAGGATGTAACACTTAATTTATTATTTATAAATGCTACAACTTTCTAACGATGGAAGAAAAGACAAAAGACTAATTTTACTCGTAAAAACTTATTTTTTGATTTATCACCGGTTTGGAATGTCTTTAGATTGTATTTAATATCTCTTAAAAAAAAAATAAAATTCCCTCGAAAATTACTCATATACACTGAAGTGCCAGAAAAACTGGTACAGGCGTGCGTATGCAAATAACGGAGCTTTGCAACCAATCAGCGTAACGCGATGCGGTCGGCAGCGCCTATATAAGACAAGAGATGTCTGGCAAAGCTGTTAGATCGGTTCTTGCCGCTACAATGGCAGGTTATCAAGATTTAAGTGATTTTGAACGTGGCGTTATAGTCGGCACAAGAGAGATGGGACACGCATCTCCGAGATAGCGACAAAATTTGGATTTTCGCTTACGACCATTTCACGGCTATACCGTGATATCAGGAATCCGGTAAAACATCAAATCTCCGATAGCGGTAGGGCCGGAAAAAGACCATAAAAGAACGGGACCTTCGACGACTGACGAGAATCGTTAAACGAGATAGACGTGCAACACTTCCTCAAATTGCCGCGGATTTCAATGCTGGGGCATCAACAAGTGTCAGCGTGTGAACTGTTCAACGAACCATCATTGATATGGGCTTTCGGGGACGAAGGTCCACTCGTGTACCATTGTTGACTGCACGGCACAAAGCTTTACGCCTCGTCTGGGCCCACCAACACCGCCATTGGACTGTTGATGACTGGAAACACGTTGCCTGGTCTGACGAGTCTCGTTTCCAATTGCATCAGGCGGATGGACGTGTACGGGTATGGAGACAACCTCATGAATCCATGGACCCTACATGTCAACAGGGGACTGTTCAAGCTGGTGGAGGTTCTGTGATGGTATGGGGCGTGTGCAGTTGGCGTGATATGGGACCCCTGATACGTCTAGAGACAACTCTGACAGGTACGTAAGCATTATGTCCGATCACCTACACCCATTCATGTCCATTGTGCATTCCGACGGACTTGGACAATTTCAGCATGATAATGCGACACCCCACACATCAAGAGTTGCTACCGAGTGGCTCCAGGAACACTCTTCTGACTTTAGACACTTCCATTGGCCACCTAAATCGCCAGACATGAACATTATCGAGCATATCTGGGATGCCTTGCAACGTGCTGTTCAGAAGAGATCTCTACCACCTTGCACTCCTATGGATTTGTGGACTGCCCTGCAGGATTCCTGGTGTGAATTGTCTCCAGGATACCTTCAGACATTATTCGAGTCCATGCCACGTCGTGTTGCGGCACTTCTGCGTGCGCACGGAGGGGGGCTGCACGATATTAGGTAGGTGTACCAATTTTTCTGGCACTTCAGTGTACTTACATGTATATACTTATATATTTATTGTCTTTTCACATTATGTATTATTTATATTCCGTATACATTTTTCAGTGTTCTGGTAACCTTTCTTTCGTTTATATTGTATAACGGGTACTTATATAATTCATTTATACTGTATGTATATAATATATGGTGAGTACTAAGCCGTATTTATTCTGTCTATGAATGCTTCCTTTTTTGTTTAAATGATTATGTTTTATATTTTTATTGTTCTCAGAGCTTGTCTGTATATCATTATGAGTATTTTGAATTTGTTTGTTCATTTACTTTTTGTAGTTCGAAGTAATGTAATTTGAATACAAATTTCAATTACACTATGTCTTGTTCGATATGATGCAATTCGAATTCATCTCTTTTCCATTTATATTAATTATTTTGTGCCACTTGTGTAAATGGGTGACTGGGGTTATTCAAGGTAATATTTTGTTATCTTCAGCTTCTTCCTGGCCTCCATTCAAGCCATTATCGTCAGTTCTTCAATACCTTACGAGTTGTAATCGTATGTATGATATTGTGTCCTTAGAAACAAATAAAATGGAAAATTATTTTTAAATTCGTCATTACCGGTTCAAGACTTATTTGTTAGAGGAAGATGAGAAATGATATTTTGTGTATGTATGTCTGTCTGCAAACAAACGAACAAATCTATATTGCAAATTATGACAAATTACATTTGATACGACGAATTGTCGTTGCGATTAATCATGATGACAATACCTATTGAAGGGTATGCTCAAGGACATGAAAAAATGGAGGGAGAAACTTAATAACTCTTCAGAACTCTCGGCACATTTAACCAATACAGGGACTTCCCTCACAGCGAACCACTGGAACAATAAGAAACCCATTTCACGGAGTTTGTATAAGCAAGCCAGGCTTTACTTGCCTCATGTGTTAACATTAGTCCCCTGTGAGCAAAATTTCTCGATGGCTGGAGGAGCAACTATTGCTAAAAAAATGTTTTGATCAAAATTTGAGGAAAAGGTAATTCTTACAGGTGGTGTGCCTGATAAAGAATGACTTGGTCAAGGTTTTCGAAAGCTTCTCAGAATGTGCATGCATCCCACATTTGCTAAAAGACCAGATCTCAGATATAAACTGTTACCCAATCCTGGCTCAACGAGCAATAATATGACCTTTGAACACTAATAGCAAATATTAAAGTTTGTACCCAAATATATAATTCCAAAATCTCATTCTGATCGAAAAATCATCGCCAAGGGTTGGTAATCTTAGCCACGTAAGTCACGCCAATTCGACTTGTAAAATATGACAACAAACCCATAAATGTGTGCATCATCTCCTAGTAACAAACATTAACATGCTCTTTCAATGTCTATGCAAATGTAATCTTATATGCTTTTTTTTTTTTTTTTTTTTGGAAATGCTACCTGAATATCGCTTAAAAACATTGAATTTTATTGTATTTATATCTTCTAGCAATCTTCTGTAGAAAAGTATACAGTCAGGTCTCATTCGTCTCCAATATCGATCAATATGTCGATCAATACCTCGATACTAACTTGACAAACACGCTCATTGGTGGCAACCCCAAAGTAAATGCATTCGCTTTACATGCCACTAGCAATTAATCTTCCTAATGTTAAAATTTTCCATTCAAATATCAACAAAAACGAGCTAACTGTTTTTTGATATCATTTTACATCTTTTCTTCGTTTCAAGAGATCATTTTCAAGAGCATGTATTCTTAGTTCATCATTCTTTAGTTATTTTATTAATTACTTCTTCAAATATGAGCCTCCTTCTTTATTCGGTCGTACTTCAATGCTGCGCTTCTTTTAACATTACATATTTATTAAGTTAATATTTTTCACTACAGAATAATCGTATTTTTAATTTCAATAAACGCTGCTAAAAATTTAATAAATATTTAATGTGTGACACATTTATACGCATTAATCATGTTTCTAAATTTTAGAAAATTGTATAAAATGACAATTTTAGTCTCTCTCTCTCTCTCTCTCTCTCTTTGTATATCTTCTATGAATATTTAATACCATAATTTTCGAATAATAAAATATTAACTAAGTAACCTATTTAACTATTTTATATTCATGCAAATCTCATGAATGAAATCTAGTGGGAATTAAATTTTTTATACATTCCTATGCTTAATGGTGAAGGAGTGTAAAAATTCTCAAAAAATATATTATTCGATCTATAATTACTGAATATAATTAAAGAAAACAAGGGATTCAAAATGGATTATTTCTGTATTATATACGAAACCCTAACGGAATGCACAACGTTCTCAAACACCAGTTCCTGGCCTGTCATGGAAAAATGGCAAAATATAACGGAGTTAGGCTACTAAAGGGTTAACTCCTTGGCTTTGGGATGTTATCAGCCGTCAGTTAATAGCTGGCTTTACGTCACCGCATGGTCAGAAATCAAAGTGAACATCAGCAGTAAAATTTCTAAACAAGTTTTGAAACTGCTGAAAATTTTTTTAAAAAATTAAAAAAAAGGGTTACTACTGAATAGGTTGAAGAAATGGGAATGTCCTCGAAAACAATTGACACTACGTTGGATTTTAGTTTTGGAATTCTAAATAATTAACTGAGCTAATGTTCTACTGTCAATTGCAAAAATTGAAATTTAAATATAACAACAAAATTATTAAATATGAAAGCATTACATTACAAAGCAAAACGTTACAACGCTCAAAAAGGTTTTTGTTTGGGGTAAACTATACTCGCGGTAAAGCTAACCTGGTGCACTGACAAGGCGCAGAGCAGTATGATTCCGCCAGTATGATATAGTTCGCCCTTTCTTACGTTAACAGAGTTAATAGAAGATGCATTTCGTACATAAAACATTAAAATACTGCTCAAATACATAAAACATAGGCATATTGGTGCAAATAAAATCTTGTATTTATTAAATTTAGGAAAAAGACTCATTATAGCGAGCGATGACGTCATTTAAGTAACTGACCACTCAGAGGACTTCGTTTGCTTGGCGGAAAATTTGGCGCCTGGAATTTTGGCAACCGCGTTTTTCTGCATTCCAAATTAGGCGATAAATAGCCTAATAATGTTGAGGGCTATCTCATTTTTCGCCAATTGGCGAATGAATACTTGTCTCACTGGTGTGAATAGGTAGCCGTAGCCTTAACAGTGTACCAGGTTAGCTTTGCCGCAAGTATAATATAATAAGTCCCTTTATTCTTCTGTGAACAGATCCTTGAAATTTGATGTTCACGTTCTCTTTTTATTTGTCTTAAAGACATTCTGTAGGAAAATGCCACTTGCACGACCCTTTTATCCTTGCGTGTAGAGGTCGAACGCATCTTTGGGTAGCCAATGGTTCAGAAGTTTGTGTAAAAAGGTAAAAAGAGAGAATAATATTTCTGAAGCAGGTGCCAGAATATTTTAGCTCGGTTCTGGCAGCAGCTGTCTTATTGTTTCAGATATTTTTCAAAGATGTCTTAAAATTCAAAGTGTCTTCATATTGATTATGTGAAATATATAGACTTAATATCGAATGCGCTAAAAAATATTTTTCAAGATACCTCGAGTTACAACTGTATATATATGTATATATTTTTTTTTTCCAAGATATATCGAAGTTCCAATGCAGATGAGCATATAGGCAAAAATTATTATTCACGGTCGATTTAAGACGAATTTATGAAACGTGTAATATGCATTTTGATTTTGTTGCTTTAATTTTAATCACTGGTTTAGTTATGAACCTGAATTTAATTTTAAAAAAATTCCCGAGCTTTGATTAGAAATGCTACTACTTACGAAAAGAATATAGCAAAACTTCTTGACAACAGATTTATTTATTTGCACCATTTTGCAGAAGTAGATGCTCTGAAACACAACGCACTCAATAAATAATGTTTATGTTTCCTTGCACAAAATTCTTCAACTACCAAGCTAGATGGTAACCATATGTTGTAAACCAATTTCTGTTGTAGCAGAAAGTAAGAATTGCGTCTAAAAGTTGAAGTCCCAAAACCCCCAATGCAGGAATGCAACAACAACAATAATCATTGCTGCGAAAACAGACAAATTTTGCAAACAAAAGCCATAAAGAAGGATTGTTGGTATGAGGATAAAACGTCACGGTTTACATCAAGCTATGAGCTGTAAAGAAAGTGACACATTAATTAATAGATTACAAGTGATTAGTATAACAAAATTTCAACTTTAATGTACTGTCAATTTCGAAAGTTTATTACAGTTAATTTAATTTTCACTATAAGTTAAATAAAACATTATAGTAAAGATGAAACGACACACTGCGCAAAATATTAAATAAAATAAAACACATTAACACAGTTTAAATAAATACAATGGTTTATAGCTATTTCGGAAGCGCATTTAGGCTTCCTTCTTCAGAACCCTAGTGGCACACGTGCTTACGTGTATATGTGTGTTAGTGTAACTAGGGTTACCTAAACGCTCTTCCGAAATAGCTATAAACCATCGTATTTATTTTAACTGTGTTAATGTGTTTTAGTTTATTTAAAACATTATAGCTACGAGTTTATATTATATAAAATATATTTTTCAAAAAGGAAAATAATTATTATCATAAACGTTAAATTACTCGTAAAGAAAAGAATGATTTTCCGGCGCCTGGTGGGACCCGAACCCACGACCTCCTGATTGCCGGTCAGGTGCTCTACCTACTAAGTTACAGGCGCAACCATTCTCTCCCTTACGTGTATATATAGCTTTCTACGGATAAGTTCACTATTAGTTTGGCAGTGCTGTGACTACCGTTACCAAAGCGACAAGTCAAAGAATCTAGAATATCCGATATGACGAACTAGATTTTAATATTATTAAAGCAACAGTTTTTTCACATTAGCCGATGATGTGGTAATAATAGAGGTTAAATTACTCGTAAAGAAAAGAACGATTTTACGGCGCCTGGTTTGACCCGAACCCTTTCTTTATGAGCAATTTAATATCTACTGTTGCCACATCATCGGCTAATATGAAAAAACTGTTGCTTTAAAAATTATTATCATGCTTTTTTTGTGAAAATTTCTGATTGTACGAAGGTGGATCAGAAAAGAAAGATAGCGGCGACAGATAAGAAATGTAAAGAAGCAACTGGAAACAACTCTGTATAGATATATTTGCAATATTAAATTATATACAAAATTTAGCGTTTTTTAATATTTTGTGATATGTTTATATAAGAAAACTGTGTATGTGTGAGTATATTTTCATCTTTTCGTAATCTTCTGAAAAATGCAAATAGCAACCAATCGAATGACAAATAGGAAGGTCAACGTCAAAAATACATTTATAATGTCGCTTTTATGAAATCCCGAAAATAAATATTTTTCTAGATATACACTAGGTTTTCCACGATGGAGCAAAGGTAACGAAACATTAATCATATGGTACATGCTTATGAAGTAACTATGTTCCCTTCTCTAGACTCCATTGAAAGCCAAAATTTTTGCAAGTGAGATGTTCAATTTGCTCTCTCACATTTCCCTGTCTATGCATACTGCTTCCAAACACATCAAACAACAATATAAATCAACGTTTATTGTCTCTATGCCAATAAATGTTGATTTATAGTGTTGTTTAATTTAATCTTCGTAGTGTTTATTTTATTTATATATAAAAAAATACTTACAAATAGTTTATTTCTATATTACAGAAAATATTGTATATAATAAGTGAAATTACGTAAAGGCACTTAAACAGTTTTAGCAACAAATTATACCGTCAGAAGAACTAATATACTGTTTATGTTATTACCTTTAAAAGTAAGGGTGGAATGGAACTTCTGAAGAAATTATAAAAATAACGTCATTTTAGCTTTATTTTTTTTTACTTTTCATACATTAATGGAACTTACCAGTATAAACAACGTCAAATAAGGCCAATTTCCATTTAATGATGTCCTAGACCAAGACCATGAAGTCCTACTCCATGACCCAGACCAATACCATGCAGACCAGCTCCATGTCCGAGACCCAATCCCCAACCGTATCCTCCATATCCGCCATGTACGATGTTTGTACCATAAGCAACGGGACCATGGACACCAAGGAGTCCATGTCCAGCAGCGGCAACATGCGCCAAAGGTGCAGGAGCGACTGGTGCAGCATAAGGTGAGTTAATGACTGCATCTGCAGGGGCAGATGCGGCGGTTCCGGGTTCGTTGGTTTTGACTGCAGCGCGGAAACCATGGCCATCAGCAACGTATTCTACAACACGGGCTCTACCATCGGCATCAGTCAATGAGTAAGCTCCTCTCTTGTTACCGTGTCCATCGCCAACTTCGGATCGACTGTTTGTGCCACCGTGTCCAGCAATGTTGTATGAGAAACCGTAGTTGCCGTATCCCTAAAATGAAAAATGTTGATTATGCAAATATGAAAAATTAAAAAGCAACTTATATAGCTTTTTTCTATATATAGTTGCCAGAGTTAATAACTGGAACTGTACAGCGTTTTCTTATTTACAATTTCTAGAGGAATACATTAAATCTTACGTCTTGCGTTCTATGGCCGACGCTAGCCCCAGTATGAAGACCGCCATGTAGCACACCAGCATCAACGGCTACGAGAGCCACACAGAGAACAAAAACCTAAAACGCAAGAAACAAAATTATACGCTAGCAGTTAGAATGTCATAAATAAGCATCATTATGACTTATAATTGATATCAAATTTAATAAAGTCAAATGATGCAATTAATAATTTTACAGAATGATCTCATCTATGTAGTATTCCGCGAAAGAGAAGAATTTCCACTAAAATTTTAGAAAACGTTAAATATTAATGTTTAATGGACTATATATATATATAATAGTAGGATTATAGCCATTATCTTTCGCGCGAATTACCTAATAAAGATTATTTTATGACAATAAAAAACTGGAGAAGAGCAAGAAATAGTAATTTTTCAATCAAAAGAATCATAAATATGTCGCAACAATTTTTTCAAAGGTATTTTTTCATTTTTTATGTCTAATACGTATTTTTTATGAAATTTTTAATATTTCCAGTATTTATTATTAGAAAGATACATTTAAAGATTTTTATCTTCTAATACTCGCAATTATACTAATCGTATTATTGGGATTTCCGTCTCAGTTTTCTTTTCTGAATAGGAAAAAATTTTGAATAACATTGCTCTCATTTTTACAAATTTTATCTCCATTTTAATCGTGCTTTTAATCGCTTTCAGGCCTTAAATTAAATTCGAGCTACCGTTTCACCTTTCTAATAAAAACTATCTCAGAAACTTCAATTTTCTTGGATAATTTAAAATTTTATTACCTCTCCAACCTTTGAATTTTTTTAAATTTGAAAACATTTTCTTTATGTACACAAAACAAATTAACATTATTTTAACATGTGCCTAAACTAGAGCTTGGTATTAGGAAAAATAAACATGTACTACCTGAAATATCTGCCTAGTATAAGTAATCTAACTAAGCTTATTGACAACAAATATAAAATAACTTTCATATAATCCATTTTTATTAGCAACTTGATATTTTATTTTTATTGTCAACAAGGTTTACATGTAAGTGACAATTAGGTTTACTTTTACTTTCAATTGCGTTAACTTTTATTATCAACTGCGTTAACGTTTATTATCAACTTTTTGCATAACTACTACTTCGTACATGTTCCATCTTAATAGAAACTTTATCAGTTCAGGTTCAGTTCCCTTTGATTAAGAACCAAATTTGTTAACCAAAATTTGAAAATAATAGAATTTTTTTCTTAGAATGAGAGTACAGCATAAAAAATATTTACTTAGAAATTTAATTCTTCTCTCTCTATCTATATCTCACTACCCCTCTCAATCCAAAAGATATTACTCCCATTTTATGCATATATATCTAACGATGAATAACATCTAGCATTAAAATCTCGTTTCGTCATCGAAATCATGATGAAGTCATTGCTATCATGTCCATCCCTCTCAATGGTAGTCACAAAGTGACCATCAGTAATATTTATATTCTAAGACAAATGGAACGTTTACATTTTAATATTAGCTATTAGCTTATATAAGATGAAATGCTCTAGTTATACGTTTTAATCGCCAAACGTTTGTGGATATACGTTCTTATTAATTTATACGGTTTAAAATAAACTATATAAACGTAGACTGGATAATTCACTTTAGTGAATGGATAATTTTTCCTTCTTTCCATCCCTGGATATAAGTTTCTCCCTCGTAAATTCGTCTACCATACGTGAACAGTTGTCTCATGGTAACTAGTGTATTCCTAGTGTATTTTCTCCTCTAGTGTATTCCTAGGAACTGTACGATTACCACGAACTTTTTATTATCTGTGGTTCAACTTCTTAATGTCTATCTGCCAATGAACTATAGCCGAAAATGTGAGTGGCAAACCTTACTTTTCACAATGGACATTATAAGCAAGCTATTGCACTTTTACCAGATAATCGAACAGAATTGGTTTGGCCCCAAATAATAATGTAAACACAAAATGAATAAAATTGTATTTAAATTTCACCTTATGATATGTTAAGGCAAGAATGGCAAGGCCATAAGGTAATTTTAAAGCAAGGCATTAAGGCAAGGCCTTATGATATGTTAACTAAGGCAAACTTTATTGCCCTAAACAATTTTAAAATAATTTAAATACTTTAAATTAATCTTAAAAAATTATTTATAACTGCATGGTTTGGAAGATTTTATCGGGAGTAAGAATTGAAACATATTTTGAATTTAATGTTATTAGTGAAATTATTAATAAAAAATAATTTCCCATTGTATATACTCTAAAGTTTTATATTACATGAAAAGGCAAAATCTTAATAAGTAAATATAAATACGAAGGTAAAATATTTATAAAATAAAACTTGCAGATCTGTAGGAATGCCCAAAACTTAAAAAAATACCAGCAAAGGAAAGGGTAAGCTACAAAAATTATGAGGAAAATCTCACCTAAAACCAAAAACTAAAAGGAGCCTTACTAACATATCATAACTAGTGTTTGATTATGTATATAACAAAATTTCAATGACCACTTAGTCAACCTGAACCCTTAGTGAACCAGGGCCCAGCTCTAAGTCTTTTCCATCATTAACAGAAATTAAGAACTTTTAATTGTCAGCAAAATTTCCACAATTCACTGAAATGAAAATAATTTGTTGAAGACTGAAATTAAATTGAAAATCTTACCTTGCTGAACATCTTGGTAGTTGAGTCACTTGGAGTTTCTCGAGTGATGGGATTGTGATACATATAGCGCCTTTTATATGATTGGGAGCATACCGATACTCACGATCTGTGGGACATCAATCAAGGGCAAATTCCAATATTTCTTAAAATCAAACCATGAGAAAAAGACAAATCCCGTTTTCATCGTCCAATTGCTCCACCCATAGGTTGTAAAATATGTGAAAATAAAATACTAGCAATATGTTCCGCCTTTCGGGTAGATACTGATGGGAAAACTGGCATCGATCCAATGCGATAAGAACAAGGTCAATCAATTTTTTCCAGAAATTGACTTAAATCTTAAAAGACATTAATTAAACTTTATTTCCCAGCCAAACTTAATAGTTTGGATAGTTGTTAATTATACATACTGTTCTCTGTAATTAGTTTAAATTAATTAGGTAATATATGACATATTTTTCGGAATATATTGCAGAAAAACTTGGTCTGCGTCACTTTATATAATCAAAGTATACTCAAAGTGATATACAGGGTGTTTGAAAAATATCTGGCAAAACTTTAAAAGGTGATAGGGGACACCAAATAAGGCATATTTGCCCATATCCCCGTGTCCGCAAGGGGGCCGGTTTGGCTGTAGAGAGTAACTACTGTTCACGATCATGTCGTTGCTACGTAGCCAATTACATGCATTAAATACAATTTTTGATACATAATTTAAGTGAATGAGCTAATAATACAGTAGAGACAAAGAAATCCGGAATTCAGTTTCCTGATTTTGATCTGTGTTACTATGTAGTGAAAATAAGCCTAAAAACACACTGGAAAAGAGTTGGGAACTGCCAAGTATGTGTAACAGTTAAAAACATCAAAATAAACATTTTTTGTTCAGTGAATTTTTTTCCAAAAATTAGCCGTTCGGGCACTACAGTGAATTTAATATGTGCATCCACCACATTCAAGGTTTTCACAAATGGCTACAATGCGCCATTTCACGAATTTTCAAAATTATTTAATGTCAACGGACGTCGGGCTCTCTCCGGCGATTTTTTTATAACCATTTAAATTCGCCAGAATTGTATGTGTAGAATTCGCCGCTTCAGGTGCGATTGTATGAATTCTACACATGCAATTCCGGTGAATTTAACTGACTTTAAAAAATTGCCGGAGAGAGCCCGACATCTGTTGACATTAAATAATTTGAAAAATTCTTGAAATGGCGCCTTGTAGCCATTTGTGGAAACCTTGAATGTGGTGGATGCAAATACTAAATTCGCTGTAGTGCCCGGACGGCTAATTTTTGGAAAAAAAATAATTCACTGAACAAAAAATGTTTCTTTTGATGTTCTTCACCTGTTACACATACTTGGGAGTTCCCAACTCTTTTCCAGTGTGTTAAAAAAGGCATTTTTAGGCTTATTTTCACTAAACAGTAACACAGATCAAAATCAGAAAACGGAATTCAGGATTTTTTTTTGTCTCTGCTGTATTACTAGCTCATTCACTTCAACTATGTATCAAAAATTGCATTTAATTCGTGCAATTGGCTACGTAGCAACGTGATAGACGTAAACAGTGGTTACGCTCTACAGCCAAACCGGCCCCTTTGCGGACACGGGGATATGGTCAAACATGCCTTATTTGGTGTCCCCTATCACCCCTTAAAGTTTTGCCAGATATTTTCCAAACACCCTGTATTGTCCATTATTACAGTTACATTGATATAGAAGTCTAATGCAATTATATATATACTTATATCAAAATGTATGCGATTATATTATTAAATCTTGTCTGCTAATAACCACAATAGCACATACGTCACCATCAGTCCTTATCTATCTATTGCTGGATGAAGGTCTCTCAAATGTTTTTCCCCACAAGTCTATCCTGAAAAATTCGTTTCCGCATTAATTCAACCAGTTTTCTTATTTTTGTATGACGGGACAGGTCACAAAGAAAAAATAGAGGGGAAAGAGACGATACTTACGCAACACAACTTCTAAGTAAGGAAGCTTGTTTCGTGCGAATTTTTGTAGCAGTACTAAGTTATTTCTTAACGGTTTTAAATCTTTAATTGTTCATCGGTTGCATTCCTCAATTATTAGTTTAGTATTTAAAAATTTGTTAATACAATTTTCCTCAAGAGATCAATTATATTTAAAAATAATCCATGACCAAACCATCAGCTAATAAGTGCGAAACTTAACCTATAGGTAATAGAGTTGGGTTTGGGCTCATTTTTCGAGACCTGAGCCCAAAGACCTGCAATTTGAGCCGCCCGATCTTAATATACTTTGTGGAAATTTAAGACGGAGCCCGAAACTTTAAATATAACTTAAACCATTTGATTTAAATTTTAAAAAAAAATTGGTAAACAACAACATTTAATTTCCTTTGAATTTTCATATACACGTATTTCTACCATCCTCAAAAACAATCTCATAATTGTGAGGATTTGGAGAATTTCGATATAGAAAAGTCAATTTTCGGCTTCAGTCGCATCCATCTGATGGCCGTCTATCCCGAATTTGTGGTAAGTTTGGCCCGCCCGAGCCCGAAAACAATATTAAATATAAAGCCTTTGGCTCGGGATCTCCGACTCCGGCTGAGCTCGTTTCATCTCTAATAGGTACCTTTTGATAACATTTGCAAATTATTAAAATAACCACAAATGTATCTTCTAAAAGACCCTGGTGCTATTATGTACATTCACAGTCCATCACATTCTGATAATTACAGCTATCCGCCGATATCTAGTCATTATAAAAGACCTAAGATATTAAAGTATTTCCTTAATATATATACTTTTATAAAAAAAGTTGTCTTTTGTGATTAGTATTTGTAATTTAATATTTAATATTAGTTTTTTATTATTAGCAATTAACTTGTATCAAGGGTTTGGTAGTGGTAATTTAAGTTTTTATTTGCGTTCATAAACACGCTACTATTTTATAAGCACCTAATATACTGAGACGGTGTTCAAGCTTGCTGTTTAGAATTACACCCATTTCGCCTTTTATGAGGAAAGTGACCTTCCATTTATCCTTTCATAATAGTCCTTGTACTTGATGGGCATGACATATTCATTGTCCTTTGCTACATCTATGAAAAATTCCCGTACTTCTTTCCAACTAACGTTAAATCCGGTATGTTATGAGATAACATCCATTAGTTTGATTTCGAAAATCATATACTATTTTTCTGTAATGGGGTTATCAATATCTTTTTAGTTTTATGATCAGAGAATTTTTTGTTAATCGGTATCTGTGAGTTTTTGAACGAGTTCCAGTGTAGTACTGCAGCAACTTTATTTTAGTGTCTTAGTAATCTGTTTAAACAACCTTTTTAGGTCAGTTCAGGTCTCAACACTTTGAGCGGTAATCTGGGTGTTGGTTTCATAAGCCTTGATAGGTGTGGATTTTCCGACAAATTGCAGATCCCGGCCTAGAATAAACTTTGTTGTCCTTGCGCCATAAAACACCAAACAAACAATCTGTGTGTGTGCGTGCGTGGGCGTGTTTTTTAGAAGCCTAGATTTTCTAACCTTCCCATCACGATATCTTTTCTGGGAATAAAAAATGCGTATCCAACTCGCTCTGTTACGAACCACATGTCTTTAAAATACGTGTTTTCTGATTTACCAGATACTCAATCACTCCGCCCATCACAATCAGGCTTTATCACGAAGAAACCTCAGCGTGCGAAAGTCTGATTGTGAATCGAATTCATAATTAGTTTAAGTACTTCTTCCGATTAAAAGGAATTTAGAAAAACATAATTTCAAATTAAATTTCATTTTGTAATGTTATTGTATGAATAGTAATTTCGATTTAAGAATACTTTGTCATTCCCTTGATAAAGTAAAAAAAATGACCAACTTGTTTTTCTTTTAATCATCAGTAAAAAAATCTCACCTCGGGAAGCATGGTAAGATTTTTTTTTCACTTCCGGAAACGTGATAAGATCTTTTTCACTTCCGGAAGCGTGGTAAGATCTTTTCACCTCCGGAAGCGTGGTAAGATCTTTTTTACTTCTGGAAGCGTGGTAATATTTTTTCACTTCCGGAAGCGTGGGTTCTATAGGCCTAGCGGTGTTTGCCTATTGCTGCCCAGGCAGATCAATATGAACGTTAACAATTAATGTAAAGGCAAATTTTATTTTTCTAAATAAAATTTGCGTCGTATTTTTGCAAAATTATTGGATTTTTGGCTAATGGGCAAATAAAAATGAAAAACAAAATCAAAATTTCCTTTGAATTAGTGCCCGAACTAGTTGTAAATCACCAAATTGAACGCTTTAAATTAGTTATAAACGTATACAATATTTTAAATTATTTTTAAAAAAACATATAAAAAATTAATTACATGAAGACATATATAAAAAATTTAGAGTTATTTATAAACATATAAAAAGTAAACACACGCCATTTTAAAATTTCTGAAAACTTTATGTGTGTACTTGTTGTTTTTGGTTTTTTTTTTACTTAAATAGGAGTGTTCTCACACAGCTTTAACTTACAATTATCTAAGTATTTTATGATGCATTTAATTTGTACTTTACAGTGTAAGGATGTGTAAAATTATAATATGCAGGACCTATAATTTTCCGAGGTACCTGAGTCTTGGTCTCCTAGGAAATTAAAATCCAAAATACTACTCTGCAGAGAAATTGACAAGCTTTCTGTATCAGCTGGTTTCAACCTCGGAAATTCCACGCAGCAGACAAATGCTTAAAGTTTGTTTCATACACATAAGAAATAAATTTATTCAATCTATATACAACTATTTTTAATACATCCGTTTCGGTATTATTCTGATGTTGCAATCGTGATTTATTCAGATTTAAAGGATAATGACATGAATTAGGTTTGGAATGGAGGAGAGCAGAAAGCAATAGCTTGTTTCATGGCTCTCTTCCAGTTAGGCACATGGTTAACGTCCTCCAGTTAACGCACATCCAGTCGAGTTAGGTAACGCATATCCAGTTGAGTTACGTAACGCATATAACGGTATCCTACGTACAGCGAACACACGGTTGGTGCCGTTTAAAATAGTAAAACATAAAAAAGACGCAATGCATCTTTCAAACCTAACCCTTGCTAATCCACAACCCACCTACGAAACAAAGTTCTGTAGTGTACCTTTCAACAAGAAGGACACAGGTTCTTTTATAATTGATATTTAATACATAAAAGTGGCACGTGATCAATACATACAAGCATCGCAATTAAAATTCAGCCACTAGCCTAAGCAGTAACTACACTAAAGCATGCACCCACATTACTTTAACAAGACGAGTTATTCCAATCTACATACAGACTTAATAGTTTAAACTACCAGTTCGTGATAGTCTGTACTCTATAGATCAACTTGCGCTTAACCGGTGAATGTGCCGCTATATAACAATGAAGACACTTGCGCAAAAAAAGTAGACAAAGTCCATCCAAGGGTTTCTCCAACTGGTACTAACGTATCATCGATTTATCGGTTGATTCATCTAGAAGCACCTCTCGGCATCAGTAGCAGGGCACGCTATCATCAATGATAGGATTGCTGTCCCATCTCACTGGCTGCACTTCTAGGTCTTCAACGTTGTAGACATTAAGGTCACTGGACATGTGGCGGTTTCGGCACGTGACATACCCCACTAGGCCTCCATCCATTGGCACTGGACGGACACTAGTACTACTGCGATCCCATCTCCATAGTAGCAACTGCGGGCTTATACTGCTCTCAATAGATATATCACTATAAACAGATTCCCACTCACCAAAGCGAGAAACTTCTTATTTTACCGCCTCAATCGATAGGCAACCATCAACCGTGACCGACCTCTTCAAGTATTACTGCATTTAGCCGTCAATCGCAGGATTACTCACAGACACTAACAGATACAGTTCTCGTATATTAGTGAAACCTCATCTCTGCTCATTACGCCAACTCGAAAAAAAAAACTAGAACGGAGTTCCCTTCTTATTCCGAACAGTCGCTCTCTTTGGCCGTCTTTGTTTGACATCCCTATTTATACCTTTTCCATCCCTCCGCAGCCCTGCCATTATGTAGTTCAACTCGGGCTTAAGACCATTCTGGAAAAATCTGGAAGTATGCTCTTTGTCTGCCCAAACCACTTTGTAAAACTTTCCCCACAAATCTATAAATATACTCGCACGTATAAAATTACATCCAACAGTTCAACACCCAACATAAAATAACTGTTCCACAAGCTAACACTAACTATAAAATCTTTACCCCCTCATCTAGAGGAATAAAAATATTGAATGAAATACCGAAAATTTTGAGAAACATTCCCTTTACAAAATTTAAAAAAAGAACATTTTCAAATACTTATCAAAAACATCTGCTATAACTGCAGATTGTGCAACCAAGATATCATTAAATATTAGTCTATATGTAAATAATAATCACATCTCATCAATGTGCAATTCCCCGTACCTATACCCAAATACATTTTTTTTTTTTGTACTCAACCACAATTTTGCACTCCAGATTTTTTCTAACAGCGTTCAAACCTAACTATATACTTCTATAAAAGAAAAAAAAATGATCTGACGCTATGCGCAAAATAGGGAGCAAAAAAAATCACAACTTAGCAGAATCATAAATTAATATAAATTCAACCACAAATTTCAGTATAAAAACAGATGTATCGCCACCCCACCCAATGGACGTCTTTATTTTCTGTAGAAGTACTCGCGGGGTAAACAAAGACGGCAACCCCGCTCCCGTAGCCTCAGGAAAAGTCATCAACGATGAAGAAATGGGCGATAATACACCCCCACTTCTCAAGCACCTCTTTCCTACGGAACCCAAACAGATGTGCCACATCCCAACTGCTTTAAAAGGTTCAAGGAACATTCAAGTGATAGGGGTCCGACCAAGGATACTAGAACAAAATAAAGACTAAAGTTGGACAATACAGAAGAACTTTAAACTGACCCATGACAGCACACCCTTAGGCGATGGGTCATCCCATAACATGGGCGCCGGCAGGGGGATGCAAGGGGGGTGAATTGCACCCCTTTGGCTTCTGAAAAAGGGAAAAATGGATTGAATCCACAAGAAAGGAAAGAAGTTTTTCGTGTACATTTTACTCAATTACGTCCTTTTCGCAAAATAAACAGAACACAGCACACAAGAATACATTTTCAATCAGCAAAAACAGCTTATATTCAATACGAACAAACACTCTCTCATTCTTAGTAACTAAGCACTGAGCCAGCATCGGTCGAACAACCCAATGAATGAAGGAAGACTGGAGCAGTGTTGCCAACCTGTGGGAAATTTCCCATGGATCAGGGAAATTTTGTTAAAATTTTAACATTTTGGTAAAAAGAGAAAAAATAACAAACTACCAAACTGTGGGAAATTCCAGTGTCTGCGATACGACAGAAAAAATTTCCCACACTGTTTTTTAAATAAATGCATGCACACGTATAATTAGGAAATCTCCTAAAGAAGTAGTAAACTACTCTAAATTTAAATCATAAGGTGAACCCACAGCGAGTACCTCGCCAATTTTGATGAATTTTTTTATGTAAATACAGCCAAAATAAGGAAATACGTGTCTCGGCATTCGTGCCAATGCAGCTTATTTTCAGAGATACGAATTTTTAAAGATTTTTCATCCCATATATGAGCTTAAAATACGACATCCTTTGCAAGCCAATCGGTAGCTTAGTTGGTAAGTTACCGGCCTAGTACTTCGTGTTTTTGCGTTCGATGCCCGCGGAAATCGGTCTTTTTTTTTTTAATATGTATTCTTTTAACATATTTATTTATGTATTTTTATTAGTAAAAATACTTCGCTTACAATCGGATTTTGTTCATAAACTTACTTTAATAAAATTCATATTTATGTAATTAAGTTAATTGTACGCTTATTGCCAGTGATAATTTCTACTCGAATTTTAATTGCTGATTATTAAAAAGTTGAAAAGTTGAAAAA
>QLNU02014176.1:24077427-24093183 GCA_006491805.2 Dysdera silvatica | reverse complement strand
AAAGGGAGCAGTTGGCTCCCGAAACGTCGTGTTTTTAAACCTTACGCCAGTGTCGAAATAACTGTTTGTTATAAATCTTATACCAATTTGGCTCAACAAGTCGAGTATTGCTCCAAGTGGGCATGTGATCTTAAAAAGAAGGTTGGCTTCCACTAACCCATGATTGGCTCAATCAGCAAATATAGTCCGCTCGCAAAAATTTTAAAAAAATATATATAAAATTCCATTTTTCGACCCAACAATGATTTGCAAATAGGCTGATAATAACATAATGATTTCAAAAATGTATCGGATGTGCGGTGGATTAAATTTACCCTGTATAAACTTGGCTTGACCAATCTCGGGACCCCTCTGTCTTCCTTCACTAGAATCGGCCCCCTATACTCTACCTCATGTACCAATTTTCGCCAAACAGTGACGTTTTCATTTTAAATGAAGTCAAATCCAGATAGTCAACACTTCCGAGCACATTTAATGATGTAATGTTCTTCGTGGAGATCTCTTCAAATAAATCTGAATTTGAAACGAGGTTGCTAAAAAGCACGAAGAATAAGCTTCTTCCAATAAAACATAAATGTTGAAGAATATGTTTTTACATCAATTGAAAGTAATCGCATTCAATCCCCGATTATTCGAAATTCACCAAACCGAAATCCAAGTAAACTGAATCGTTCTATTACAAATTTTCCTTCATTTTTTTAAAGATACTCGTTCAATGTGTTTTGCCAAAAATTATCATTGTCTTCTAGTGTACTACAAAGAAGATTATATCTTAATAAACATGCAGGCATGCATATACTTTATAACATTTTTCACTATCAATATAATAGTGTAATGATATATAATTAAACTTGTTTTTAAGTGAACGTTGTGCTTGCTGTCTTTACTTCTTTACACCGAAAATTGAACTTCCACATTAATCGAAATTTCACTTACCCTAAATTGATCCGCCCACTTTATTTGGTATAATCGAAGTTCTACTGTAATTGTTTTCCAATTCCCGATGTTCATTACAATATATGAATAAAATCGAACCTCTTTAACACGAGCATTCGTGAAAATAAAAGAAAATTATGTTAAAAATATTTTGCTTTATTCGGAAAGAATGTGATGGTGCTACAAGTTTGTTTGGGTTTTTTTTTCTGATCTATACGGGCAGCACCGTAGCTGGATGGTCTTGCGCCCCTGGCAGAACCGTCCAGATTGCGTCCCTCTAGCCATGGACATATTTAAACCTGTGAATTATTTCACCCGATTCTACGCCCTTCCTCGCCTGCGCCCTTGGCTTTCCATCTCACTCCCTAGCTACGACCCTGCATACAGGATGGTCGTCAGTTCGACTCCCGCTCGGAGTGGGTTTTTTTTCCAGTCCATCAAAATCTTGTGCTGGTGGGCAGGGGCGGACTGGGCCGCCGGCCAACCGGGCCCCGGACCGGTGCGGTCTCATGGGCAATAGGATTCACGCCCTCATGGGCTATAGGACGCGCCCTCATGGGCTATAGGACTCGCGCCCTCCGATAATCCAAGGTATTCGCCCTTTGAGAGGACCCAGTCTGCCCCTGCTGGTGGGTTTGTGGTCTCCCACAATAGAAATGCTAGTTCACTTCCTAGGCTTTCTTAACTGTTGCCACCTAGAGAAGCAAGAAAAACAAACTTCAGTTCTTTTTCTAAAATTGGCAAAACGCCAAATTGTTTCCTTTTATATAGTACTTTCCAAATGTGTATATTTTACTTTAAATGTCTGGCAACAAATATATTGCATAATTATAATTTTACATTTTGTATTTGGCAACAGTACGTGCAATTGTTTTCCGAATTCTAAAATCAAATCAGTCTTCCGTTTACCATTGAAGTGTGCACATGTACTACAAAGACTCCGCCAAAAAGGCGTACTCAATTTCTTTAACTATATATTTGAACTAATTTATTTTTGACCTGTATTAATGAACTAAGTTCAACATTTAAAGCATTAATTAATATTATTTCAATTGGATAGAATTGCTACATTTATTCAATACTTATATCTGCAGATTTTACTTACAACACTCGCTTGAGCTATACACATATTTACCCGAACATCTTTCCAGCTTATTCGATTTAACGGAAAAAGTTCTTATTGAAAGTAATTCGTGTTAAGCAGGTTCGCATTAATGAACTTCGGCTGCACATTCATACACAATTAAATTTTGGTTTTGCACCACCATGCAGCTCATATTAAAAGAAAATTGTAAAATGCGGAAAACCAAGAAAATTAATTAAAAGATAAAAACAAGCTATAAATCTTTGTTGTAAATTCGGGGAATACGTAAAATCCGAAAACGTAAACTCAAACCTTTACTATGTAATTGAATCCCTTTTACATGAGCTACAAAACAGGTTTTTGAGTGCTGTTTGTCATATACAAGTTGAGTGAACTGTTTTCTGAATCTTAATCAACAATGAAGAAGTAATATGGCCCTTTCTAGAAAACGCTAAGTACTTTTAGCAACAAATTTTTGACAGTGTGGGTATTCGTATTAACGTATTATTATTAACGTTATATTATTTAAATTATTAATATTATTTAATATTATTATTAGCGTTATATTATTTTATTAACGTATTAAAGTTCAATTGCATATATGTCAGTGATATAGTGATTCGTGTAAAAAATAATCAGCAACATTTGTGCACATTCTTCACATAATAGTCTTAAATTTTGAGTATTTATATTTTTTTTTTACTTATTATATCGATAGTAAGCATTATGGGAGTTCCATGGCTTCATACAATTCATCATCTTCACCAACCAAAGTTCAGCGATGATGATGGTAGAAAGAACAAGGGTTTGAAAAGGCCAAAATAAGATGTATTTCAAAACATCCAGTAAATATACAGAAAGAAAATCTAACTTTGCCCAAATATACTTTGGGGCCGATGGGGGATTTTGGCCCCCATAAAGTTGGAGCCTCCGTCTACGCTTTACAGAACCTGTGACAGATCTTTATAATTCCATTCCGATCTAAAATTAAGCAGGCGGCCTCGCATAACCACGTGCTCCAAGCGATGTCATTTTACACAACCACTGTGGAGGATGATCAATGTCCCATTCGTATGCAAATGACATAATTAGAACCGGTAATGGGCATGTTGATTACCATTCAAGACATGCAATATTTCAAAAGGGCGAGGCTTAGAAAGTAAACTTGTCAACCTGTTTATTGCCCATACTAATCCTGCCCGTGCAAATTAGGAAGTCAAAGAAAAGGAATCGGAATGAGGAACTTTTAAATAAGAAGTGAATCTAGGCTAAGGTTAAAGATCCCGTCCAGTCGATGCAGTTCCCTGTCTGGGCGGGGAAGCTTGGACAGTTACGTTTAACACATCTTTTCACTTGTTACTTGATTTCACAATGGCCTCTGAATAAAGAATAGAAGTAAAGGGTAGGGTGCAAGGTATTCTTCTGCTTTTCATGTACCCTTAGTAGGGCGTCACCCCATTCCAATAGATTTCGAAAGAGGCTTGGTTTTCTCCAGATCTACAATTGTTAATACTGACCGATTATCAAGTCTATTTCCGAACAGGCCCTGTAATATGCAAATAGCTTGCACACTTGGAGCACAAACTTAACTAAGATATATCATTACAAAAGTTTGAAGTTGGTTCCGGAACTATAACTCTTATTTTGCCCTCAATTTTTAAAGCAGACGTGGGCTCGGTTTAATCGAATCCTACTTGGGGAAAAAATTACCGGCAAAGAACTTCACGAAAAATAGATAAATAAATATTCACCTACATTGTATTTCTTAAAGCATAAAGGAATAAACGGCTTGATCTTAACAATTCACAATGCTCCACATTCCTATTGTTCATTCATATCCCGATCAATGCTTTATATTTACTTCTTACTTAAGTCTCCGTTTCATAATAACAATTACAATGCAAATTTTGGCCACCATTCATCTTAAAAAATCTCTCGTGATATCAACAAGTTTCAGTGGAAAATGATTAGTTTATGATTACCTAACAGCAATCATTTATTTCCTATTTCGTCATTTATTTTCGTGCTTTTTTTTTCAGAAAAAAAAACTATTGCATTTCGTAAATTTCAAATTCATTTTTCTGTTTGAAAATATCTTTACGAAAATGGAGCGTTGCGTCTGCCAGATTTGCAATTGTGGGTACGTAATCAATAATACCTGTCTGTTCAACCTGACACTGATTACAGTGTTCAACCTGATAGTACTTATAAGAATCGGTTGATGATTCGTATTTACTAAAACGGTTGGCATTTTAAGCAGAAGAATAAGTCGTTTCTTATGGGTAAGTAGGAGATGGAAAAGAGTGGGGGGAAATGGCCTTGTTTTTGGCGTAAATATGTTGAATGTATCAAATTAATTTTATGGTCTGAATAGTTTAAGATATAAGTTAAGATTTTTACCGACTTTAGCCATTTTCATTAATTTGTTATATTTATACATGAAATCATCCGTGTCAAGGCAATGTCCTTCTTCTCCTATACGTAAAGCTCTAAATTGGGCTTACGCATGAGTGGCAAAAAGTTGATATCGATAAAATCGTCATCGTCAACGTTCTTAATTTACTGCGGAATGAAAATCATTTTGCTATCACACGTACAGGTAAGATGGTAAAAGAAATTTCGTCCTAGCCAGGGACGTAGCGATTCGAAAGTTATTGGGGGCTCAAATGTATTTAAAGGGGATCATGTGATCCTACGTTAAACGGAATAATGTGTATTTGTATGAAATGGCAAGAGCTTGAGCACGCCCCCACCCCCCTTGTCTACGCTACTGACCTTAGCTAGCAAGCCCGATCTGCAGTTTAACAAGGAATCTAAACCTCAATCCCACTGTCAAACTACGTAGGTGAGTCAAAAAGTTCGAGGAAAAAATCTATAAATATAATAATGTGAAAAATAAATTCAAATCGTTGAATACACTTACAGAGTAAACATTTGGAAATACACTAGCCTAATTGGCGCCTTCCAACACTTACGGCGTATGCACAATAAAAAGAATATTTGTTGGTTTTGGTTTTGGCTCAAAGACTATTCATGCCAGTTTTCAATCCAAACCTCACCAAGGCCTGGGGAACCAAACCCCGGACTACAGTGAGCAGTGCGATCTTTATGAGATCTCTGAGTAAGCGTTCTTTGCACTGAGTCAGGGTTGGCATGGCCGGAGAACGTTACCTTTCTGCAAACCGTCTCATCGTAGTGACTGGCGGGGTGACTGTCTCGGGAATATATCGAACGTCGGCAGATTCCCGTATACAAATTCTAACCAAAAAACGTAAAACCTAACAAAATTTTGTCAAAGTTACCTGGTAATATGATAATGTTATGAATGGAATCAACCATAGCATGATAGTTTAAATCAGGATGCTTGTTTGAGACGAAGGATCCTACAGGCGACCAACTTTTAACGTAAAATTATCAACATTTTTTTTTGAAGGTGGGGGGGGGGTAATAATATATATTGATTTTTTGTTTTGGAAAAAAAACGTAAAATAAATTCAGAACACTACTCTAACCAGCTTAAAAGTTCAGCGCGTGAATTGATTGATTGTTTGGCTTTTTTATGGCGCAAGAGCATCTGGGCTATACTGCGCCTCAGCGCGTGAAGCTCTACGTCGTAAGAGACGAGGAAAACTGAAACATGGTGTAATTTTCCACCATGACAATGCTCGTCCTCACACAGCCAAACATACTAAGAAAACATTAAGAAAACTTGGTTGGGAACTGTTAGCATATCCTGCTTATAATCCTGACCTAGCTCCATGTGACTTTTATCTATTTACGCACCTTTAAGGTGCTCTACAAATTTGGAGGTAGAAATTTTTCATAAAATTGGATTCAGGTACAACCATAAATCTTCTTTTCTGAAGGATTTGGCACCATTGTAAATATATGAGATAAATATATTGAAAAAAGAGTGATTATATAAGAAAATAAAAAAATAAGTTTATACTCCTTATAATTTGTTTAGAATTCTTTTCTAGAACTTATTGACCCACCCTCGTAAACCCCGCTACTGTTCAACGTTTTGGAGTTAAGTTCGAAATGCTACTCTATGGAGTTCACTTGGAACGGTTAGTTGATCAGAATAGAGTAGGCAGACCTTTGTTTATTCAGTTTGTACTCAACCTGCCATTTTGTTAGTGGTTATGTGGGCTAATCAACTCCCTTACGAAAAAAAAATCGACCTGCTTTGATCGATAGTTCCGACGAAGCTGAACCCCCAAGCGTTTGACATTAAGAGGGCTCGTTGTGTCACCCTCCTAGTGTCTGTCTGAGAGGTTGGATCAGTGATTTATACACATCCATAACACCCTCCTAACACCCCTCCAGATTTTTGATACACCCCCTTAATGAAATCTAAACACACACACAAAATCTAATCCACACACCCTTAACAATCTTAAACACCCCCAGTTTGTGAATCCTGGATACGCCCCTAGTTTGGATGCTATTCACTCAGGTCCAGACGGAAAACAATACTCCCCTCAAAGGATATCTGCCAGACATAAAAAAAAATGAATTTAAACTTGATAACATAAAAAAGAAAAGGCAGAAGTGTAGTAAACTTAGGATGTTTAAAATGATTTTAAAATTATGCGATCTTATTTATTGATTCCTTAGATCTCATCGATGTAACAAGCAACTCTTGAAAGATACTTTGGGCCAAAATGTTGGAAACCCTGTGCTTCCTTTATCAGAAACTCACGAGGTACGTGGCTATATTGTAAAAAAAAAAACCGCCAAGTAGGCGAGAAGTTACTTGGTAGTCGACAATAGATATCAAATTATAATGGAATTGGGAATTACAGAACTGAAATTTTATTACCTTATTGTTTGGCTACAAACTATGTTGAAACAAAAGAAGTTAACTCGAACATTTCGAAATTCATGTTTTAATCGGGATTTGTAGGCAATGCACTGAATGCGACGAGATTATTGGCATATGGATTTCTCGAACCATTTTTTTAAGGGATATTAACGACTTAATCTTTACTCAAATGTTTTCTTCAACCTTCATTCCTATTTGCTTAAAACCAAATTAGACTTAAGTTTTTTTTTACTCAGAAAATCAAAATATGCCAACTGCATATTTTTATCTAAAAAATAGGCCCATCTGCACTTAAGAGTTCAATTTATCGCCAAACCAAATGTCCGCCAAACTTTCTTAGTAATATCCTATGTAAGTTTTCTTTTATTATCATTTGTTTCATAATCGTGGAACCTCACATTAATTTAGCTTATCATGGTTATTTGTGGGTTTATTATTATTATTATTATTATTATTTACATTCTATAGCTCTAAGGCAAACATCGCAACCTTTAGATTACCACATTTATGGATTCAAGAGAATGCGATCGATGCCATGATTATCTGATGTTTTTATTACGTGGAAGTATTTTGGAGAACCACCACAAGGCATATACTGATTCAGGAAAAGTACTGGGTTACAAAATCTTCCGGAAAACAACATTCCAAAATGGCGGACGGTCGTTACGGGCTTACATTTACCCATTAACGGTATTTCGTTTTCGACACGTTTACAGGATCCAGTTAAAAAAATATGGGCCAAAAACGACGAAAACGCAACTTTCCAAGATGGGGAAATGCCTTATGGACCATAGCTTTTACCATTTTGGATAGTTTGGAAAAACTTCGCCAAGGGTTGCATTTAATGCATTAGTACCAATTATAGGTCAAACTACTGCAGTAATCCATTGTCGCTTTAGTTACTAATGTCCTTTAACCGAGCAAAGAATTGCTCGTGTTGATCGAACGCCATATTTTGCTTTATTGTTATGCCCTTCTTCATGAAACATAAATTTGTTTCAAAGCTAATTTTTAGGCAGCGGCATAACCAAGGACGGCTAAGTTCTTCAAGAAAAACGAATCGCTATTCCATAAAAACGAAATTTGTGAATGATTTCTATATACGGAGCTTTCAGAGGTATTTCAGAGATCTTCGAGACTGGCTATGACAGTTTATAAGCAACTTTTTTTTACTGACGTTCTTTCAATTCATTTTTTTTCTATTCAAGTAGGTTTAATAGCATATTTTGAAGTAAACTTATTATGTATGCAAAACAACGTGTTTCTTGTACGTTTTTCAGCATACGAATAACCCCATTTATGTTGCATTTATAATATTACCCGAGCGAGAGGGTTTTTTTTATAACAATATATATTTTAACAAGTATAATAAAAAAATTTTTTTTTAAAGTCAATTCCTTCAATGCGCTGCTCAAATAAAAGGGAAGAAAGGGAAAAATTGCGAAAAGCAATTTTGGCGACATTTGGCTGTAATTGGCGGCAAGCATTAATCGCCAAATACACCAAAGGAAAGCAAAAAAAATTCATTTAAATTTAATTAATGAATTAATATTTGAAAAAACTGTATTAACATCAAGTGTCATCCACTACAAGTTTAAAAAAATTTATTTGAACTTGATTGGATGGATAGAAAGTATTTTATTAACGATTGAAAATTTGAACAAGATATATATAGGGAGAGTGTGAGCTAATAGAAGGAATTGAAAAAGTTCATGTGCTACAAAAATGGTAATTTTTAGAATATCAAAATTTAAAAAAAAAATACTTTTAGTCTTACAGCGATTATCCTTGGAAGCCAAGGCAAGATGTTATCAAACCATTAGAAGCTGATTGGTATATTGGTAAATGCGATGCCGAGCCGCGTTCTGCTCCGGAAAATTCATTTATGAAAAAAACGGTAAAATTTACATTTACATGCGACTATATGAATTTTTAAATAATACTGCGTAAAGTGTAAGGAATTTTAGATATAGACCACTGAGAAGCATCACTTTACTCAAAAGATTGTTTATTCCAAACTGAAATTTGTAAACTGTTTTACAGACTCCTGTTTGTGAATCAACTGAAGATCTTTATTCTGCCCAGGATCTTGAAGAAGCCTTAGATGAAAAAGTACGATGCTGTTTTTAATATACATCATACTAAATATCATCATCATTAAATGTATATCACATACATATGTATGATGTATATCATCATCATTAAATATACATCATAAATATGTAGGATATCATCATCATTAAATATACATCATACATATGTAGGATGTATATCATCATCATTAAATATCCATCATACATGTGTAGGATGTATATCATCATTAAATATCCATCATACATATGTAGGATGTATATCATCATCATCATCATTAAATATCCATTATACATATGTAGGATGAATATCATCATCATTAAATATCCATCATACATATGTAGGATGTATATCATCATCATTAAATATCCATCATACATATGTAGGATGTATATCATCATCATTAAATATACATCCTACATATGTATCACTATCATACGCAGGCGGGGTTGACGGGGTTATAACCCCACCATGCGGTGGAATTTTGCATACACGTATATACATATAAATATATGGGTTCATAGCTCTTTAACCCACCCCTATAAGCATGTAAATCCCCTTGTGAAATTTCTGCATACGCTGTATTGTATGTTTAGGTTCAGTTTGGTAGAAGGCCTCCTTTCAGTAAAGATAGGTTGTGGGAAATTTTATCAATGACAGTTCAAGGCACGGACAGAATGGGAAACCACCGGGGCAATAGAAACTTGAGTAAAGGGCTTTTTTTATCTAAATCAAAAATGGCAAACTATTCTGTGTGCACAAGAAGCAAAAAAATCTAAAAAAATTATGTAAATTTTAAATATATCAGGTATCTTCATATTCGCTACCCCTTTTGATAATCCATAATATATTATTTAATTTATTTGAATTTCTAAAACCTTCAAAATTATAAAAATAGAACAATTTCTAGAAACATATTTAAATGCGGAACTAACAAAATATTTTACTTTAGCAGAAAAATTCTGACGAAGATTTAAGCAAAAAATATAGAGACTATTTTATTACGAAATTTTCTCCTTTAGCTGAAAATGACATCACGGTAAATGAACCTGCGAACATTCCAAAGTAAGAAAATCAAACTTACTAAACTTGAATTATTGTAATATTTTTAGCATAATTTAAGTTGGCTTGAACTTTAAATGAAGGACTAATCATGTTGTGTTTCCACAAGTCAGTTTACAATTTGTGATTCGGAAAACTTCTCTGTCTCGAAATTTGTGTATTTTCCTGTTAAATTCAATGTATTTTGTATACATTGTATGTGGGAACCTTTTTATATCTCAAACCCTTGCTTATCTCGAATTTTTTATTCTTTCTCGCGGACTTGAGATAAAACCGGTTCCACAAAATTTCGTTTAGAATTGTATTAACCCTTAAATTTTCGTTCCGAATTATTGCCATTACTTTTAGATGAAAGAACAATTGATCACTTTTTTTCTTGTTTTAACGATAAGCCTTGAATTAGTCGTTTCACTTTCCTAGAAATTTCCCATGCTTGGACACACACTCACCTATACAGATGGGCGCTTTTGTAGTGACGTATAAAAGCTCTACCTCATCGGTCGTATCTTTCACATGTATTTCCCATACAAATACCGGAACTGGGAGGGGACAGGGGCGCTATACGAGCCACATAAAAAATACATTGGAATGATAGATTTTTTCCTATCGTGTAGCGATTCCCTGTAACGCTACAAAATTCCACGTCTGTCCGAGCATTTAAACCGCGTTTATACTTAACACAAAAATAAATGAAATTATTTCATAAAGTCATGCAAAAAGTTGAATAATTATGTTTATGAAGGTGGGAAAATTCGTAATAGCTACGCTATTGGCTGAAGATGTTACGGTTTTGTTTGCTCTAATCACGACATGCAGTGGTACTTATACCGACATGCAGTACATGCACGACATGCATACACGACATGCAGGTAATATTACTTCATTCAAGTACTCTATTTAATTATGAGGACATATTATTAGAAGTATATGTATATTATAAGCAGTAAGTGTTCTATGAGTATGGGAGTATTGCACTCCATTTCCATGATATTTGATAAATACTATTTGGTAAGTGCTATATAGATATTACATTTGATGTAAAGGGGATTTTTTTGTTATGATGCAACACGTACACATAAAAATGTTCTCCAAAATTGATAACATACGGCAAACTGATATGTGCCTATATGTGCCTATTGTATATGATGTATATTGTATATGAACTGTATATGCCTATTGTATACGATACTTTGTAAACTAGTTATTGAAATCCAGAATTTCTCTCTCTCTCTCTCTCTTTATTTATTTATTTATTTTATTTTTTTGTAACTGATAGCTTCGACTGCAACCACAACCTGAGATTTTAATAAAAAATTTGCGCAACGACCTAACTTACAGAAAGCTGTTCGCAACAAACATATATATAATTTCATATCTATATATTGTTATATAAATTGCAAAAATATCTATAACAATAAACGTATTAATTATTTTATTAATTAATTTAAATGTCAAGCAGTTATGCCATTTACAGATGAATATTCATATATATGTTAAAGATAATTTATTAATGGCTAGAAATATTTATCCAAAAAGAAAATTAAGAATAAATATTTGTTCTTAAAGGGAACCATTGGTATTACCGGCTCTTCTGGATGTCACTACTTACAAAAGGTCTTTTCCAAAGCCATGGCCGCTATCCCAAATGCCCAACTATTCCTCTAAAATGCGAAAACTGAACTACGAAAAACCGGATATTCCACTTGAAAGCCAGACGCAATACATGCATCAATATATGAAATGGGATTTGAATTCCGGATTGCGAGCTCCTGTTCCAAACGAACGAAATGGGAAATTCATTCCGGAAAATAATATTAATATTTATAATGTGCCGATGGAAGACATCACCACCTTTAAAGAGAGCTATGCCATGCCTCCAATGGATTTCTCTAAGTTCAAACTTTGCTTGATGGTAAGTATATTAATGCGATGGTAAGCATATATGTAAGAGTAATAATATGTACATGAAATTTATAGTAAATGTATGAAATTCGTAATAGAGATATGTTTTATATTAAGCATATAAAATGCATAATGTATTTATAATTTTATAACCATTGTAATAAATTTATAATTTTCATAATAAGTTTATAATTCTTGTAGCAAGTTTATAACCTTATAGTAGGTCTATAATTCTCTTATAATAAGTTAATAATTTTTGTAATAAGTGTAATTCTTGTAGAAAGTTTATAATTTTTGTAATAAGTTTGTAATTCTTGTAGTAAGTTTATAATTCTTGTAATAATTTTATAATTCTTATAATAAGTTTATGATTCTTATAATAAGTTCCTGATTCTTGCAATAAATTTATAGTTCTTGTAATAAGTTTATGATTCTTGTTATATATTAATCCGGGGTCGATTCCTAATGGTGCAAAGAAAAAGTAATCTATTAACTTTCTATCGTAGTCCGGGGCTTGGTCTTCCAAGCGTCAAGAGGTTCTAATTCCTCGGGGAAATGTAGTTCCACTCAGTGGCGTAGCGTATGAGAAGCCACCAGAGTGAAAGCCTCGGGCGTAAAATTTTAATATCGGACTGGTGGCAGGAGTGCTAACGGATTTTAGCGGAAGCATTACTTAACTTGCCCCAGACGCTGGCAACCAACGCTGCGTACCTGTGTCCACTGCCCAACAGTGGCGTAGGCGTAAAAGTAACACGTTCGTCCATCGTGCAACTAACCCGTATTCGATTCCCAATGATACCGTTGAACGTGCTTCTTTTCTCTGCCCATTGTAGTTCAGGGTTTGGTTGCCTTGCCAAGGGGGGGGGGGTTCGGATTCCTCGGAGATGAGAAAAGCATAACCCTTGCTGTCCTTGCACCGTAAAAGAGCAGAAAAAATGTTTAACGATAATCATGAGAGCTTGATAACAGATATACGTATGATTATAAGTATGAGAGCTTGATAACAAATATATGTATGACAATAAGCGTGCGAGCTTAATAACAGACATATGTGTGATAATGACTATGCGAGCTTGATAACAGATATATGTGTGATAATAATTATGCGAGCTTAATAACAGATATATGTGTGATAATACGCATGCGAGCTTGGTAACAGATATATGTGTGATAATACGCATGCGAGCTTGATAACAAATATATCTGTGATAAGAAGTATATATATAATAATTTACTGATAAAATTTACAAGCTTCGAAATGAGCACATGCAGTATATTTGCATTATCTATAATATTTGCCTGTGTCTCAATTCCATTATCAATAATAACACAATTCCATTATCTATAATAATTGAGACACAAGAACACGAATTGAGACACAGACAGGCGAAGGTAAACCGGACAACCGGATAACAGGAAATGATAATAATAATGTTAGAAAGAGAGGGTAAGCGGTCATACCTTTAAAGACCAAATGACGTTTTACACGAAAAATCAGGATTCAGATAATCAGAGTTCGGATAAAGAGAATTTTTTTTTACAATTTTGGTACTAAGTATCCATAGTTACAAACAGGATAGAATTCAGAAGAACACTGGAAATAGAAACAATAGAAGGGATAGAGAAATATTCTTGCGAATATATATTGTATATTCGAATTGTTTCAAAATTTAAATCAGAGGCATGGAGCGTGTTTTCCAGTTCGTTTTTTATCTAAAACTATTTTAAAAAGTAGAGTTTTTTAATTAAAGAAGATTATTTGAGGGCTTAAATCAAATTGATTTATTTGGGCGTAGCCAAGATCTTTGGTTCAAATTAAAACCGTTTACTTCGATTCATAAAAATAAGAAAAATGCGTTCTTATTCCAAGTCGATCTCGAAACGGTGACCTTAGTGTTTCATTACCGATGTTCTATTTATTCATTTACAATTGTATAATATAATTGGTGCGAACAAATAAAGAATTTAACTTTAAACTTTTTTGTGGACTAAAGCATTCCTTGAAAAGAATGATACAGTTATAAAACACTTGGGTTTGCATTAATTCTTAGTTAAATTGCATGCACTAATTTTAAAATGAAGCCATTGCGAAGACTACCCTCTCCCTATTCCCATATTATTGAGTAGCATTCTTAAATATGTGTAAACTTAAAATTACTTTTGAATTCTAAACTAGACGACAATTTCAAACTACACTTTCCCGGTTATAACCCTTTGGTAAATTAAAAACAGAAATAAATTCATCATTTTAAACGATTTTTAAAAACATTAAATCATATGTTGCTTCGATTATCAAATTGATAAAATTAGATCATTTTGAAAAAAGGTCAGTTTTGCTGATTTTTTCAACGATGCTCGAAAGTGGAATCCTTACTTTTCGTGAATTTCATAAATCATCAAATAAATATTTTGATTGGCGAATAGTTTTTTCTTTTAGAAAAATTGGATTTATGAAAGTAAGGTTAAATTTGCAATTTCATATCCTGAATATATCAGTAAAAGTGTAAAAGAAACCGAATATGACGGAATAAATAAATAAAATCTATTATCAAAGTAAAGTCATTAAATTGAAACCTTGACAACATTATTTTGAAAGCAAGGTAATAGTGCATCCATTTAAACCAATGTAGAAGAACAGGTCAACCATGAACTGCCAAAAATTGAGCACCAAGATACCATTAAAGAATAAAAAAAACGTTTTCACAAACGAGGTCTTTAGATGAGGTCAGAAAGAAAATTAAATAACAAGGAAACAAACCACTTAAGGCATACACGTCTATAGAAACAAACGCTTGGCGAGACCATCCACAGCCTATCATGGAAGATGCACATTCACGGTCTCTCATAAAAGATACACATCCACAATCTCTCGTAGCAGATGCACATTGACAATCTCTCATAGAAGAAGCACATGCACAGATACATAATGATGATGGCAATAGTGATAACGATGCGTAAGCTGTGTTGTACTCCATGTTCATTTATCAATTGTTTATCTTTTAGGAAAATTCGCCTTCAGAACAGTGTACAGAGATTTCTCATCTACAGTTGCATAAGTGTAAACACCACAGTAGTCCGGAGGAACAGTTTGTCAATCGACTTCTGTACAGAACTGCATACAGAGAGTCTTACAAACCTCCCTGTAAATTTACAAGAGGATACTGTGATCTCGGACCTACACAGTCAGGATCCGCTGAAGTAAAGAAACAAAAGGAGGAGTGTCCTGCCAAAGCAATTATAAACAATCATTTTAATAGTACTGAAGATTATTCTTACATAAAATCATGTTGCGGTCATCACATATTTCAAACACAACAAAAAGTAATCTAATACAAGAAATTAATAACACCAATTGCTGATGCACTAAAGTAATTTTTGCTTTTATCATGATAAAATCTACACATGACGAGCCCCTTCCTAAGAAGGCCTAAACTGTATATGTTTCTCGTAATTAAACGGTTTTTAGTATCACATTTTACTCTTCCACATTTCCACATACAGTTCATATTCATCATAAGAAAGAAAAGCAAATACCCTGCCAATTGCTGCTCAGAATCTGCAGCTGATAATTGCAATTATTTTTAATGACATTGTAATTACTTATGTATCACAACTTATGTATAACAACTTATATATAACAACTTATATATAACAACTTATATATAACAACTTAATAACTTATGCATACTATATAACTTAATAACTTATGCATACTATATAACTTAATAACTTATGCATACTATATAACTTAATAACTTATACATACTATATAACTTAATAACTTATGCATACTATATAACTTAATAACTTATGTATAACAACTTAACTTATATATAACAACTTAATAACTTAT
>QLNU02014176.1:24051874-24069713 GCA_006491805.2 Dysdera silvatica | reverse complement strand
GTCCGAGGTTTGGTTTATTTGCCTGTTCGTTTGGATTTTCTATGGCGCAAGAACATCTGGGCCATACTGCGCCAAACTTAGTAACACAAAGATTTGGTTCCGTATGCAATGGAGGTTCAGATTCTTCGAAAGCCGTATAACCTGGCGCAGTGAATCCATGGCTAGCCCTGCGCCGTAAAACTGAAACAAGCTTCTAACACATTTATTGAACTAAAAAATATATATAATGTATTACAGTAAAAATACAATGGTTTTATATTAACCTTATTTTCTTCCCTTCTAGGTAATCAGCAACTCCATTCATATGCTCACCCTTCTCGCTTTCTTCAACTCGAAAAACAGTCATTGTACTCTGGATGTGGAGCTTTTATACTTTGTGAAAATTTATGTACAAATGGTTTTGGATACCCTCTGCATAGAGTTCTGGCTATCATTCTGTATTTCTGGATGTGTTTTAATGGTGAAGTTATGGATGCAGCTCAACAGTGTAATGGACTTTCTAGGCGATATTGCATGTCTTCTTTAATTTATTGTAGATTTTCAATTAAATATTAGTTATCGAACATCGCTTGTTTTGTCTTTATATTTTAACATTGTGTTTTCCACCTTTAACATCCGAAAGAAGCAAGCAATTCTTTCACAAGGACTTTCATTGGACGACACTTGGTATAACTAGAAACACCTGGCTTAACCAACGACAAATTCAGCTTAACAGCCCTGCTTATAATAAGAAATTCTAAATCATAATAAGCATTTCCAAAAGATCCGGATTATAGCAGAGATAAATGGAACAAACGTCTGAGGCCCGCTTTTTTAAGGGCACAGCATGGCAAAGACTGAACGGCATTTCAATGCAACTGACAAAAGATCATTTTCAATGTTTACGATGAGTAAAAAATTGCTTACCAAATTCCTTAAATCAATTAAAATTAAGTTGTCTAGCTCAAGGGCGTGCTTACGGCGTTAGCGCCCCTAAAGTACACAAAGAACGCTAAAAACTTATTTCTTGATGATTGTAGTACATTTTTTAGCGGCCATGGGAAACTTCCGGCTAGTATCACGAAGCACGGCCCTGGTCTAACTGTATTGTGCGTAGAAAAAGATGTTCCATATAGTATTGATTGTGAGAAAAAATCAAGAAAAAATGTTTTATAATATGAATTTTATAATATGTGTAAAACAAATGAAGGTTTAATATTATCATTAATTTTTGCTTAATTTTTGAAGGAGCCTGTGGATACTTTGCTTTAAGTAAATTTTATTTCAATGAAGAACTCTTAAAATTAAAATTATCATTTGTCCCCATTCCTCCAAAAGGAAGGTTATTACACGTGCTTCATTTATGTTACAAGGAATCCCATACAAAAATAACGCAGCAATAAGAAAACTATAGATGTCATGAAGATGTGAATTCTTTCACAATCATCGGTATCATCTAAAAACATTTAAAACGGAAACATGAAATAAAAACATAATTTCAAAAAAATACATTTCATGAATTTTATTAGCTTTTAAAAATTTTTAGAATAAATTCTTCAATTTTCAAAATTTTTCAAAAAATTTTAAATATTAGACAGTGACTTTAAGAAAAAAAGTAAAAAATATTCTGATAAGCAATCGGTTAAATTTTTTATACCAATTATTAAAATTTATTAAAGGAATCTGATATCGAAGCGCAATTTCAACAGCCTTTAAATTTCATTCATGGAAGATAATTTTGCTTCCTGGCATAATTGTTCCATTTTTCTTGCATAATTCTTTTTGAAGCTGCTAAATGGGAAATTAATTTGGTTTAACAGAAACTGTCATTTTCTGTAACACACAAGCTTCCCTGTTGGATCTCCATTAAGACCCTCATCAAGGAACTTGCACTCCTATTACTCTGAATATATGAAACATCTCCTCAAAACGCACTCTCACCCCAAATCCTTTAACATTCTGCTGAATTCAGGACATGGAGATCACTCTGACAACGGTGTGGCTGATCATTTCGCCAGCAGTGCATTGCGTAGCAATCATCAGTGCATAACACCAACTTCTCACAGACTCAGTCTATCTAACTTTATTGGCAAAGTCAAGTCTTCTCGAACAAAATCTCGACATTCTCTCAATCGATAATGGGACATCAACGAGCACTTTTTCCTGCTATTGGAATACCATTCTTCCTACAAATAACAACGCCAAGCTACATCTATGTAAGATTTTATAAATATAGGCTTGGTTGCAATCTTTCATACCAACGATTTGCTATTCCGTATTGGAAAAGCACAATTTCCATTATGCCACCAATAATCTGAAGAGTGGTTGAAACTGCAGAACATCTCTTTTTACAGTGCAATGCTTACCCATTATTGAGAGAAGAACTTTTTCATTCCTGCTCACAACTTGGCTTTCCGGACTGCCCGGATTTTAATGGCCTTTTTGCATAGCCGTACACATATATATGGGCCCCTGTGTCCCCAGCCTCCCAATACTCTAAAATAAATTACGATTTTACATGTACTGCAATGTATAAACATACATAAAATGTTCTCGCCCCTTCCCCAATAATTTTGACAACTCTACGTTGATGTCTTTATGAGACTAACACCTCCCCACAGACTATGTGCGCTGCTCCTCAAGCTATCTTCTATTATCTCTCCGGTGTTTGGCGCTACATTCAGCCCCGGAGTCCCCTCCTGTTATTTTGAATAAATTGTCAATGTGCTTATGATTTCTCGCATGTTTCATACTATAACTTTTTCTCTCAATAAAGACAGCACCGGAGTAGTTGGGGCAATGGCGGATGCAGACTTACATTTTTTTGTGTGGAGGTCACGAAAAGAGTTTGCCGTGGTCTCGGAATAACACACTTCATTTATCATTCAAGTTGAAATTTTTTACAGTGAAAAAATATATTTTGGGGCATTATAACCCCTGTGACCTGATATTGAAATGTCGAAGTTGTTTCCACTCATAGTCACTTACGAAATGACCGATTTCCTAAAAGTTGTTAATTCCACAAAACTTACTAGTTGCATAATAATTGCTTATTAGTTTTCAATTTCAAGACTCTGTATTTTAAAAATTCCACCCAGTTCAGAAGTTTTTAACTGCAAGATTCCAAACTCTCAACTTTTCTTTCAACATCGTTTTTATAACATCGGCGTTGGTATCACTACGCCAATAAACGTTGATTAATATTGTTGTTTAATGTTCAATAATACTAAACATCTAAGAAGACTAATATGTTTAACGTTAATAAATAAATTTCTTAACGAATTTTGCATCATTGAAAACTTATAGAGGCATATTAAAAGTAATAATTTCCTTTCTTCTTACTATGGAATGGATAAAGACTCAAAACTCAGTAACAAGCAGGATGCACAAAATCTACTGTGTAAGTATACTTTAAATACATTTTTAAAGTTAAAGAAAAAGTTCGCCATGCACAACTTTATACACAACAAAAAAAAATTGAAAACAAAATTCTACAACAATTTATATTGAAAAATATATATATTTTCTACAGGGTATGGTTATATTTGTAGGGGGTCTCAGCCTATATACGTCCCGGGCTGAAATAGCAAGACAAATTTATAATTTAATAAAGCTAATAATCTTAACGTAGCTCCGTGACAACGCTGTAAAGGCTGTCCAAATTATGATGATTAAAATTTCATTTGAAACGTTTGTGAGATGTCTCAAATAATTAAATTGAAAAAAAAATCGGGATCTGCTCACTTTCAAAATAATAGCCTATGCTTTTCCTTTTAAAAATAAACCCTCTTTAAAAATATGTGTTTCTATTTATCAGTATAAGTGGTAAGGAACCTTTGAATTGATGCATTTTCAATTTGCTAACGTAGTCAATGACCTATTTGATTCGGACAGTAAAGATATTACTGTATTTATACAAATAAACGATTTTTAATGCTTTGCTTTTATAAAAACCGGTTGAATTTTGGTCTTAGCTTGGCACACTCATGAGAACTTCACATAATATATTGTTTAAAAATTATAGAAAAAAAAAGATATAATATACAAGTAACTGAAACTTTTCAATTCAGAAATATTAAGTTCCTGATGAAATAATCAACAAATATGAATATATATTATTCAAAGTGATATGGATATGCCACGATACATTTTTTGCAACCTCAACTATTCAATAATTAATATAGATATATTATTAGATCACTATGTTATTATACGCTGTTATATAATGAACCATATTATAGCCCAAAATGTCAAAGCATGCATTGGCCAGATGTAAATTTTGTTATCATATCAAAGAATTATTTTTTTCTTATAACCTTTGAAACAAAGTGTAAAGAAATGTTTTAACAAATTTGCAAAAAAAAAAGATTGACTTTCGTTATAATTTGTAATTTTTTACGAAATAAAACTTTAGTTCATGTGTAATATTTATTTTTCATGTGTAATATATATTTTTCATGTGCAATATGTATTTTTCATGTGTAATATATATAAATTTAAGTACTTTGACATATAAACTTACACTTAATCCGACTGAATAACAGAGGAAATCTCTCTCAAAACTTGTATGCCCGACTAAGCCCACTGCCGCAAGAGTGATTATATTCGTTACCAGTTATACAAAAAAAATAAAACTAAACCTAAATTTTCTTAAACAATTTTATCATCATATTTCATCAAAATTTTAAATAATTTTTATCATAATTTATTTCCTCTATTTGATATAAATTCTAATCAATCAATCATTATGATAATTTCTATCAAACGTAATTTACTAATTTTGCAAAATGTGACTACAGGCGTTAAGCAGACTGTCACAAACATACTTTTTAAAAAGTTCTGCGAATGCATTGAAAAAAAAACAGCAATTTCATTATTTTAAAATTTTATTTCAGAAAATAATTCTCACAATAAGTATAATCAGCTACAAATAATGAAATGAAAAGCTAGACTTCAAAACGAAATCAAAATAATAGGCTAAAATGAGCTAAAAAGATAAAATCTGGTAAGCTAGGAAAAGTTAACTATATCAAAAATATTTAAAAGAAATTACTAACGCAGTTGGAGAATTTCTATATATGTAAAAAATAAAAATATTTTTCTGTAAAACGCCGCGTGTTAAACATAATATCATATTTGAACCTGTCATTATCATTAATTGACTGTTCGTATTAAATAATAATTAATATCAATCTACTAAATTGGATTTCAATTACGTGGCAATATGCATTTTACCTTGATTCAACACGTAAACCACTCAGACGTTAGTCTGTATTGGTACGACAAGTTCCGCATTGCAATTGATTGACATGTTTAACAACATGCCGACGGTCGGTCGTACGCAGGGCTCCAAGGGCAGTGCACCGGATCAATATGAGAAATATTTGTTATTTTATGCCAATAATAGCAAACCATTACAATTAGTTAGCCTTCATTTTATTTTACTTCTGTCCATATTTAGCTATAAAAGCAGCGCAAAGGATGACCATCCCATTCATCGATTTAGAACGAAGTGGATTAAATTCTCAAAATGATTGCAAAGGTAAGTTGTGAAATTATAACTATAAGTATCTATTATTTGTATGTCCAATTTCCTCCTAATTCGTAGCATATTGTCCGAGTATATATTTATTAATATTACTATCACTACATTGCTTGTGTTTGTGTTGGCAGAATTCATTTAATTTATATGGAGGGGTGGGGGAAGAAACTTATTAATATTATCCCTATATTATCTGGTTCACTCATCATGCATGGACACATAGTTATTAATATTTTATCACTATATTGCCTGGTACGTTCAGCTTGCATGGGCATATATTTATTAGTATAATTATCACTATGTTTCCTTGTTCGTTCAAAAGAAGCTGGTGTGAAGGCTTAAAGATATGCTCAGAATGCTCGTATTCGATTCTTGAATAAGCTCTCTGTCGAATTTTACACAGACTTTGTTAATTTATAACTCACGACTTCTTAAACTTGAAGACCTGTGTCTGAATCCAAGATAAAGCACTGAATCTTGAAAGTATATCATGATTGAAATTGATGTAAATTTTCACTCCTGCCCCAGGTGAATAATTTTTGGCGGTCTCAAAACACAAAATTTGATCCTCAAATTTATGTAAAATATTTTATTTTATTCTAGAAAAATATAGAAAACTATAAACCCATCTGCATTTGGTAAAGGATATACATTTTATTATTTTATAAATAGGATACTAAATTAATAATAGTAATAGGTTTATAAATATATGTGTGAATTTTAGGACTATTAAAAATTTCGAAAAAAAATGTGTTCGTTATGTTAGTTCAGCACTATTTAAAATTGCAATATTAATTTTAGGTTGTTATCTTGTGTGCTGCTCTTGCAGCTGTATACGCCAGTGGTCATGGAGTAGCACTTGTCAACACAGGAGCTAGTGTTATCAACCGACAACAAGATGTAAGATAAAGACGAATAAGTTAAATTTTCTTTCTTCATTCCTCGCTATACCCTTTACTCCTTCTATCGCTATCTCATTCTTCTTACATTTCTCTCATTCTTTTTCTCACTCTCTTCTCTATATTCCTTTCCCTGCTCTTTTTCATTCTTATCTGGTCTTCCAATTCTCTCTCTCTCTCTTTCCTTTTTTTTTTTTTTAAGTCTTTTGCAATCCCGCTCTTTCCGTAAATACATAATAATGATTATTTACATGATGAAATAGCGTTATGAACTAATATGAATGCTGTTTCTTGCCATCTTTCAGGGACATGGCAACTACGCTTTCGGCTATGATATCGTCGACGGAAAGGGAGCTACAAACTCAAGGTCCGAAGTAGGAGACGGATACGGAAATAAGAAAGGTGCCTACACTTTGCACGATATTGATGGTAGAGCCCGCAAAGTTGAATACGTTGCTGACAAACACGGTTTCCGTGCTGCCGTCAAGACCAACGAACCTGGAACTGCTGCATCTGCCCCAGCAGCCGCACTCATCGATTCTCCATATGCAGCACCTATTGCACCCATTGCCCAGAAACACATTGCTCCTGTCGCCGTGGGCGTCGGCTATGCTAATGGCTTGGGAATTGGAGCCGGATATGGTCTAGGAGCTGGACGTGGCCTGGGATATGGAGCCGGATATGGTCTGGGAGCTGGATATGGCTTGGGAGCAGGAGCCGGATATGGTTTGGGAGCAGGTGCTGGACATGGTTTAGGAGCCGGATATGGTTTAGGAGCTGGATACGGTTTAGGAGCCGGATACGGTTTAGGAGCTGGATACGGTTTGGGAGCCGGCAAATGGTAAAGAACTGTGTTAAATTTTACTGTGGTGAGTAAACTATTTATACATTCCTTGTTCCTAAGTTTGCAATTGATTTTCCTTTAGATGGCAATTAGACTAAAATAACCTATTCCTTAAGAACCACGTTAATGATACCAACTCATTAATCTCGATGATTCAATATAGTGAGAAATGTCGCATATTCAAGTTATTCTTCTCTTTCCTTTCCTTTCCTTTTCTTCTGCTTCTTTTAATCTAAGGAACCAATCATCAATGCTCGAATATATTTTCCAAAGTACATAGTTTTTTAGTTAAATTTTTTTATATATACTCGTTCTTTTATTTCCTTTCCTTCTTTAATGCCCTCCCTGTCTTTCTGTCCGCCCACAAAATGGCGTAAAAAAGGGGCTTATGCCCCTCTCATTCCCTATCGGGTACATTTATCTCTTCAACGTTGATTCTTATGGTTTTTCTTAGAGCTACAGAGCCCCACCATAATTTTTTACTTGCTACATTCCTGAACATAATACGTTAATAAATATTATTAACCGATACGTGCGTTTAATACTGCCCAATGTTATAAAGAAAATGGTATTAGATTTTGAAATCTTTTTCGCTTGTTATTAGTCATTTGATATTATATCACCCCGATTTTATTCCTTTCCTGGATATGTAAGCATAAACCATAATCACGGAACACATATGCTCCATAGTATATACATACCCTACGGAACATTAAAACCAAGAAGAGGTAATTTTGATTTTTTTAGTTGATTTTTTCCCAAATTTTCAAGATAGGTGGAAGGTAAAAAATTATATGAATAATTAATTTCTATTCCATAAGTGTTATTTTCAGTCAAATTAATCATTTCATCTTTGTAGGGTGAGCTACGACTTTAATATGTATGGATTTCGTATCTTCTTTCTCGATGTTGAAATTTTAATACAAAATTAAAGTTTTATACATTAATACAGTTTTTTCTAATTTATTCAGAAACATATTTTATAAATTGATACCTTCTGTTTCTTAAACTTACACTGTTTTCAACATGTGGCATTAATAGAATCTATTTATTAATCAAGACATCGATGATTTCAATTGTAGACCCTTGTTTCGAGACACTTTTTCATTCCCTCAATAATTTTTTGTGAGTCTCTTTCGACTCCATAATATTTTTAATCGTATTTTTTGAGAAAAAAATACACGCACAAATTTTGTTTTCCATTATCGGTTCTTCCGTTTTTTTACCGTTCATTCGCCGTTTGTACAGATTATTAATTACAACATACACAAAAAGCATATTTAGAAATTTTAACTTCAGATTCTGTATTGTACTTAAAAAAAATGTGTTTTTTTCGCACTCATCATATTTAATGCAAAAATTGTTTTATAAACTTAAATCTTTTGGAAACGAATGACTCATTCGATTTAAAATTTTCGGAATCCCCAATAAGATTTTCTTTGGCGCCTCTACTCTCTTTATAAAGATGGCCTATAATCTCTTTATAAAGATTAAAAAAAACTTTACTTTATAGAAATATAAATTAGTGATATGCATTGTCTTAAACCATTCAGGTTGGTACAAAATGATGAAAAATTTTAAAAGGTAGGAGCGATGGTTAAATTCCCGTGCAAAAGTAAAGCCTGGAAATTCATTATATTCTCAAAATTACTTTAATATTGCTTATATTTTAGTCGTAGACTTTGAATGTTAAGAATAAAAAACTGCTAACCAGCAAATACATTCATAAAATTTATAAACCAGTTTTAAATTCTTATTCTTCTGAAGTTCACAAAATAACGCTATTTTTAAATAATTTCCAAATACACTGGGCTTCTATGGCAACCATGTTTTTATTTTTGTTCTCAATTTAAAGTATGATATAACCTGCATTCGTTATTGACGGAAAGGAACGCAATCCAAATTATGATAGCTAATATGTGATACGGATTTAACTACGTTGCTATTGCCAAGAATTTTTAAAGAAAAACATATAATTGAATCTCATAACGAAGCTCTAATAATTAACAATGAGCCTCTATATTTGACGTAAGCCAAACAGATTAGTTATCTTTTTCATTATCATAATCTCAAATTTTATAATTTATACTAATAAACAGGAAAGTAAATGTAATTTCTCGCAAATAAAAAAATTAAAATAAATAGATAAAAATATTAAACGTAGCAAAGAAATAATTAATTACACATTCTGCAACGATGGTTACCGTAATAAAGTTCATGTGGCAGTAATTTCCTTAGCTATGGGGAATATGTTCCATCGACCGCATAACCCAGATAGCAACGATTGTCCTAGGGACGTCCTGAGGATGTCGAGAACGTACTCAGGGCGTCTCAAGGACGGTCTTTGCAATCTGGGAAGAGGTCATTATGGTGACGTAATGGTAATGCGTTCATCTTAAGTACCAAATTCGATTTCAACAGTAATGTAAGACGCGTTCATTTTCAGCGTCGTCCGAGGTTTGGTTTATTTGCCTGTTCGTTTGGATTTTCTATGGCGCAAGAACATCTGGACCATACTGCGCCAAACTTAGTAACACAGAGATTTGATTCCGTATGCAATGGAGGTTGAGATTCTTCGAAAGCCGTATAACCTGGCGCAGTGAATCCATGGCTAGCCCTGCGCCGTAAAACTGAAACAAGCGTTTAACATATTTATTGAACTAAAAAATATATAATGTGTTACAGTAAAAATACAATGGTTTTATATCAACCTTATTTTCTTCCCTTCTAGGTAATCAGCAACTCCATTCATATGCTCACCCTTCTCGCTTTCTTCAGCTCGAAAAACAGTCATTGTACTTTGGATGTGGAGCTTTTATACTTTGTGAAAATTTATGTACAAATGGTTTTGGATACCCTCTGCATAGAGTTCTGGCTATCATTCTGCATTTCTGGATGTGTTTTAATGGTGAAGTTATGGATGCAGCTCAACAGTGTAATGGACTTTCTAGGCGATATTGCATGTCTTCTTTAATTTATTGTAGATTTTCAATTAAATATTAGTTATCGAACATCGCTTGTTTTGTCTTTATATTTTAACATTGTGTTTTCCACCTTTAACATCCGAAAGAAGCAAGCAATTCTTTCACAAGGACTTTCATTGGACGACACTTGGTATAACTAGAAACACCTGGCTTAACCAACGACAAATTCAGCTTAACAGCCCTGCTTATAATAAGAAATTCTAAATCATAATAAGCATTTCCAAAAGATCCGGATTATAGCAGAGATAAATGGAACAAACGTCTGAGGCCCGCTTTTTTAAGGGCACAGCATGGCAAAGACTGAACGGCATTTCAATGCAACTGACAAAAGATCATTTTCAATGTTTACGATGAGTAAAAAATTGCTTACCAAATTCCTTAAATCAATTAAAATTAAGTTGTCTAGCTCAAGGGCGTGCTTACGGCGTTAGCGCCCCTAAAGTACACAAAGGACGCTAAAAACTTATTTCTTGGTGATTGTAGTACATTTTTTAGCGGCCATGGGAAACTTCCGGCTAGTATCACGAAGCACGGCCCTGGTCTAACTGTATTGTGCGTAGAAAAAGATGTTCCATATAGTATTGATTGTGAGAAAAAATCAAGAAAAAATGTTTTATAATATGAATTTTATAATATGTGTAAAACAAATGAAGGTTTAATATTATCATTAATTTTTGCTTAATTTTTGAAGGAGCCTGTGGATACTTTGCTTTAAGTAAATTTTATTTCAATGAAGAACTCTTAAAATTAAAATTATCATTTGTCCCCATTCCTCCAAAAGGAAGGTTATTACACGTGCTTCATTTATGTTACAAGGAATCCCATACAAAAATAATGCAGCAATAAGAAAACTATAGATGTCATGAAGATGTGAATTCTTTCACAATCATCGGTATCATCTAAAAACATTTAAAACGGAAACATGAAATAAAAACATAATTTCAAAAAAATACATTTGATGAATTTTATTAGCTTTTAAAAATTTTTAGAATAAATTCTTCAATTTTCAAAATTTTTCAAAAAATTTTAAATATTAGACAGTGACTTTAAGAAAAAAAGTAAAAAATATTCTGATAAGCAATCGGTTAAATTTTTTATACCAATTATTAAAATTTATTAAAGGAATCTGATATCGAAGCGCAATTTCAACAGCCTTTAAATTTCATTCATGGAAGATAATTTTGCTTCCTGGCATAATTGTTCCATTTTTCTTGCATAATTCTTTTTGAAGCTGCTAAATGGGAAATTAATTTGGTTTAACAGAAACTGTCATTTTCTGTAACACACAAGCTTCCCTGTTGGATCTCCATTAAGACCCTCATCAAGGAACTTGCACTCCTATTACTCTGAATATATGAAACATCTCCTCAAAACGCACTCTCACCCCAAATCCTTTAACATTCTGCTGAATTCAGGACATGGAGGTCACTCTGACAACGGTGTGGCTGATCATTTCGCCAGCAGTGCATTGCGTAGCAATCATCAGTGCATAACACCAACTTCTCACAGACTCAGTCTATCTAACTTTATTGGCAAAGTCAAGTCTTCTCGAACAAAATCTCGACATTCTCTCAATCGATAATGGGACATCAACGAGCACTTTTTCCTGCTATTGGAATACCATTCTTCCTACAAATAACAACGCCAAGCTACATCTATGTAAGATTTTATAAATATAGGCTTGGTTGCAATCTTTCATACCAACGATTTGCTATTCCGTATTGGAAAAGCACAATTTCCATTATGCCACCAATAATCTGAAGAGTGGTTGAAACTGCAGAACATCTCTTTTTACAGTGCAATGCTTACCCATTATTGAGAGAAGAACTTTTTCATTCCTGCTCACAACTTGGCTTTCCGGACTGCCCGGATTTTAATGGCCTTTTTGCATAGCCGTACACATATATATGGGCCCCTGTGTCCCCAGCCTCCCAATACTCTAAAATAAATTACGATTTTACATGTACTGCAATGTATAAACATACATAAAATGTTCTCGCCCCTTCCCCAATAATTTTGACAACTCTACGTTGATGTCTTTATGAGACTAACACCTCCCCACAGACTATGTGCGCTGCTCCTCAAGCTATCTTCTATTATCTCTCCGGTGTTTGGCGCTACATTCAGCCCCGGAGTCCCCTCCTGTTATTTTGAATAAATTGTCAATGTGCTTATGATTTCTCGCATGTTTCATACTATAACTTTTTCTCTCAATAAAGACAGCACCGGAGTAGTTGGGGCAATGGCGGATGCAGACTTACATTTTTTTGTGTGGAGGTCACGAAAAGAGTTTGCCGTGGTCTCGAAATAACACCCTTCATTTATCATGCAAGTTGGAATTTTTTACAGTGAAAAAATATATTTTGGGGGATAATGACCCCTGTGACCTCCTCCTCCTCCATGTTTCAGCCGTAGAATAGGGGGTTTGGACTTTCGATGGACATCGCTTTGTCCTTGGTTCCTCCTTACACAAATTTTGGCCTTACAGAAATGTCAAATGTGCTACGCTGTCGGTAGGAATTTGGGGTGATGCCGCAGACTAAACCTTCTTCACCAAAACGAAACTTGGGTTCTTCAACAACATCTGCTTAAGAGCACTGATAACCAAATGGAGATTCTACCTCTTCTTGCTTTCTTCATCTCGTGGATTCTATGTTATTCCCTCTCCTGGAAACACAGTGTCTCCTGCTTCGCCACCATTTCCAGATTAATTGTTATTTCTTTCCTACAAAACAACAGCTAGCATAATTGCATTATTACAATAATAATGAAATAATTCTAACAACAATTTAAACATAATCTTTTAACAGAATCTCTTTGTTCATACAAATTCAAGAAAAATAATATAAGAATCAATTATTAAAAGCATTTGTCTAGAAAATCGAATTATTTTATTTCTACATTTGTTTCAAGATAACTTGATTTTGCCGTTGTTAAACGAATACGACTGCACTGGAAATTATATTTCGTCTTTTTGAGATTCATTCAACAGGTCAACTATTTGTTTTAGAACTTTAATATCTGCATTTCTTTAACACCTTCATTGCTTGTTAAACTATAGATAATGAGGCGAGGGAACTTTTATTATGTGCACCCATATATTTTCACATTAAGGACAATACTTTACTTGAAACGTCAGTGACACATTTATGCATTATATATTTTGCAGGCCTTAAATTACTGTTGTACACCATGGGGCAGATTCTCTGACACAAACGCCAGCCTCGGAAATACGTGATAATGAAATTTTCAGTATGGGACGATTTAGATCTAATGGTGCAAGCGAAGATACGTTATAAGTATTACTTACTTTTTTACCACGTATGCAAACGCCTTATAACTTCGGCAATTCTGTAACTAAATATTACTAGGCGTCAACATATGACTTGTTGAAATTTTGAATATACATTTATTATTTCTAAACCCACATCAAATTGAAATCGCAATGGTATAACTCTCGTGGAAGTATTTGAAAAATTACAAAGCATTTCTTCTTCTTCTTGCGGTACTATTCCTGTATAACCTGGGATTCCTTAAGGATTTTTGTCCACCCTCCTCCATCGAAAACTTTCCTCCATCCTTCTCTTACCCATTCTTTTTAGATCATCCTCCACTTCCTTCGGACATATTTTTTAGGTCGTCCCACTTCTTTTTCCCCACCTAGTTAGATTTCAGTTTGGTCCGCCTAGTTGGTCAAATAACTCTGATAACTCTATCGCACGTCCAATTGATTATGCTAAAGATTGTAAATTTAACAGGTATCTGTTAATATATATATTTTGCTTTTTTGAAAACTTAAAACGAAACCTCTCTTAGATCCATTTCCTGAACCGTTTAGAGAAGAGAGGCGAGCCGCTTATTTTAGAGGAGACATCCGCTCTAAGAGGCAATTGCAGATTGTCGAGGGATGGAGACAAAAACGCCGCGCGCCTTCAAAGACAATAGACCTCCACCTCCACACTTTGTCAAAACTATCCAAGAAACAAATACCAAAATTGAAATCAACAATAGTAATGAAGAACAAGTGCAGAACAATTTTCCGAAACGCAAAAATTTCCTCAATGGCTGACACATGTTGCATTCTGAAAGGACTTCCGGAACTGAAATCATGTGTCAGCAACATACAATCTTCTGGAAGAGGTATGGCACAGAAGGATGCTGCAGTGGAAATTTTACAAGGCGCTCCACAAGTTTCCGACGAAATTAAAAACAAAAAAATGTCATTCCGGAAAAGGCTGCGAAATGTACTTGCCAGTCTATCATGCATAAATAGAAGATCGGCAATAGCATAGGTTGTAAAATTTTTGTCACCGGTACAACAAATAAGAAAAATTTCCACAACTTTTCGAGAGCTACACTTCCTTTCATCGAGTGAAGTTTTGAGAAAGTGAGAACGTCCTGTATTTGTACATTCCCTCAATTCTGGAGTTTCCCATAGCGGTCTCGTACCCAGGTTTTTCCCAATTTTTTAATCCCGCTGTTCCCCCTTTTCTGCACAAATCTAGTAAGATTTAAGCATAGGTTTTGCGATGTTAGGGATCTGATTTCGTAATCGAAAAGTCTTCAAAATCTCAAGAAAAATTCTACAAAGATGAAAAGTGACGTTTTTATAAAAAACTTTTGCAGCATTCAAATCAGGAGCATATCCTTTCTTCTAGCATGTTCTACCAGAACATTAGATACCTCACTCTTCTTTACAGTATGATGATGTTAATTTTAACCGCTTATAAATAGTTTTCCCATCTTGCAGTGTGTACTTTTTCACAGTCCTTTCATGAGTGACAGACGGAGTTCCGACCGAAAAATTGTCTGGAACTATTTAGCAGCTACCGTGTAAGGATTGTGTGAACGTGTAAAATGGCGTGAGGGGAAGAAATTTTTGCAAACGGAAAAAGACATCATCGATGCGAAGGATCATATAATGTCGTGTGAAGAAGGGCAAGATATCTAATCTTCTGGCAGAACATGCTAGGAGAAAGAGCATGCATGCTCCTTATTGGAATACTGCAAAAGTTCTTCATAAAAATTTTATTCCTCACCTTTGTTAATATTTGTTGAAGTTGGGGGTCTCTTCGATTATCAAATCGGATGATTAACATTGCAAATTCTATGCCTGAATCATACCAGATTTGCACAAGAAGATGGGGAAAACCCGGGTAAAAGTTTGGAGAGAACCAGGACGCGAGACTGCTCTAGAGAAACCCGAATGCGGTACTATTCTGAGAAAACTCCAGAAGAGGTAGAGGTATAAATACAGGACAGTCTTACTTTCAAAATACTTCGTTTGATTAAGGGGACTCTTGTCCTCGAAATGTTGGGAAATGTTTTCTTATACGTTACACCGGTGACAAAGAATTTACTGGTTATACAATCCGTGGAAAAAAGTTTAAAATAAATACTTACGATCTCCAAAATTTCACGAAAATCAAGGTGAGGTATTCTAAAGGAAATGAATTTATTAAACCAGATTAGTGTATTTCCAAAATTATACATTCCGAAATTTATATGTATAATAGTCATTTAAATCATCAGTATTTTTTAAATTATTCGATGTTAACCAACAACACCGTGAAAAAAAATTGCGGAATCATTTAAAGTACGGCGGAAAAGAAAATTAGTAGGGTAATATTTAGTGATGAGTCAAGAATATGCATTGGTAGTGGTTATGACAGCAGAACATCTGTTTGTAGTTACGTTTGTGTCGCATCTACGTAGACGACCATTGAGTTTAGTGTGCAACACGGTATGGCGCAAAATAGTACGGATTGACATAGCTGAAACAGGTCCGTAACTAAGTGCTTTTTACAGGTGGTTCTGAAGTTCACTGGGGGCTTGGAATTCGTTAATGTTTTGATGAATTTTATTAATATAAATTTATTTATATAAATCGAACACTACGCAGATTAAATTAAACAACAATATTAATCAACGTTTATTGGCGTAGTGATACCAACGCCGATGTTATATAACCTCGATTTTATAACATTGTGATAACGCATTTCCACCACTGTTTAATAAATAAATTTTATGTGATTTTATTGCTCTTTTATTGAAATGTCGAAGTTGTTTCCACTCGTAGTCACTTATGAAATGATCGATTTCCTAAAAGTCGTTAATTCCACAAAACTTACTAGTTGCATAATAATTGCTTATTAGTTTTCAATTTCAAGACTCTGTATTTAAAAATTCCACCCAGTTCAGAAGTTTTTAACTGCAAGATTCCAAACTCTCAACTTTTCTTTCAACATCGTTTTTATAACATCGGCGCTGGTATCACTACGCCAATAAACGTTGATTTATATTGTTGTTTAATGTTCAATAATACTAAACATCTAAGAAGACTAATATGTTTAACGTTAATAAATAAATTTCTTAACGAATTTTGCATCATTGAAAACTTATAGAGGCATATTAAAAGTAATAATTTCCTTTCTTCTTACTATGGAATGGATAAAGACTCAAAACTCAGTAACAAGCAGGATGCACAAAATCTACTGTGTAAGTATACTTTAAATACATTTTTAAAGTTAAAGAAAAAGTTCGCCATGCACAACTTTATACACAACAAAAAAAAATTGAAAACAAAATTCTACAACAATTTATATTGAAAAATATATATATTTTCTACAGGGTATGGTTATATTTGTAGGGGGTCTCAGCCTATATACGTCCCGGGCTGAAATAGCAAGACAAATTTATAATTTAATAAAGCTAATAATCTTAACGTAGCTCCGTGACAACGCTGTAAAGGCTGTCCAAATTATGATGATTAAAATTTCATTTGAAACGTTTGTGAGATGTCTCAAATAATTAAATTGAAAAAAAAATCGGGATCTGCTCACTTTCAAAATAATAGCCTATGCTTTTCCTTTTAAAAATAAACCCTCTTTAAAAATATGTGTTTCTATTTATCAGTATAAGTGGTAAGGAACCTTTGAATTGATGCATTTTCAATTTGCTAACGTAGTCAATGACCTATTTGATTCGGACAGTAAAGATATTACTGTATTTATACAAATAAACGATTTTTAATGCTTTGCTTTTATAAAAACCGGTTGAATTTTGATCTTAGCTTGGCACACTCATGAGAACTTCACATAATATATTGTTTAAAAATTATAGAAAAAAAAAGATATAATATACAAGTAACTGAAACTTTTCAATTCAGAAATATTAAGTTCCTGATGAAATAATCAACAAATATGAATATATATTATTCAAAGTGATATGGATATGCCACGATACATTTTTTGCAACCTCAACTATTCAATAATTAATATAGATATATTATTAGATCACTATGTTATTATACGCTGTTATATAATGAACCATATTATAGCCCAAAATGTCAAAGCATGCATTGGCCAGATGTAAATTTTGTTATCATATCAAAGAATTATTTTTTTCTTATAACCTTTGAAACAAAGTGTAAAGAAATGTTTTAACAAATTTGCAAAAAAAAAAGATTGACTTTCGTTATAATTTGTAATTTTTTACGAAATAAAACTTTAGTTCATGTGTAATATTTATTTTTCATGTGTAATATATATTCTTCATGTGCAATATGTATTTTTCATGCGTAATATATATA
>QLNU02014176.1:24010846-24051774 GCA_006491805.2 Dysdera silvatica | reverse complement strand
CCATAGCGGTCTCGTACCCAGGTTTTTCCCAATTTTTTAATCCCGCTGTTCCCCCTTTTCTGCACAAATCTAGTAAGATTTAAACATAAGTTTTGCGATGTTAGGGATCTGATTTCGTAATCGAAAAGTCTTCAAAATCTTAAGAAAAATTCTACAAAGATGAAAAGTGACGTTTTTATAAAAAACTCTTGCAGCATTCAAATCAGGAGCATATCCTTTCTTCTAGCATGTTCTACCAGGACATTAGATACCTCACTCTTTTTTACAGCATGATGATGTTAATTTTAACCGCTTATAAATAGTTATTCTCATCTCGTCGGTGTATACTTTTTCACAGTCTTTTCATGAGTGACAGACGGAGTTCCGACCGAAAAATTGTCTGGAACTATTTAGCAGATACCGTGTAAGGATTGTGTGAACGTGTAAAATGGCGTGAGGGGAAGAAATTTCTGCAAACGGAAAAAGACATCATCGATGCGAAGGATCATATAATGTCGTGTGAAGAAGGGCAAGATATCTAATCTTCTGGCAGAACATGCTAGGAGAAAGAGCATGCATGCTCCTTATTGGAATACTGAAAAAGTTCTTCATAAAAATTTTATTCCTCACCTTTGTTAATATTTGTTGAAGTTGGGGGTCTCTTCGATTATCAAATCGGATCATTAACGTTGCAAATTCTATGCCTGAATCATACCAGATTTGCACAAGAAGATGGGGAAAACCTGGGTAAAAGTTTGGAGAGAACCAGGGAGTGAGACTGCTCTAGAGAAACCCGAATGCGGTACTATTCTGAGAAAACTCCAGAAGAGGTAGAGGTATAAATACAGGACATCCTTACTTTCTCTATACTTCGCTTGATTAAGGGGACGCTGGTCCTCGAAAGGCTAGGGAAAAGTTTTCTTATACGTTACACCAGTGACAAAGAATTTACTGATTATACAAAAAGTTTGAAATAAACACTTATTATTCTGCAAAATATCACGAAAATCGATAAGGTATTCCAAAGGAAATGAATTTATTAAACCAAATTGATGTATTTGCAAAATTATGCATCGTTTCCGAAATTTATACGTATAATGGTCACTTAAATTATCAGTATTTTTTAATTTATTCAATTTTAACCAACAACACCGTGAGAAAAATTGCGGAATCATTTAAAGTATGGGGGGGAAAAGAAAGGGAGTAAGGTGATATTTAGTGATGAGTCAAGAATATGCATTGGTAGTGGTTATGACAGTGGAACATCTGTTTGTAGTCTAAAAGGAGAAACCATGAATGAAGACTGCATGAAGTTCAGCAAAAAGTTTCATGCATATCTCATGATCTGGAGGTACATGTCGTCCGAAGGTCCAGGTAAATTATGTATAGTAAATGGAACTGTGAATTCGAAAGCCTATATCGAGATTTTAGACGCTTTTCTCATTCCAACACAATTGCTTTCACCGTAGAATTTCAATTGGGTTTACATCCGGGATGCAAGCCGGCTATTCCAATGTCTTCAGGTTTGTCTCCGAAAAGTAATTTTTAACAAAACGAGACCTATGACACGAGGCATTGTCGTCCATGAAGGTGACTTCCTCATTTTAAAACTGGTCTTCGGTGGTTGGAATAAGAAAAGTGTCCAAGATCTCGCTGTGGGATTCCTAATTTACAGTTCCAATTACTATACATAATATATCTTGACCTTCGGACGACATACATTCCCAGATAATGAGCGACGTAAGAAATTTTTGCGGAACTTCATACAATCTTCATTCTTGGTTTCTCAGACGCCAAACAAATGTTCCACTGTAATCACCACTACCAATGCATGTGATTGGCTCATCACTAAACATCACTTTGCTCTTTTTCTTTTTTTCCATAGTTCGAATGATTCCATACTTTTTTCTCACGGTGTTGTTAGTTAAAATTAAATAATTTCAAAAATACTGCTAATTTAAATGATATTTTTACATGTAAATTTTAGAAACAATGGGAATTCACGAACTATTGGCTCAATAATTTTTTTTAATGCCTTACTGGTTTTTGATGAATTTTTTAAACCATAGGTGCTGATGCCAATCTTCTTTACACGGGTTATAGAATAGGTTGTCTCATCAACTTTTGTTTGTTTATTTTTTGTTTTATTTCCCTACTTTTACCTTTTTAGATATTGTTTATTTCTGTTTATTTGCATAGCCTTAGTAGGGTTTTTTTTGTACCTATGAACACTTAAATTACTCATTGATATTAAACTCATTGATATTAAACTCATTGATATTGAACTCATTGATATTCACTTCATTTAAAAATTTTAATAAAGACTTTAAACTCACAGACTGTGCATTTCTTGAATATCTATTTCTCTTTAAATTAGGAAGACAATGAGTAAGAAAATCCTTAAATATCTATTTCTCTTTACATGAGGAAAACAATCAGTAAAAAATTATTTTGAAGAACAAATTACACAGATTTTTCATAATTCTTAATCTCTTGAAAAGTAAAATTTCAAAAACTATTTATTTACAAAAAATTTTACCAAATTTGTGCAACTCCCACAGGTACCTGACCAAAAATTATTTTTATTAAGTACTAACTATTGACTTGATATTATTAAATTATCATCATTAGTTATTATGAATGAAAATATTCTGCCCATCTTACTACCCATTAAATGCATTGAGAATTTTGCCCTACAATTTTTCTGTCCTTTTCAATCCTAATTTTTTTAATGCTTAAAATTACATATGTATCTCAAATCTTTTAAATTCTTTTCTCTGACTTCTTTACATATTTTCAAATACATGTGTATCTCTGGGTGTATATACTAAAATTAAATATTAAAATACAATAATATGATAAATATAAAAATACAAAAATTAACGCCATGATGATATACTCTCATCCATCCATAGCAGCATTGCAAATACCTAATTTAAAATTAATGAAAACTTCTGGTTCGTTTGGAAGCGACCTCGGCTTAACATACTTCAAACACTTGGATGTGTTCCCAGCACTATTAGAGAAATCAAATTTCTAAAGTCGTTTTTTAAGTTTCGGGAATACAATTCTTCAGCCTTTAGAAACCTTTGTATCGATTTATTTTTATTGATTTTAATTTTCGCACTATTTTGTGGTTTTAGTAGTTACGATCAATATGGTGTAAATTTCATTCTAACTGTACATGCTTATTCTATACAAAAAGTCTATTATGTAAGCTTAAATTGTAACGATAAAGTACCTCCCTTGTAAAGATGATAATTCCCTTGTATAAAGATACTCTTCCTTGCGGTAGGTTTATCCATGAATTGATAAAGTCGATATGAGTGACTTTTCGTTCTGGTTAATAATGAAAGTTTTTATTTAAGAAGTGCGATGGACTGGCATAAACTAGGTTGGTGGGGTTGATTATGGATGTAAACCTCATTGCGAAAAATTTTTATATAGTACACATATAAATACTTTGGAGTTGTAGCAATATTGTATATGAATGTATTATTGTTAATGTGTGTATATATATATATATATATATGTATTATTATTAATAATTCTAATATAATTCCCTGTCTAGCTATCTATCTGTCTATCTGTCTATCCATCTATCTGTCTGTCCGTCCGTCCGTCCACCCACCCACCCATCCATCCATCTATCTATCTATCTATCTATCTATCTATCTATCTATCTATCTATATATATTCTTTAGCAAATGGGCACTAGATCAGCGAATTTCAATATTTTCTATGCACTGAAACAAAAGGAAATACTGATTAGGGTTCAAACTCCTACAAAGAGAATATCATGTTTGAATCTAAAATAACATATTTTCTAATTTTTAACGACATACACTACTAAATGTGAAGAATTTATAATTAAAAACTAAGCTTTTAACTCAATGCATAAATTGTGAATAGAAACCCAGCAATGAGATTTTCATTTATTTCATTGATTACAGTGATAGTTAATATGGACTGGTCAGGTACCAATTATAAGGTGGGCTTTTATTGTGGGGCTACTTGTCTGATTGTATTGCCGCTGATTTGATGAGGTATCGATTATGAAGTGCTCTTATATATAGCAGTACTCGCTGGCTTATATATGCAGATGGTGCATATATGCAGATGATATATGCAGATGGTCATGGTTCTAATTATAAGATGAATGTGGTAACAGTATTAATTGCTAATTACTAAGTTGATTAACTTTAATTAAATCACCTATCATTACGTTTATCGTTGCTAATAATAACCCATCAGTGTTTTTGCAAAATATATGATTGTCAAATGGCTGTGAAATCAGTATAGGGATGCAAAACACAAAAAAGAGAGAACTAATTTAGACAAACGTAACAAATTTAATTAGGACTAACTACTACTCTACAAATTCTATGAAATTTTATAAATGGCGAAAGTTTCCACATGGAAAGAAACATAAATGTCTAGCTGATATTCTTGCTATAGTGGTTTGTCAATAACGATTGTTAACAAGTCAATGCCTCAGCAACAATATCTGTCTAAATTGCAATATGACAATACAATAAATTACACCAATACTGAGAACGTATGCCAGATATTAAATTAAAACAATGCAAGAAATACTGCCTGAGTAAGCAAGGGCAAATGAATGAAATAGAGCAAATTGCATAACCTAATTTTCAAATTAAACCTAAATAATGGTACACCTCGTACAAATTAGAATAAATGGATATTGACTCACGTGCGACTGTTATGCTGGGGTGTTGCAGTCACGTGAGCGTAGTTTTATTGTGGGCAGAGGCGGATCAAGCCTATTGGGGGCACCTGGCGGTAAAAATTTCAAGGACCTGAGACCCAAACCCCAAAACAAAAAATTCTGTAAGGATCTGAGGACTTTTTCGGGAAGATTTCAGTAGTAAATTTTTAGTGAGTTCCTTAAACCGGCAATATGTAACTAATAATAAACTCAACGTTTCAAGAAAAATCAGATATTTATTCAAAAAATTTAATAGTAATAAATTACCTTAGTGCTTAAAAAATGTTTTGTATATAAATTTGTGTCTTGATTTTTCTTTTCTTTGACAAAGTCATCAATTACTTTTTGCAATATCTATTTCATCCAATTTTTTTTTTGTTCTAGGTATAATATGGCCATGTTGTTCAATCTGTCTTCTCCTATCGTACTCCTTAAATGGTTTTTAACGTATTTTAAAACTGACAAAGATCTTTCACCTGTTGCATTTGATATTGGCATTGTTAAAAATATTTTCGAAATAATATCTACATTAGGAAAAGTTCCACTCTCTTTATACACTTCGAACTATTATTCAATAGCATTTCTGGCTATTTATTTATCAACACTTCTGATTATTTATTTATCAGTTTCTTACGTTCTTATTATTTCTCCTTTCATAACAACATATATTAATATTCTTTGCAAATGTTCTTGCGAACTTCCTTTATCATTTATAACTTTTTAATATCACTTGAGATATTATATCGGGCTTCCAAACATAAATTTTTTACCATCATTCATCTATATAATTATTATTTTTCATAGCTTCTGCAGAAATAGAAAAAGTAGTACTTACAATTCGATTGGACTCTTTACGTCCTGGTATATATATCCGAGCGATATATTCTTACTGATAAATACTTCAATAATAATAATAAAGGAAGAGGCCCAGTAGTGCAAGGAAGTTTTGATGGAAAAATGGCCAGGGACCATATTAATTACGATTGTTTTTTGTGCTAATTTAATATTTATCATTATCATTTGTGCTAATTTAATATACATCATTATTTATCATTGCTAATTTAATATTTATCATTATTAAATTACTACTAATTTGACAGTGCAATATACTTAAATGATTAAAAATGGTGGATTTTTTTGTACAATTTTACAATGGCCAGCTTTTGTTTTCCACAAAAGATCACTGTTTTAGTAATAGATTTAAAAGTAATCCTATTGTGCAAAACTTGCTTTTGCTTGCCCTCTGTCCACTACTTGATCTACGGAAGCCTTTTTTCCTTTTGCGACCTTTAAAAACTCATCGGCTTTGTGAACTGAATCCTTATGATAGAGAAAAGTTCTATGTTGGCTGAACTTCTCCAAGGTCTTCTTCCAATTATTAAATTCTTTTGAAACAAGTTCATCTGTGGCTTGTGTCGATCTTAAACCGACTTCATGGGGTGAAAAGAGAACACACAAAATTTGCTATAGGCACTGTCTTCTGCCTTTGGGTAAGTTATGCTTACTCAGTTCAGATGGACAGAACTTCCGACTGTGGTGAGATTTTCCTTGACTTTATACAGCACTAGTGACGGTCATGGGAAAATTGCAATTGCGTTTTATTAATAAATATATTATTAATATAGAGTACACAAAAATGTGTAATTTTTCCTTTTCCGCTCTGCCCTTCTGTGACCGCTCCGCTCTGCCCTTCTGACCGCTGTGACCGCTCTGCCTTCTGCGACCATGACCGCTCTGCCCTTCAGTCACAGTCAAGAAGTTGTGATACAAATACGTGTACCGTGCGTTCGTCGCTTTTGTGTTTGGAGTGAATATGACGGACACTTGTTGAGTAAAGTATCTTCCATAAATTTTACCAGAAACTTGGTGACACGCAATCAGAGCCTAATGAAAAGACTGATTTTGGTAATGAGGCCATATATATGCACAAAAATAAAATATTAGTTTGTCGTCGCAAAGTTGACTAAACCTCATTCGAAAATGACGGAAGTTTTATCAGGTTTTCAACCAGCGCAAATCGCCATGCAATCGAGGAAGTGCAAACAATTCTGAAGAAAGACCGTTGAATAACAATCCAAGAGGTTTTCAGCGAAGTAGAATTTTTGCGGGCAATTTTGACTGACAATCATTGCATGCACTATGCCACTGCAAAATTTGTTTCAAGACTCATCACTCGAGATCAGAAGAAAAACATCTGCAAGATGCGCGTGACTTACTTATTGCAATGTCCCAAGGTGGATCTTGATTTTATGAAAAAAGATCATAACTGGAAATAAATCCTGGGTCTATGATTACGACTCTGAAACAAAGGCACAGTTGTTTCAATGGAACATGCCAGTCTCCACGTCCAAAGAATGAGCCCCAATCACAAAGTCATATCAAGGTCATTTTCTTCGATTACCAGGGTGTAGTACATCATGAATATATTCCACAAGGACAGACGACCAATAAGAAGTACTAACTCTCTGTAACCCACAAACTACAAATTGCTGTTAAGCGCAAGAGACCTTAACTCTGTCACAGTGTCGAATGGCTGCCCCATTATAATAATGCTTCAACTCACGCATCGTGCCTCATCTGGAGATTTCTAGCAAAACACAGAATTACATATGTTCAGCAGCCTCCCTACTTCTTAGACCTGATCCCGCCTGACTTTTGACTATTTCTAAGGTTCGAGATGCCACTCAGAAGAAAGTACTTTCAAGATCCAGAAAAGTTCAATGAAATGAGATGACGCACTTCATGAACATGCCATAAAAGAACTCTGAAAATATTTCCAGTAGTGAGAACACCGCCGTGTGAAGTATGTGAACTCAGAGCGGTCCTATTTTGAAGAATATTTCTGTTTGCACTAACTATGTGACAAAGATTTTTTTTCTTAGCCAAAATCTTTCTTGGACAAGATCGAATACATTTTATTCAAACCTCCTATTTAGCAAATTAAACTGAAAGTAGTAACCATTGTTCATCGGATTGCCTATTTTTAAAACCAAACCAATGGATTAATAAAATATCATCATTCTCTTACTAAAGTTGTTATTTCTATATCATATCAAGGAATAACGTTGCGGGAATATGATATCCTTTGCAGGTTAGGAGATCGCAATAACTTTGTGAATAATTCAATTTTTGGAGTAATGCAACTGGTTAAAAATAATGAAAAAGAGATAAGGAAGTCCAATTATGTAAAACGATTTGGTAACTTTTTTGCAAGTATATATTTTGTAATTTAAGGGGATATAGAAGCAAAATCATCGTCTTTTGCAATTTTTTACGAATTTCTTTCAAACTTAGCAGAAATGTGAAAAGTCTCATATGCAATATATATATATACTAAATATTGTAATGCTACACAAAGTAATTTTTGAGATATTATAATTTTCACGTATTTTTAGCCCATTTTTACCCGTTAGCAAAAACGCTCCTTGTGATTCAAATATTTTTTTTAATTTTTAATTAAAAATACAGTGAAATGACTAAACATACGACCAACGAAATGTAGCAAGGATTAATAAATTCAAATAATAGTGAGTGAAAAAAATTACTGAGTATTCCTCAAAAAATCGTTTATTTTTTTCGTATTCGTGCATCGTTATGAATAAAATTGGACAAGAAAATTTGGTGTAATAACCAAATCCATGCTACTACAGTTTGTTCCTATTTTAAATGCAAACACGTTTACTAAGTTTTAAAACAATTCATCAAAAATTGAATCGCAAGAAATATTTCGCATAAATTCGAAAGGCGAAAAAAGCAAAACTGAGAAAAATAGGTTTTTATAATAAAACTTATTTTATGCAGCAATAAATGTGAGTTACTTTAAATGTCGTTATTCAGCATCAAAGAATTTCTAAATTTTAGAACGGAGACCACAAGTACATGCGAAATGATATGAACTTTTTAACGTAAAAGTCTAAAAAAAAATATTTTTTTCTTTACATTTTTTGCTCCTGTGTTCCGTTAAAAAACAAAGCTGAAATTATGTTATCTTAATCGTTTGAAATCAAGCGTGAGAATTAACTTTTTTGTACTCGATAGCTTTATCATCCTCTTTTAAGTCTCTATCATCCTCTTTTAAGTACTTACTCTTAGGTATAGAATTCAGATATTATTTCCAAATTATGATGAAGGTTTTTAAGTTAATTAATTATAACTTAATTATACCGCAAGATACTTTAATTTTAGCTCATCTTTTAACCGCGTGTTAGCAAATTTTCAAGACATAACAATGAATAATCGCTAATCTTAATGTATTAATACTTTCTATAAAAAAGTCGATGATTTTGTAACACTACTTTTTACGCCAATATTTATTCACCATTCAGGAATATTCTGCCAGTTTACATCTTTTATGTACCGTTTTATTTATTTATTTTTTATTAAATTTTGGTTTTAGACGTAGAGTACTTTATTTTTGTGTGAAAAAATTATCTAATAATTAAACGAAAAAAGATTATTTTGAGTTCATTGGCGAAATAATGGTTAATATTATGTATTACAATACATTTATTTATGTGAATTAAAATTTTGTGCGTTTTATTTAAGAATTCATTCGTTCATTTAAGAATTGTAATAAAAAAATTAAAACTCGCGGACTACATTTTTTGAATATCTGTCTATTTCTCTGTACATGCGAAAGACAATGAGTGAAATGTTATTTTGAGGAACAAATTACACTTATTTTCCAAAATTCTTCGTCTCTGGGAAAATAAAATTTCAAAAACTATTTATTTGTAAATAAATTTACTAATTTTATGGAAGTTTCTTAGGTACCTAGACAAAAAATATTTTTATTAAGTACTAATTATTGACTTAATATTATTAAATTATTATCGTTAATTATTATTGTACGGCGGCAAGGCTCTGTGGGCTTTCTTGGCTGTTATATTAGGCAGTTAAAGACTTCGAATGGCGGCTTGCCAGTATGTCGCCAATGGAAATTATTCGTATAGAAATAATTACTTCTCATCTTATTTAATATATTTATTTAAAGCACTTTGCTTCAATATTAGCGTACTGCTAACTTGATACGAATCTTGGTTACAATGGTAACGTAATAATAAGAGGAATATTAATTTAGAGGTTGGCCATTTTGACGTCTGGCCTCCCTGAAAGCTCCGACGCTTCTTCACACTTTTTCCCGCGAGTATGCTCGTTACGTCACATCCAACGGCTACATACAGATTTGGCGCGAACTGTCGGCCAATTAGAGATTTTCGTGATTAAGGTATATTTTTTTTTTCCGCGCGTGTGTGTCCTTGACTTAAGGAAGAAGGGCAATCCGTTATGGCGATATTCGAAATGCTAAAAATTGATAGACGCGGCCGGACAATTATCAATGTAAACTTATTGCCCATCTTACCATTCAGTGCATTGAGAATCTTACTCTACATTGTTTCCATCCTTTACAGTCTAGGTTTTTTATGCTTTGTATTACCTATAGAATCAAAAACTTTTAAATTTACGGCGATTTATCTTCGAATTTATTAAAATTATATCTTCGAATATATGTGTGTCTCTGGCTGGAAAAAATTAATTCAACGATGATATATAAGCTTATCCATCCATGACAGCACTGCAAATGCCTCCTTGTGGCTTCTAATACATCCTAACCACCACAAGACAGCCCCCTTTTGCACACGGCCCTACTTTATCTTTCCTCTCGGATTTTATACTCTGTTGACAAATGTGTGCAATAAGCCCGCCGACATTTTTATGACCGGTATTGTAAAATAAGACTTTTCTTGGCGCCAGCATGGCCATAAACGATGTTTAACAAGGGAACCTTACGAACTATCAGTACTCGATTTTTCTGAATTTCGATTTATAGGCCAATATGACCGAGCAGATGAAAAATCCAAAATCAAATTTGGCCCAACCGAACTGCTTCGCTGCATGACAGGTAAAAGCAGTATTTTGGCATGCTGGGCAACATTAAACACCAAAAGTTTTACTGTGAGTTACTTTTATTCATGTCAGAAGTTTAGCTTTCTACGTCTTGTAGAAGTGAAGTCCTGGCGCATCGGAAAAGCTGAGGTTCCTTTGCAAATAATTTTAGAGGCACTTTCCAAAATCAATTAAAATTATTTACCGCTGCAATATTGACATATGGAACTGATTTGAATTATGAATATAGAATATTTACATTTAAAACTGATTTGAATTAGGAATATGGAGTATTTACATATGAAACTGATTTGAATTAGGAATATGGAATATTTACATATGAAACTGATTTGAATTATGAACATGGAGTATTTATGTATGAAAATGAATTTATGTAGATATGAAAAAAAAAATTTTGAGTTACCTAACTGCGGGGGTTTCCAGAGTTATAACTGCGCTCTTGGCTATGATGAACTTAAAACGCTTTTAATGGAAATGAAAATCAATAAAAAAATGAGAAAGCATAATAACTTTGAGCAATGATTGCAACAAATGAATGAACTACCATCGCAGTCCATTTCGTGACACACTTGGTCCGTGAAATTAAAACAAATTTCTTGCACATTGAAGAATTTTTCAGGCTTTGGTATCGGGTACGTTGATTTCCACCAAGCATAGATTATCATATTACGGAATTTTGGGGAAGACAGATGACTGTGAATGAGTGAATGCAGTTTTGTGATGTTATGACGTTCTGATAAGATTATATGCTCATAATAATGCAAAAGGCAAAATCGTGTTAAGCGTTTAGCGAAATATTTCCATTGAAGAAAAAAATATACGTAGTATGGCTGTATGAGTGCTATCCCTCCAGGTGGTGTAATCATCAATTTCGATTGCTCTGAAAGACTGGCTTGACTAAATTTATCATCAACTATATTTTCGTCCATTTGACCTGTCCACGAATCCATAATTAATAGAACTTTTGATGTTATGCCTGGTTTGAGTACTTCGCTGAGGAACATCTCATGTATTTCGGTAGAGGATTTGCCACTTTTGGAACATTCCAGAATAACATTAGGAGATTAAATAACTTTTCCTGTACCCGTGGATCGAATACACCCTTTGGTTCCTGATGGATGAGCAGAAATTGTCGCAATAATTGTCCAGTAGCAGAAATGACAGGTTCAATTGTTACGGAATGGGATATGGCGTGAGAAGATTGAATGGTACTTGGAGTGTGATTTCCCTCTTAATCGACAGAGTGCGCGTAGATGCCCGTTCTTTAGTGAATCCGCTGTGGTCAGTGTTTAAAACCTCATCAAAAGGATAGTTGCTCATTGCATCTGTAACTATGTTGACGAATTCTATAGCTCTATCTTCCAAAGCCGTTGTGTGCATAGTACGTACAGGCATAACGAATTTGGTGACACTTCTACTTATTATGCCACGCTCTTTTATTAAAATTTTAATAGAAAAGCATCACTTGCGCTAAAGTTTGTGAGATTTTCTCTCATTGCAATGCTCAGAAACCATAACTTTAAATCGGCATCGTGAACTGTTAATAAAACATGTTCCCGGGCATTTTTAAACTTCTCAAATACTTCGTCTTTCATCCGTAACAGTTTTTCACATCTTGTACCCTGGGAAGCAACATAATCCCGAAAGCGATAAATTTGTCGACGTGAAAGCGTGTTGTCTTTAAAGCGATGCTGTATGCTTTTCAAGGAACGTAGTTTTCCTGACCCACTCCATGGAAATTCTTTTCATGTCTTCTAATGTGTAAGTTACGCGTGACGGCAAATTAGTTTGTTCATCCCATTCCTCATCATTCATTTCATTACCCTGTATTGCATCATTCTTCATTTCATTTAAACAAATATCAAGTGTATTCTCGTCATTCATTTCGTATGTTAACCCACTTATCAAAGTTTTGGCAAATGTAAATATTTCTTTCTCAATATCCATCTTATAATCTGATACAAAATCGGCTTGCTTTGTGTATTTTTCACAAACAACGCGAAACAAGTATGTTGATATGGTGGAAAAGGAAGACATGGTGACAAATAAGGCTTGAAATTCCACACTTTCTAACAAAAAAATTAAAAATGTCAAAAATAATGAAGTTACAGGCAAGTGATGATTGCTACTGATTTGAAAATTGAAGGATCGCGTCTTATTTATTCAAGACTGGTTTACGTACCAGGCAGCTTTTTCGAGTTCTTCGCCAAAAATGATCTCAAAATTTGTCAGTTATAAAAAAGTAAGGTAAAAACTTCAAATATTTTTTACTTTTACACTAGAAAACACAATGTATAATTATTTCAGGTACAACTAAAATGGCTATTATAAATATATGCTATATTTTATTCATATGTGTTATTTTTTCTACGATAACGTTTGGCGTTTAATGCTTACCCAGCACGCCAAAACACTGTTTTCACCTGTCATGCAGCGAAGCATCATCGTAGGGTGAGCTCTATTTTCAGTGGGCCGTAGCTCGACCCCCAGGTCGATTGGGCCAAATTTGATTTTGGATCTTTTATTTACTCGGTCATATTGGCCTATAAACCGAAATTCAGAAAAATCGAGCCTTGACAGTTCTCGAGGTTCCCTTGTAAATGCCCTTCCCCGCTTTTGTGTGCTTTCACCAGGCCTATCTATTTTCATTGCATTTCAAACAATCTCCAATTTTATTCATAACTCGCATAAGAGAAAACCCCAGCTGTATCGCTACATAGCGCCAACATGTGGTGCACTACATAGGGTGCCATTCAAAAAACTATTCTTCAAGGTTCTTAAACCACTAAATTAGCATAAAGTTAACAAGTTGGTCATGTTAGAATTTTACAACGCCAAAACAGTTTTTTAAACTGAATGATTGGTAGAAATATTCAAATACTGTTTAAAAAAAAAGTATTGCTTCAATACTTGGATCCGTAAAAGCAGATACTCACATTAAACATCATATATTACACATTATACGACAGCTTATGGATTGAATATAATTAATATTATTAATAAGCAAGTGATAAAAAAATTATTGACTAAAAGGTGGATTCAATGACACCTTAATGTGGATTTTACCTTGATTTTTACCTTAGCCGATCGCGTACTCGTTTCGTTGACAAGACATATCCCATACTGTCTGAGGTCGTCGAGTTTCACCAGAGACAGACGATCGTACGGACTGAGTTTCAAGGACTAACATGGATCAATATGAAAAATATTTGCGTATTTAATGCCAATAATAGCTCATTATTACAATTAAATAGCCTTCGTTTTATTTTATTTCTGCCTCATGTTTAGCTATAAAAGGCACTCAGGTGGTGTCAGTTTTATTCTACGACTTCAGTTGAAGTGAATTAAACTCTGAAAATGTTCGCAAAGGTGAGTTGTGAAATCCAATATATAATCATCAATATCTGTTATTTCAGATCCATATAATATCCTCCTAATTTATTCATTTATATGTACTCATATTATTAATAATTTATTGTATATAAATTAATATACTATGCCCCAGTAAACCAATGATTATGTCCTCCGCCCTCGGGCCCCACTGGGTTAGTTACAACCCCCAATAAGCTTGGTTATAACAGAACAATACAGAGCTTCACCAGGAGATTCCATAACAAAAAGTTATTTCGACACTGGCGTAAGGATTAAAAACACGATGTTTCGGGAGCCAACTGCTCCCTTTGTCAAGTGAAGGCAGCTGAGTTATATGGAAATTGTGGTTCGTAGATCGCTTTCGGCTGCAAGTTCCGTGCCATCTAACCCATAGGGCAGTCTTGGGACCCACGCAAAATATACAAACAAATGAAGCGTTGAAAGCAACAGTGATATAAATCACAAAACTGAAATTTTTGAGTCAAGTCCATGGAAGTTAAGTCCATCCTCTAGGGTTGCCTATTTTCTGAAACATTGGTATATGTCCATAGTGTAATTAATTGCTACAAGGCGACACCACGTTATTATTGGCCAAAACGAAACTGGCGGCTCGTTGGACGCAAACCATTTGGTATTTCATTTTAAATAAGAATGGACTTGTACCCAGGGCCTGATTACTGACTAGGTCCACAAGGCCAGGGCCTAGGGCCCTCAAGTTAGAAGGGGGGCCCCACATTGTGGGTGTTTTTAAGTTGACTTTTGGTTACTCACTTTTGATCAGTATCTAGAAAAGTTTTAGGTAAAAGCTTACTTTTTTGGGCTATTTTGGATAGTTTACTAAAAATTTGAGGTGTTTTAGAATGAGTATATCTAAATACATATTTTATATGTTTTCAGACCCCCTTCTAAATATGTTACCGCGTCAGGGGGCACCCAATTAATACTGTGCCTATAGCTTCCATATGTCTTAATCGGGCCCTGTTTATACCACAGTTGTTTTCAAGACCTTGAATGACCATTCAGCACCATGATAGTGTAAAGAAGCGGTTAAACATAAAAATAAACAATAACTCGGTATAAAATGTTAGGAACTGCTCTTACTTTCCATTGGTTAAGGTCGATTAACTCTAAGGCAGTGTTTCTCAAAATGTGGTTTGCGGACCATTGGTGGTCCTTGACGGCTTATAAAGTAGTCCGCAAGATCATCACCAAATTTCAGAAAAAAAAATAATGTACTAGAAATTGCCGGTGTAGCTACAATTTAGGTTCGGGTGAGATTTAAGGAATTTCTCATAAATATTACTTGTTATAAAACTTATCTTTCGGCATTTCGTGAAAGGTTTGAATCTTTCGAATACACCCATGCTATCTACATTGCTTATTCATAGTTAATTAAATTAATGATATCTTGTTCACTGTAAATTTGGCAAAATAAGATCGCAACTCACACTTTCTCTATCAAATAGCGTTACACGAAAAATCATTTTGTTTCATATGGGTTTAGCAACCGACTAATATTTTAAGAATATGGTTGGAGATTTTAAAGATTTTCTGTCGAAAGCTCGTGCTTTTTTTTAAAGTAAAAAGTACAACTAAAAAAGCTTAAAATTTACCGAAAAAGAAGTTAAAATTAACTATAAATTATATTTCAAGGGTTGAATAAATCTCTTCTGCCGAAGCTCTTATATACGTATATAAGCCTGCTAACAAATTACAGAAATCAGGGATTACTTTGGACATGTTTTTCCTTGGGAGAGGCTGGTGGGGGGAGATCTGTATGACGGTGGCTAAGTGCCGCTTAATATTATTAGCCACTGTTGGAAACCTTAATTTCAGGCAATATATTTTATAATGACAAATGGGGAATCCCAGGTCCGCAATAAATAAATAACTGCTTAAAGTGGTTTGTAAGTGACCAAAGTTTGAGAAACACTGCTCTAAGGAGTTGCCATGGGTGGGTAAAATCATAGAATTTACAGATTTTCGTAGAGTTCCACGATATACTTATAAACTTGTAGAAGTTCCGGAAGGTTGTTGCGGTGCCACCAAGTTCCGTTAAACACACTTTGAGAACCACTTGTGTAAATAAATGTGTAACCTGTATTCCCGTGCTTCGTAAGTCCCTTGCAGTAAGGATACTCACCGTGATCATGAACTCAACCTACGCGTTCCAAGACCTAGATTTAGGTTGAGTCATAGATTCTTATATATGTAGAATACGATTCAGGGCTTCCAGCAAAATGTCGTTAGCCTCAGATATTTTTCGTGAAAATCTTACGACGCAAAACATTAATTATTTTATTTGTTTATGAATACTGTTGTCAGGCCTGTGCAGGCAGTCTCAAGAAGAAAGGAGATTTTATGAAAAAAAGAGAGAGAGAGAGTTTTGATCGAAATAAGAAAAATTCTCATAAGGGGAAGTTTATTTTACAGCCAATACGATTACCCAAATGGAAGGTTCAACCGCTCAAAACTTCCCCTTGTTTTCGACCTCGGCTATCACACTTCATTCCATGTATACATAAAAAATCATAAACACTAATTACGTTTAGTACAGGGCTATTTTCTTGTTATTAAACTGTACAGCTTATCCAATGTAACGCTGTCGTTCGAACAGAGGATCAATGAATTGAAGGGAATTTGCAGACATCGTAACGGCGCGAATGTCTTGTAAAGCGGGTCCCACCGAAAATCTTACGACACGAGTAATAAACGACCTATGTTATGCAAATAACAATAGTGTACTTGGAAAACATTTTATCTTAGTACAAATACTATTGGAAAACAATGTGAAGTATGTTTATGTTGATTCAGCACAGTTTACAATGTAAAAATTCATCTTTAGGTTGCCATCTTCTGTGCTGCTGTAGCAGCTGTATATGCCAGTGGTCATGGAGTAGCGCTTGTCAACACTGGAGCTAGTGTTATCAACAGACATCAAGATGTAAGTTTAAGCGACTACATTAATTCTCCTTTCTCTTCTTCTTTTACTTTCTCCTTATCCATCTTCCTTTACACCCTTTCTCTATATCTACTCATTACTCTTTCTTTCTCCACCCTGACCTTCATTCTTATACTCTCTCATTCTTTTTTTATACTTACTCACTTTCTGTATATCCCTTCCTTCTAATCTTTGCTTTCTGCATATGGTTCTCTCTTTGTTTTCTTCTTCTGTTTTCCTTATGATTCCCTTTATTATTCTTTCAACAGATAATTCAGTTTTTCTATATTGAAACATGGTCGAACCCTTTTCAGTCTGTCACAATTCCACTCTGTCCATAAATATAAATAAATATTATTTGTATGATAAAATAGCGTTAGGAACTAATATGAACGCTTCATCTTTCAGGGACACGGCAACTATGCTTTCGGCTATGATATCGTCGATGGAAAGGGAGCTACAAATTCTAGGTCCGAAGTAGGAGACGGATACGGAAATAAGAAAGGCGCCTACACTTTGCACGACATTGATGGTAGAGCTCGCAAAGTTGAATACGTTGCTGACAAACATGGTTTCCGTGTTACCGTCAAGACCAACGAACCCGGAACTGCTGCATCTGCTCCAGCAGCTGCACTTATCGATTCTCCATATGCAGCACCTATTGCACCCACTGTTCAGAAACACATCGCTCCTGTCGCAGTTGCTGTAACACCCGTAGCAGTAGGAATCGGTTATGGTAATGGTTTGGGCATCGGAGGTGGATATGGCCTAGGAAATGGAGCCGGACATGGCCTAGAAAATGGAGCCGGATATGGTCTGGGAGACGGAGCCGGAGCCGGATATGGTCTAGGAGACGGAGCAGGATATGGCCTAGGACATGGAGCCGGGTATGGTCTAGGAGACGGAGCAGGATATGGTCTAGGAGACGGAGCAGGATATGGCCTAGGACATGGAGCCGGATATGGTCTAGGAGACGGAGCAGGATATGGCCTAGGACATGGAGCCGGATATGGTCTAGGAGACGGAGCAGGATATGGCCTAGGACATGGAGCCGGATATGGCCTGGGAGTCGGAGCCGGATATGGCCTGGGAGACGGAGCAGGATATGGTCTAGGAGATGGAGCCGGATATGGTCTGGGAGACGGAAAGTGGTAAAGATTGTATTAAATTCTGCCATGGTAAGTACAATGCTAATAATTACATCCCTCTGATTTTGCATATATTTTTTAAAATCTTTTAAGAATTTCTACTTTTAAACACTTGTTCAAAAAGCGTAATAAATATTTCGGTAGCAATGCATAAGATGGTCCTCTTGGTCAACGGACGATAACAGGCGATAGCGAACTCACAGTGCGCATGCGCGGTTGCCATGATGGAAGTCGCGATTTGGAAAGTGTTCTGAAATCGGTAAAGTCGATTTTTTTTAAATCCAAGGGCTTCATTTTTTTTTCCACAGTACCTTTCTTGTATCAGTAGGTGCCTAGTGGGGAGACTTTCCCACACACACTCTCCATTCGGATTCTGGCACCGTGAACCCCGGTAAAGTAAACTCTTGAATCAGTAATTCTTGGTAAAATATCGGGTAAAAGAGTCATAATTTTTTCAAAAAGTGGTCGCTGAAATAGTATTAATTAAAATAACTTATTTTTCAGTTCATTCATTCACAGTTTGTGGAAGGTAAATGGTCTTAATAGCGAATAAATGAGCAAATGTGATCAATCATACGATAGTCTAACTATCCACTACTCTACGGTGTCTTTGTGGCAAGGCATTTGTCCGTCGTGCACTTAACCCGGGTTTGACTCCTAATAGTATCGTAGAACGGGTGTTATCCCATCGTAGTCAGGGGTTTGACTACCTTGGTGGCGGAGGTTCGGATTTCTCAGAAAACTGTGTGTTCTTGACCGACATTCCCTTTGATGCGCTTGAGTCTTAAACATACAAAAAGTTTAAAAGCAAAGACGGTGTATGAAATTTATATGGATTTTTTATAAGGAAAGTGTTGATGAATAAAGTAAATTTTAATAATAACTATGCCTTGATTATTAATAATAAGTCTTAGTAAATAATGCAAACAAAATTTATTATAATAACCCTTTTAAAGTATCTATAATTCCATGTTCGTACCGTAGCCTCAGTTTAATAATATAAGCTAATTAGTATAACTAGTATAAGTGAAAGAGTGGCCATTATGTCGCGAAGATTTAACAATGAAAAAATATTTTAGCATTATTATACTGTAAGTTTAATAATTTTAACCTCGTAATACGAAATATTTAATGAATTCACTATTTCTATCAGTGGTATAGCGTAACATTAAAAAGTGGGCTATCACTAATCGCTCATTATGCCCCTTTCTTCCCTTAACCCAAAAAATTACATTTCATGTGTGCATTATTGATGATATATATATACTGTACATTGGTGTCCAAAATTATTATTAGGTTAATTAATTAGTAATTAATTAAATTAACAATGTTATTTCAATGGGAGAGGTACATATTTTGCTCTTGAACTCTCAATGTGCTTTATTTATAAAAAATCATTTTACCGAAAACTAATAAACTATGAACACTTGATATAGTTACTAAAATATCAGATTTTTTAGGCACCCTATGAAGGAAAATCCACGATCAAAAATGATACAAAAATTGTAGGTGGAAAAACAGAAATTCGTAAAAACAGATTCAGAATTACAAATTTGCTTACAACAATCATTTCCTATTAATTTTGAATGTTTATAGGAGAAAAATTGCCATTCTAAATCTGTTTTTTACGAATTTTTCTGCCATTTTTAACCGTGGGTTCTCCTGCATAGGATACCTGAAAAAAAATTTTTTTTTTTGTAATTATGTTAAGTGTTTATAGCTCTTTAATTTTCTGTAAAATGATTTTTTATAAATAAAGCACGTCGGAAGTTACAGAGCAAAATATATATTTCTCCCGTTGAAATATCATTGCGTGTAACTTTAATTTTGAACACGAGTGTAAGCCTATATATATGAATTATGAATTTTTTATTCAAGAGGAGCAGATGAATGGTTGGAAATGGCCACTTTTAAAGTTGCTCTGCGCAACCGACTTCTATTATTAAATATTAAAATAAAGTGTTTAAAAGTTATAAGCTTCTACGAAGAAGAGGTTCCTAAGACGAAAATTATTCTGAGAAATATATGTCCGCCAAATTGAAAATAAGTTAAAACTCTGGTTTGCATCTCTAATAAAAAAAGGTAAACGAGTTTACTGATATAAAAAAAAATATATATAACGCAGGTACGTCAATGGACTGATTAATATCATAATAAAATCTATGTTCTTTAGTAATTCCCTTTTTTGAATGGAAAATATTTCAACTTTTGACCTATTTATTTGCCTTTAATCATTCTACTGTAATGTAATTAAATTATAATATATATCATTTGTTGCATTAAGAACTTAATGGTTGGATATTAACCGCTCATTTCCTTTCTAGGTAATTAGTAAATCCACCCACCGGTTCAGCCTTTTTGCTTTGTTCAACTTGGAAACAGTCCATTGTGCCCTGAATTTGGAGCCTTTTTCTGCTGTGCAAGTCCATGTGGAAATGGCTTTTGATATGCTATATATATTGTGTCAGCTTTCGTTCCGCATCCACAAATGTGTTTTTAATGGTGGAGTTACACACGCAGCTCAGAAGTACGATGAACTTTCTAGGCCATATTTTACGTCTTTCCCTAATTTATTATAGATTTTCAAATAAATATTAGTCATCGAATATTGTGTGTTTTGATATTTCATTGCTAGTTTTCCTTATCAGATTAAAATTACATGTCAAACAATAAGTTTACCAAACTCTTCGGGGGAAAAAATTTTTTTACATGCAGAAATTTTCTATTTGTGGATGAGCAATGCATTCAGACAAAATTTTATATAATAAATGGTCAATAACTGGAAAATTCATGTAATGGGCATTACGGGTCCAAGTGTCCAAAACCAGCGTGATTTTCACTAACTGAAATGACTTTTTGACAGAGTGCTAACATTTTATAAAAGCAGAGCTTTAAACAAATTTCAGGATATGTTGCTAGGAAAAATTCTACCAATGCTGTATTCATGTACATTGGGGGCCCACAACTGGAAGTGGGGGGGGGGCCGACCTTCCTCCAGACCGAAACAGGGAAAAAAAGTGAAACGTATGACCTTTCATTTGCGTTTTCGATGGCACTTGTTTATATTTAATGGTTCAAGAGTAATTAAGACCATACTGCTTCAAGCTTAATATTTTTCTGAATAATCTCCCTCTATGCTGCCTAGAGGAGCAAAATCTATAATAGGAATCGATAAATAAACATGGCAAGCGGTATTCTCCGAAAATTAGCGGGTTCAAACCCAGGATTTCTATTCTGCGGACGAGCACGTTACCGTTGCTCCACCATACGACTTTATTCGTGGTACACTATACCGGCGAACAATTTTTTACACAGACCATTCTTGTTCTTAGCTAGCTACACAGAACATTCATGGTAGTTGCAAATTTGGTAAGCACGATAGTCTTACAGAGAGTTTAGCCGATAGTCAATTTTACTTGATTCACTTGCTATGACAATGGCCAATTGGCTCATAAAGTGATGTTCGATTATTAGTAAGCTTGACTGTGTGCGCATATATCGCAATTGTAAAATCATGTCAAACTGTTGGTCCTTTCGGTCTTTCATCATTCGTCTTGTAGTCTTTGAACGTGAAATCACAAACAAATCAAACCGATCAAAGTTACAAACCTTGTCCACTAAGCCACAATGCCGTTTTCTCGCAGCTTTTGATTATAAAAAAAGGGCACTTCTTAATTCAGCAAAAATAACCCTTAATTATGGACAGGTTTCTTTTAATTTAGAAAAAAAAGTGCCCCTTAATTACAGAAACATACCTTTTAATTCAGTAAAGATGCTGCCAATCATGAAAAGATACTTTGTAATTCAGAAAAGGTACCCCTTAGTTATGAATAGATGTTTTTTAATCAGAAGAGATACTCCTTAATTATGAATAAGTGTCTCTGAAGTCAGAAAAGATGCCCCACAATCGTGTATATATACTTTTTAATACAAGAAAGGCGTATCTTAATTACGAGTAGATATACTTCTTAATTAAAAGTATTTATTTGATTTTTGGTGTGACTAACCTTTTTATGTTGAACCTTTTCACCTTTAAAGCAGTTCAATCTTTATGGCTGACTTTTGACGCCCAAAGAAATCGTTGTCTTTCGATGTCTTCCATTGAAACGCTTGACTGTTAAATCAGCGTCATAATCTCCTTCGATCATATTGTTTATTATACTGGTTAGAGAACTCTTCCAGCTTTTTCAATCATGAAAACATACTAAATATTTATAAGTTTCTTGTTCCTCCTCCTCCTAATATCCTTCTATGCTCTATTCTTTATGTTCGTAATATAAATACAAAATTTGCTTCATAGCAAAAAAAAATGGGGCTTCACCAATATATATGGATGGAGCTTCAGTGTTACATCATTAAATACACCAACGGGACCCAGGCCTCAAATGGGCAGAGTTTATTTATTATATATTTTTCTCACTGCAAAAATTTGTAAATGTAAAAAGTTGTGTAAAAATGACCCCAAAAATATGGATTCTGTGGCCAGGTAGGACATTATGTTATTATGCAAACAGGTTCTACACGACTTCACAAACATTAAATGCATAGACCCCCTTCCAATAATCTATCAGCAATCTTTTATAGACCACTACATTAAATGAATGTTTTTATGGTAAAATAGATTTTGCTGCGATCTTCCTGTGTGTAAAATATTATACATTAAACTTATTTCCCTTTTGATGTAAAAGTAATTTAAAAAGATACAGTCTCCTTCTCTTGGAAATATTACATATTTTAAATTTACTTTCTTTAAAATGATGGAAATTTGCGTGTTTGGATTTTAAGCAGCATAATATGAGATTAATATTTAATGAATTTCTAAAAATGAACAAAATTTGCATATAAACTTTATTGTTGTTAAAATTGTACTCGTAACTTTAGAAAATACTTTCATATTTTGTCGATATTTCGTATGGCACAAAGATAGATATGATCATACTGACCCCTCCCCCCTCCTCTATCTCCACTGTATTTAAATTTAATATTATTACCATACAGCCTTCGCTGGTGCTGCCAAAGCTACTTTCCCAACCACAAAAAAAATCCTCAAATCCTCATTTCTACCGTGGCTGCTTTGAATTTTACTAACTTTTAGAGGAAACATGTCTTACATTTTCTTAATTGTTTTCTGCCCCACTTGGTCGGCAAATACCGCTTGCTTTATGCGCACAACAGCACATGAAGTCAACTTAAACCAATTAAATCACAGAACGATGGATAATATCAGCTTCAACACGCATGGAATCGATATTATTGCCCATGATAATGCATCCAGGGTGAGTATAGCTGCGTGTCCTGCTAGTAGTAGGCCAGTGGCTTTAGCAAATGAAAAGTCTGGTAAGAAAGTGAAAGTATGTACTTTCATATTCTAGCAAGGTTACGATTGTAAAAAAAAGAAAAAGAACGAGAAACTTTACAACATGTACAGTCGAACCTCGTTAAAGCAAACAACATGCATAACGTGAAATACTTTTAACATGGCCAAGTTTTTTATCACCGTGTATGTTTGCGTTGACGATTTTCGACTAACATGAAACAAGCGTTAAAAAAAATTAGTACAACAGGAAACTTAAATTAATCTGCAGTCCAGGCGAGGTTTCTTTTGGGAAAATGCGTTTATTTATAAAATATATAAAACATAAATATATACGATAAAATACATAGACAAGGAATCACAGAAGAGCCTATAATTATAGTAGCAGCTTTGGTTTGAGCGAAGAATACGTTGGCGACATACGTTTCCAATCCCATGAGAAAATAAAGCTGGTACAACGCCACACCATCACACCAAGAGCTGCTCAGATTATTGCGTAGAACTATTCCGTGCATTGCAAGCTAGATATAAGAAGATACACTCGGATTCTGGCAGCGCCAAAGACAGGTGCAACAATCGCCAACACCAATATAAATATGGCAGTCCATTCAAGAGTCACTTTTTTCCATCAAAATTCCTGGGATTCAAGCTACATAAATAATAAAATATGTAATTTAATTTTCGATAGAGTGGTTGAATTTTTAAACACAAATGCGTATATCTAACGACTTGGTTACTTAATTTCCATACTACTTTATCATTAAAGGGAATAAAAATAATATTCATAACTTCATAATTTTATTATGATGTTAATATTTTTTTATTTTATATTAATGATAAAATATTATTTGTATTCAAGATAGCTAACAATAAATTCAAAATGTTCGTACGTTATGAATATAGGTAAACGTGGTATTGAAAAATAAACAAAAGCGCGAAAATGGTAGAATTTTAATTAGAGCTGTGAGAATATTTAGAAATAAGATTTCACATTTGCTATTGTCTAAGGAGAATATTATTTGTGTTTTTAATTTAAACGCCAAAACTGCTAAATAGAGGGGCTATGAAGTGGTAAACAAAGCATGCTGAACCGTGATACGTTTAAAGGATTATAATCTTGTTTTTTTACCGGTCAAAACTACTCAACAGATGGGACAGAAAGCTTAACATAAAGGTTCTGTTCCACAATGATCTTGTAAATGTGCGCGTACTCTGCCAAACTCTGTTCAGTGAAAGTGGAACCATAAATATAGTCAGTAGAGCCCACTAATGTTTACTATTGCTATTCTGCATAGTCATAACAAAATTTGTTATTCTGTAAAATAACAATATTTGTTATTAGTGTGCAGAATATTTTAATTAAGGATAAGCCACAAAAATTATCATATACACTTGGAAAAGCGCACTTTAGAATTTGTGTTATCCTTTAGTTACAATTGACCACGTCAACTATTGAACTAATTTTTGGTATAAAGGCTACTATGGTGAAATTTGTTACGTAAACTTTTAAACTAATAAATATTATAATAGTAAATAAAACCGATAAACAAAACAAATTATTAAATTATTTAAGGCAAGCTTATAAAACTTCCATACTTACTTCGAAATGTACTTAGGATATTTGGTCCATTAGTAGTAGCCTTTGCCGTATCCACCTCCATAGTGTCCACCATAGGCTCCACCATATCCATCATATGCTCCACCATGTCCACCATATGCTCCACCATGTCCACCATAGCCTCCACCATATGGTCCGCCATAGCCTCCACCATAGCCTCCACCATATGCAACTGGTGCTTTGACTGCAACTGGTCCTACTCCATAGGCACCTCCATATCCCGCATATCCGACATGAGCGGGTGCAGTGGCAGCGGCGTAAACGGGCGCTGAGTGATGAGCAACAACTGGTGCGACGGGTCCACCGTAAGGTGAAGCAATGACTGCGGCTGCTGGAGCAGATGCGGCGGTTCCGGGTTCATTAGTCTTCACTGCGACTCTGAAACCGTGACCGTCAGCGACGTATTCGACCTTTCGGGCCCTGCCGTCAATGTCGGTCAAGGTGTAGGCGCCCTTCTTGTTGCCGTAGGCATCTCCGACTTCATACCTGCCATTTGTAGCGCCCTTGCCGTCCACGATGTCATAATTGAAAGCGTAATTTCCAGCACCCTGCATTTGAGAAACATTCGACAGCATTTAGGTTTGAGAAACGTTTAAAAAAATGCAAATTTAAGAAACATTTGGGGATATTTAAATTTGAGAAATATTTCGGCCATTTAAATTTGAGAAACGTTTAAAAAAATGTAAACAAGAAACATTTGGGAACATGTAAATCTGAAAAATATTTGGAGGCATTTAAATTTCAGAAACATTTACCAGCATTTAAGGTTGAGAAATATTTGGGGCATTTAAATTTGAGACAAATCGACGGATATTCAAACTTGAGAAGCATTTAAATCTGAAAACTTTTAAATTTAAGAAAGTTAAAAATATTAAAACTTATATTAAACAATCCTCATATCATATTCACTTACTATCTACCCATTCCTTGATAAAGGTGTTATTTCTAGTTTCTCCTTCCCCGCCCAATCAAAATATATCACACAATAGCACATAAGTATACCCACAAGTACACATAAGTATACACACAAGTATACATAAGTATGCACAAAATGGCACATAAAGTGGCAAAAGCAAAAATGATAGAATTTATTATCCGCAAGAATGCTTGGTGCATTATAATATAACACGTTATGTATCAAATGTCGGATATAAGCCCCTCGAACATCAGTAACATAGTTTTAAAGGTAATAACGACAACGATTCCAAAATTGCATGCACAAGTTTACTGTAATTAAATTTAATTCTTTGTGTACAAACGGTCTTGTATACTTCGCATTATATTGTTGTTATAATAAACTAATTGTATTTCTATTATTATGTTTTTACTTTGAATAACACTTAAATCATAATATAATATGATATATAATCATAAATATCATAATCCATAACGTTATGAAAAAGTTAATTATGAATTTAAGAATGCTTATCATTTTATGCTAGAAGCAATGATAACGTAATTTGTAATATAAAAATTATTAAAAAAAAATAGAAGTCAAATATTATAATATGCCAAAATACATTTTCGCTACATCAAAATTTGTAAAAGTGTACGTGTAACAAACACTTACGTCTTGGTGTCTGGAACTTACGCTGGCCCCAGTATGTAACAGAGCGCTGGCATTTACAGCCGTAAGTGCAGCACATACAAACAGTACCTGCAATGGAAATAATAAAGATTAAAAAATCTGCTAATATAGAATAATACCAATAAAGCGCAACAGAGAAAAATAATAATAATACAACGTAGACTAATATTTATAACAATTCAATATAGACTAACGGTAATAATAATACAATAAAAGACAACATTAATTTTAATGCAATATAGAAAAACATCAATGTTAATAATTCAATGATAAAAATCAATAATATGTATTATATGTTACTAATTATATATTTGGCAGTTAATTTATATTTAATTAATAATATTTATAAAGAAACTTATATAAATTACGATTATTCCTATCTAAATTAATAGGAACATTAATTCAAAAAGGAAAGATTATGTTAAATATCAAATACGATAATAATTCACTATGCCCAATAAAGAAGACATAAAACAAAATTGCAAGACGTTAAATTTAAATTTCTGTTAGAAAAACACTAGGGTCCATATTGGCACAAGAACATGGCGATATTCAGTGTTTCTGAATGATGATTTGAGTTTCTGTTCATTGAATTTCTGTAAAAATTTTAAGAAGAAATCTACAATTTTCTGCAGCAGGCAATCAGCCAAAAGGAAAAACATTTTCTGTGAAACACTAAGAGAAAGAGATTCGTAGTACTTAAAAATCCTCAGGCTATTTATTTACAGTCAAAATTTCTATATGTGGCTCCCTACTCTATTTTACAATTATTCTTGTTTCTTAAGTTTTAAAAATTATACTTAAATTTAAAATATATTTATTAATTTTGCCTATCCATCGAATGGGGGGTTCATAAGTAGCAACGTTACCTATTTGCACGAATGCCGACTATATGCCTCAAAGACGTACTCCCAAGTGCATTCGTTCTTTGAAATGCAATGAAAATTACAGAATTTAAGCACTTCTGAAGGAGCACAAAATGCCGAATGAATTTCACAGACACATTCAGAAGTTTGCAGGGAAAAATGGCTAACATCTCCAGAGATAGCTGATGCTTACCTTAGCGATCATGGTGAACGATTGGAATCCTTAAAACCCAAAGCGAGAGTGACCGTCTGTTCGCGAGTGCCCGTCTTATATAGCTTCGAAAAGAATACAGACCTTGCTAGCATACGGGAACAATACCAGCCAAAACTTGTACGAAACTGTGACTTTACCGAAGAATTTGGAGGAAATAATCGCGTGGTGTATTATTAATCTTTTGACCCAACCCTTCTATCCTGCTAATAGTTGATAAACATCGCTTTTTCTTTTCCCTCTCCCTATATTCAGACAATGGCCACTCTTCCAACTCGGAGGCAACACCTTGCAGCAGCCTTCACCCACACCCACCAAGCCTAAGCGTTTCCTTTGGTCAGCTCCATGCTTTACCGTTCATACAAAGAACCCATTCTCCAGCGAGCAGCGAGGGGTCCTATACAAAAATACAACGAGATATCAAATAAGAGAACTTGTGGTTAGAATCAAGCTTTGTGTGCTGTTTCCTTGGAAATCGTTAATACAAGCCTCGTGTGTGTGTTGTGTTTCCTTGGAGATCGTTAATGCAAGCTTCATATGTGTTGTGTTTCTATTTCTTTCTCTAGCTGTTTACTTTAGAATTGTTGATCAAAGAATACCTTTTTGCATTCAATTAATTTACGGATGAGCTATTTAACCCTGTGGCACAAAAACACTACAAGGTATTCGAAATTGAAATTTTGGAGCCCACGTTTCGTGGCTTAAGCTTTAAGACAGTGTTTCGCAAAGTGTAGTCCGCGAACCACTGGCGGTCCGCTGCGATTTATCAAGTGATCCGCAGGGTCATCACCAAATTTCAGGAAAAAAAATGAACTAGAAAATGCTGGCGAAGCTAGAATTGTTATAAACTTTATAGCGGTTCGTGAAAGATTTGAATCCTCTAAATACACCCATGCTGTCTACATTGCTTATTATTATTTAATTAAATTAATGATGTCATTTTCATTGTAAATTTGACAAAATAAGATCGTAGCTGACACTCTTTTCATCAAATAGCGTTACTCTAAAAATTATTTTGTTTCAGGTGGGTTTGGCAACCAACCCATATTTTAAGAACATGGTCGGAGATTTTAGAGATTTTCTGCCTAAAGCTGGTGTTTTTTTAAAGTAAAAATAAATAAATAAAAAAGCTTCAAATGTATCACAAAAGGAGTTAAAATTAACTGCAAATTATATTTCAAGGGATGAATAAATCTCTTCTGCCGAAGCTCTTATAAAAGTACCTTCCAATAAATCATATAAATGGAGAGTCACTTTGGTTACGTCTTTCCTTGAGAGAAAAGGGGTGGGGAATCAGTACGACGGCGACTAAATAGGGCTTATTTTTGTTAATCATAGTTGGCAACCTTGATTTCAGGCAATCTATTTGTAATGGGGGAAAGAGAAATCCCCTCCCCCACCTCCCGGTGGTCCGTGATAAATAAAGCAATGCTTAAAGAGGTCCGTGAGCGACCAAAGTTTGAAAAACACTGCTCTAAGATATGAATCAAAAGACTCTGATGTGAGCCATAAAAAAAGGTGCTGAAATTAAATTGTATTATTTAAAAAAAAAAGTCAAATCTAAATTTAAGTCTGTACAAATGTGGAAGATTGGTTGTTATCATTGGACGTAGCACTACAAAGATTAAATTAATAGGTTAAATTCACCGTTATTAGTGTAGCAATGTTTTCTCTGAGCTTACAACGCTGGCTTTATTTAGCAGCTTAATTTAGAGAAAGTTGTTATGGAAAGTTTTCTCCGACGTCTAATAACACATTTTATACAATAACGTTTCCGAGCTTTTATCCACTATAAAGCAAGAGAACTTTCCTTTCGTAGCGATAGGGAACTCCTCTATTACGACCACAGGAAAATTTTCTATTACGAGCACTAGAAGCTGCCGTTGAAATAAGGGGCGAAAAAATATAAAACTAAGGAAAAATAAAGAACTAAACTTTGAAAAGCAGTGTTAGTATACATTATCTATTTATTATTTTAAATTATCTTCAAAAAGATAGTATACTTAATGCTTTTACTTATAGGTGTTATAAAATCATGAAAAATCTATGGTGCATTTACGTATATATTTTAAAGGTATTAAAAATATTGTATATTACCAAAATAAAAAGAAATCTTTTCGCATATTATAAAAATGTAATTTGTGGCATATTGAGTAAATTCTTAGATTTAGGGAACTTTAGACTGCAAAATATGCAATTTTTATTAAGATATATTTATGTATATTATTTAAATTAATACAAATATATTTAATATTTATTCTTTGTATTATTTTATCAAGGTCTTTTTTCTTCAGTGCTAACATTTGTGGTGGCTCCCCCCACTCACACACGGAAGAACATTCTGAAAACCTCTCTTCTGCAAAGAAGTACTGCTATCTCTGTACCAGCTAAAGAAGAAACATTTTTAATAATATCATAGAGCAACATAAGTATCTCTAAAGTGTAAAATTTAAGATTTGGTTCATTCATAACTTAAATGAAGTTAAATTTATTAAAAACACCGTTTAATTAAAGATGAATGTCAAATTAATAATTGCAAGAGATTATTTTGTCGCCATAATTTAATATAATGCAGATAGCACAATTATAATTAACATATTCAGTTGAATTTTTAAATTAATTATAAAAAATGGGATATTTTTAATTTTAAAATCGCAGACGTTTTGAGTGAAACTCCACAATCTTGAATATCAAAATCCCGGCAAAGAGAAGCGATAAAAGACCTAGAAAGATCAATATTCATTTTACGATTCCCGCCCTTTTCCACAAACGCATGCGGACCCAATTCGGAAAAGAAAAAAAAATGGAAAAACGACTTCAGAAGAAAAAAAAGTCTCCGTGCCATAACTCCCATTCGCCTCTGATTGTGCCCCTCCTTCCTTTCTCCCTGTCGCGACCTTAACCCATTTAACACCACTATTCTAACGATTCCGACAGATTATTCGAGCACTAATTTTCCTTTCGTTTTCTCTCTCTCTCTCTCTCTCTCTCTCTGTGGCAGGTTCTTTCTTCGAGATCGCTTAAACTAATCGAAATACAGCATTCATGAGGAAAGCCGATCACCATCCCTTCGTTTCTCTTGTCCTCAATTAATTTTTGTTTTTTTTGTTTTTTTTTCGAAACGGCAGCAGCTCGGATGTAAAATAAAAGAGGGTAATGTAACGAGTTCGATCTTAGGAGCGATTTTTTGGTGTTTTAAAAAAAAATATCTTCTAACGAAATTTGGGAAAACAATGAGTTGTTCTCAGCGGTGCTTTGTAATATTGCCTAGGGTTACAAGAAGGACGTTTCTGCTTTGGCAAGTTAACGGCATTGTGATATCGTGTTTGACCATCTCTAAAAATACGACTGATAAACGTTATCTCCTAACAAGTATGTGGTAATCTCGGCTGTTATATAATTGCTGTATCTTGATTAATTTTTATGGGCACATTTCGAAATGCGCTAGTTTTCAAAAACGTCACCTTTTATAGCTCAATACCTAAATGCAGGGAACATTTCTTTCATTTCCATCTTGAGAAACTGCAGTGCTTAAACGAAAACGCCCACCTGCATATTTTTAAAAATTAATTTCGCTTTTCCAAAATATGTATGCATTTATAATAATTTATTAATAACGTTTGAGAGTCAGTACAAAGGACTGCGAACACCAGCAGGAAAATTGCTGATTCCGAAATAAAATAATGTGCTGATTCTGACATAAATTAATGTGCTGATTCTGAGATAAATTTATTTGCGGGTTTTGATATATAAATTAATGTGCTGATTCTGATATAAATTATTGTGCTGATTCTGAGCTAAATTAATTTGAGGGTTCTGATACAAATTAATTTGCTGATTCTAAAATAACTCGATGTGCTGATCCCAATATAAAATAATCTGCTGATTCTAATGTAAATTAACACGTTAATTCTAGCATAAATGAACTCATTCACTCTGACGTGAATTAACGTGCCGATTTCGAAACTTGTATTAACATTTATTTGCATGTCATCAAAGAAGACGCGAAACTTTTGAAATTTTAATAACTGACGTTTCCCCATTTTTAATGAAAATTAAGTAAGCAGTCAATTAATTTTCATTTGTTTGGACCCTTGTCCAATTACAATGGTTGACACCATGGATTATACACATAAAATAAAACAAAGTATGAAAGTATGTTGCATTATTTATTTTGTTGTATACACTAAATGTTGTACTATGCGTTATGTCATGTGCAAAAAACCGTATTATGTATGTTAAAATAAAAAAAAATGCTATATGAAATAATGTACAGTGCATGACATATGTAGTTTAATAGAATATAACACATCATACACCATATATATATATATATGATGTGGTACATGAAATATTCACCATATATATACATAAAACATATGCACAGCATATATACGTAAATGAATTCAATTCGCCTGAAAAGTAAGTGTATAGAAATTTTTAAAAAATGTTTTATTTATGCAACCTAAAACCCATAAAATCAAGAATCAAAAACCAATGGCATACATAGAGAGCGGTTGATGGAGTCATAATTCCCCCTTAAATTTTGATTGTGGAAAACCACAATATCGTACACATATAAAATTATAGACCAACTTATAATCCCTTTACAAAATTTTCTCATAAGCCACTGTCAGAAACGTTCTCGGTCTAAGTATTTCGGATCAGAAATGCTTAATTTTAAATACCCGTTTTTCCGAGGAATCTATCTGCACCCACTTTGAAAAAACTCCCAGCTGCTAATTCAGTACCATGTGAATATTAAATCTTTTCTTCAAATATCCATATTGAGACCCAGAATAAAGCAAAAATAAATTTTATTCAACCTAATTTCAATTTTGGAGATACATATTCTGCTATGTGATATTCTTGATGTTACGTACATATTCTTGACTTTGGGGTCACAGATATTAACTTGTGGTAAGGTTAGACATGAGAAAAGCAGAAAGCTATAGCTTGTTGCATGACTCTCCTCCAGATGGGTAACGAACTATATAAATAATTTTTACAGACTTGTAATGTCCCAGTGAAAATTCATTCTTCTACTGTCTCAGTAAAAACTCATTCTTTATATATACTACGTTAGAATAAACCAGCTATCTGATTGGCTAGTGTAGTACATAAAGAAAAACAACTTGATAACTTTTCTCCGCTAATTTTGGCGAAAAGGTGACAAATTTAAAAAATAATGCTGCTTAAAGTATGAAAATTTTTAATATTTCGAACTTAAAGTTATAAAATTACTCACGGAACCCTTCAAAAACTTAACGTGAGAGCTCTTCGATAGCTGAACACGACATTTGAATCATGGTCAGCTTCAAAAAAGTCAAAAGACAAGATAAAATAAAATCCCTATGTAATCAGTGCTCGAACGAGCAATCAATTCTAAAATCAGTCGATCAATTAATTATAACAGCAATGACTTCACAATGCCTCTTTCGGTCCAATGATATTTTAAAATTTAAAACTTGTTAATTTAAGATATGATAATTTGTTATAAATTAATTTCGTTTGACATGGACGCTCACCGTTGCCACAACAACTCACCAAAAATATAGTACTCGTACTACCTTATATAGCACTACTACATGACGTATACATAGTGCTACCACGAAAACATTAACTAGTAAACATCCTGTGTGGATTTTGTATACATTGCTGTGTTTCTCTGTGAATTAATTTATCTATAACTATTATTTCAAAGTATTACTACCCAGACAAACAATCCGGATTTGACTTCAGACGGTATTTAGCGTTTTTCTTTCTTTCTACCTTTCTTTCTTATCTTTCCTTATCTTTCTTATCTTTCCTTATCTTTCTTATCTATTCTTGTCTTTCTTTCTTATGTTCTTTCTTTTCGTTCGTTCCTTCCTTCCTTCCTTTTTTTTTTTTAACTACCAACCTGAAGTCCTTTTCTACTACCGTAGTTTAGAAATTAACATATTGAATGGCAGATGTACCTGTATTTTAATATACAGGGTCAACCAAAAGTCCGTATAAATATTAAAAATTCATAAAAAAAAAGGGAAAAATCATCGCATTAAACTGCAGATTGCGCTATAAACGTTATCTAGATATGTGTGCTTGTTTTGTTTGTTTTTTTAACTCAATAAAAAAGTCCAAAAGTCATCGATAGGTGGCGCTTCAGGCATTTGAAAGCAATAAAATGGATATTGTGCGATACGATTTCATTAACAAAGCTTAATTTGGCAAAGTTAATATTTTTGCAGAAATTTTTTTCTTTACACGGAGTTCATTAATGAATCGAAGGAAAAACCCACCGAGCATTTGGATTTTTGTAACAGCTTTATTTGAATAATTCTAGCGGATTTGTCTGTGTCAGCGCCACTTATCAGTGATCTTTGAACTAAAACAAATGATTGCGTTAAAAAAACAACGTCCAGATAATATTTATCGCCCAAACCGCACTTCAATGCGATGATTTGTCCTTTTGTTATATTTTTTTTTTAAATTTATAAAAAAATAAATACATTTTAAAATTTATACGGATTTCTGATTGACCTATATTGTACATATATTACTATTAATACATGTGTAATTACTTGAATGACAGATCCAATTGGGCCACCGCCCTCCCCCAGACCACGATTATATCATGGAAAACTAAATAAAACGTACCCAACATTACCGCTAAAAATATACATCGGAAACAAATCAACCCCCCCCACACACACACACATACACGCACTAAAAAGATTTCCAGATCCCCCTTTGGATTATCTGTATATTTCAATATCTTAAAATACATGTAATGACACATTTTGCATGTATTTCAATATTCTTGTGTTTCAATATCTTAGAAATTCAATAATTCATATTCAATACCAAAATTTAAAAAGAGTGAGTGAGGAATGAACTCATGATGAACAAATGTTAATTACTAAATAACTAAATAGAAATTCAACATCTTGTAATGAAAACCGTAATATTATTCAGGAAGACACTAGCATTAATGGTACACATGTTATCGTTCTGGAAATTATTTCTGTCCTCTTCTTCTTTCAACGTCGTTGTTTCGTAACGCAACCACAACTCCCAACATGAACCCATGTCCTTTTACAAACACAATTCTAAATCCGAACTCAGTCACAAATTTAAATGAAACGTATTTCCAAATTAGATTATAACATGATTCCAAGTTTCTTTACAACGTGTTCGTAAATCAGTTCACAATGAATTCCCTCACAATAAATATAAAAGTGAGTTGTTCTTATAGCGTTATGCTATATCAGTTTACATGACATTAAAGCACCTTACAACGTGATTTTAAACCCTCTCACGTGATGATGAATCATCTTACTTAGACAAGAACAAAACCTCTTACGTAATCCAAAAAAGTAGAACAAGGTATTATCATCAATGAAAGAGTTTTAAGTAAATTTCAAAAAGCGATTTGAAATCAGTTACAAACTTTTAAAATCTTTTTTTTAAAATATCGTTTAGAGAAAAGAATATTTTTCATTTCATTTTCAAGAAGTGTTTGTTTAGGATTAATGGTTTTCAAGATTTCGCCAGATCGTGATTCTCTGACCTAACACCCAATTTCAAAGAAGGCGCGAACACACTTCCGATATCGGTAAAAGGTATCGGTTCACCGAAATCGTAAAAATAAATAAAGATATCCTAACTCGTAAAATCTGACGACTTATTATTGGGACATCGCTTTCCCCATCTCAGATGGAAGGGAAAACCTGGGAGATAGAAAAAGTGGGGCTCCACACCCAACAAAAGATTGCACGACCTACAGGCTCGAGACGCCACTCCATGCGGAAATTGCGTCTATTATGAAATTTCACGATTTCCCGCTTCTTTTCGTTTTTGGTACCAGAAGTAACCAAGCACAAACGATGCCTTTCATTCGATAGCTATAATTTAGCGCAGAAACTAGAAACTAAGGCGCTAGAATACGATGAATTTCAGTATCACTTATCGCGGACCTGAAAGAAACATTTATATAACCCACAAACGTGATTGGTCAATTTTTAAAAGACAAAACCTTCGATAACGGCGGTATTTTTCAAAGTAGGACAAAAACGCGCCAGATGATTATTTTGTCACAAAATGGGAAAATGGCAGCATTAAATTCGGAATTTAAATAAATAACGTTTGACATAAAAACGCTAATGATCAAACGGAAATTGGGTTTACATTCGAGCGTGCATCGGAACAAACGTAATTGATTTATGCGTATGGTTGGACCGTCTCCATCTCATAATAGCCTTATAAAGTCAATATTGCTACGTATCATGACGTCGCTAAACTATCTTTGGACAGATTCCATTCCCAAATTGTTACATTCCACAGCAAGGAATTAATCCATTCGAAAAGAAAGAAAATACAACTTAAAATATATCAACGAAAGAGCCACTTCGTTGGTGGATTCACAATAGTATAAAATAGAGATAATGCCATTAAGATATATAATAAAATTCTATCACAATGAACAAGGCAAAAAAAAATCGATATTATATGTGTAAGAAATATAAAAAAAATAGATAACCATTAAAAAGTTATAAGCAATCAGAAAGAGGGGGAAAAAGCCAATACGAAAGAAATTATGGAGAATAGGTTCCAAATGGCATCAGTTTTTCATTCGCTTCTGAGCAACAATAGTCGAGTGTTTGAACAACAATAGTTAAGTTTCTAAACAATCAGAGTAAACAAAGAATTCAGGAAAGCAATTCGCATACCCAACCATGGTTATGAATTCGCTTTCTCTTCGAAAGCGAATTCAGTTTCAATTTTGAATACCTTTTTTTTTTCTAACAGTAACCATCTCGAATAAAGCAAGGTAAGCCTTTTCATTTCTTTGAAACAGAATTTGTTTTAATATCCTTGGCGAAATGAAAAAAACTGTTGCAGCTATAATCTGCAAAAGTAATGCTTCGAAAGGTCACGAGCTCAATGCAATGCTCAGCGAACCTGAAAGAAAATATAAATGCATGATAAAAAAAAATACAGCGTTACTAAAATTTTAAACTTTACAAGTAAAATTCTAATTTTATTTATAAATAAATAAGATGCGTATTGTTGCTGTTGTTCTGTAATAATATTGTTTGACAATAATGATTAAATATCATTCTTGCTTTTCAAATTTGGTAAAGTGATATATTTTTGGTCAATTTTCTCATCACTTGACTCACCATTGTTTAACTTTTGCTATAATTTTACTCCCTAGTTTCTGAATCAGTAGGAAGCGACATAATATACTTACCTTCTGACAATAGGAAAAAGTAATTATAAAAAATATCCATGGATCAAATTTCACAGAAAAAAATCTCCTCCGATCAGCAAAAAGATGGCGATTTAGATAGATGTTCTCAAAACCATGATCATAATGATGCCTGCGGTATTGCACGTTTATATTTTTATATTACCTATTTGTAAACTATTCTATAAAACATTCCTTCGAAATTCCTAACAAATTTAAATTTAAATCAATGCAGCTACATATACTTAAAATTTTAAGTTTTGGTTCTGTTTATTTGTTGGTTCGTCAGCACTTTCGTGAATCCATCTATCTGTATGTTTGTCCGCCTGCCTGTCTGCCCGTCGTTAAGAATAAATATTTTCATATTACTGAATCTGTAACTAAAGCAAATTCTTTAAGGATTTTGAAGTAAAACAAATTTATTTTGTTCAATACACTAGTGATCAAAAATATAGAATGCTCGACATCAGGGCTGTCCAACCTTTTTAGTAAGCGGGTCACTTAAAAAATTTATAGATCTCGCTTGCTAGCAATATAAGCGAGTTTCGTAAATTAATAAATTAATAATAATATGGTAATTAATTAATTGCAAAATCCTCTCTTCTCAGAATTTCTTCTGGATATTTATTTATTCACTTAAGATATAGGAAGGGGTCACCCATGCGATTTTTCCGATTTCTGAAAAAAAGTCTAATTTGTTTTTGGATTTTTTTTCATTTCAAACAGTTGTCAGCGGGCCGGATTAACCCTGTTAGCAGGCCGGATTTCGGCCCGCGGGTGGTATGTTAGACAACCCTGCTCTACGTTTTATTCATTTCTGTAGATCGGCCTCGAGTACTGAAGGACAAATGTTTTATGAATGGATTTATAAATGTAATTGAAAAGTATGAATACGCAATTCTTGTTACAGGTTGCTCAAGCACTAAGAAGAGTTGTAAAGCAGCATTGGAAAGAAATAACGTGAATATTTTCCTAACTCTAATAATTTTGATTAATTTATTTTAATATATTAATTAATATATAACTTATTTTAACATATAAAATATTAATTTATTTTAACAATATTTAACCCTTATAATTTAACTTATAGTAACATACGAGCACCAATCTACTGTTGACAAAAGAATAATATGTAAATAATCATTTTAATTGCCATTTTATATATAAAACAAAAATGTATTTTGAAAGCATTTTGTAATATTTATCATAATTAATTTACGCCGTTTAAGCAAGGTTAACTGCTTAAAATGGAAGAATGATTGCGAGCGATATCAGAAGTCCATAAATTGAGAATAAAGAATCTGATCTTTCAAAAAAATAGAGATTGATCTGAATTCAAACCTTGAATCACGAGTGAAAGTGTCTGACAAAATAAGATTTATTGAATAGATTAGCAATAATAAAGAGTGATTATGCGCCATTATCTTTTATATATTTTCACCATGCTTGTAATGCTATTTGTGCTTGTGTCCGTTAATTTATTTGCATATGTATATTACTCCAGACGAGGGTCATACAAGAAGAGCCACAATGCTTTCTGCACTCTTCTACTTCCAACCTAACCATTAAAAACAATTTATGCCGATCTAAATATGGTTATACCCGCAATCGGTTTTTCCCGCCAATTTTAGTGCTTTATTTGGCATCGTGGCAATTTGTTGTTTTCTTGGAATGTTCTACGTTTTCTAGTTTAGAAGATGAGATCTGATATTGAGATCTGGAGAAGATATGTTGATGATACTTTTGTCGTTCTTTCGAAGACAGAGGTGGACAGCTTCCACCGTTTCCTTAATGACTTAAACCCCCATATTCAATTTACCTTAGAGGTAGAACATGAGGGATGTTTGCCATTTTTGGACGTGAGGGTCACCAGAGGAGACAATGGAAGCTTGTCAACCTCTGTATATCGAAAGCCAATTCATGCGGACCGGTACTTGGATTTCCGCTCGTATCATCCAACTTACCACAAAGCTTCTGTTGTGAGGTCTCTAACACGTTGGGCCCTCACACGCAGCAGCAGTGTTGAGTTGAAAGATGCTGAGGTACGGAAGGTAAGGAGAGCGCTTGTAGATAATGGCTACCCGAGCAAGTTTATCGCTCGAAGATCTAATAATGGACATAGAGAACTTGTTGAGGAGAGACAGACTAGAGGGACGGTTGTTTTGCCATATGTGGAGAGGACTTCTGAGGAGATTGCGCGTATTCTTAGGAAATCTGACATCAAGACTTACTATAAACCTGCATCGACTTTACGTGACCTGTTGGTGAGAGTGAAAGGTCGAGTTCCAATGGATGAATTGACTGGAACAATTTACCAGATACCCTACAAAGACTGCGAAAAAGTATACACTGGCGGGAGTGGAAGAGCTGTTTTCACACGTAACAAAGATCATCGTGCTGTAAAAGCTGCGATGGCTAATCTTCTGGCAGAACATGCCTGGGAGAAAGGTCATGTTCCTGATTGGAAAAGTACAAAAGTTCTTCATAAAAATGTAACTTCTCGCTACTGTAGGCTTTTTCTGGAGTCTGGGAGACTTTCTTAATGCGTAATAAGGTGATGATCATCTCAAAATTAATGCCTAAATCTTAACTCCTGCTAGGAGATGGGGAAAACCAGATTCAACCAGGGGAGGGATTCTTGAGTGCGGAACGGTTCTTAGAAAGGCCTGATTCAGACGTGGGGGGGGGGACTGACTGGGGGTTAGCTTTGACAAAATCAAAGTTGGGGTATAAATACCGAACACCTACACTTCCTTGACACTTTCGCTTGATGAAGGGAACAGTAGTTCTCGAAACGTTGCGAATATTTTTGCAGACGGTAAATATCTTTTACCTTCTTCATTTGTATTTCGTATATTCCGACCAGTGTCAAATTTTACTAGTTATGGTAAGCCCTGGTCAATCTTTGTACGCCGTTGTCAGATAGATGCTTATTCAGGTGGGTACTTTGTCTAAGGTTCAAATGCTAGCGTTCTTCGGCCGTAGGCTGAAAAAATTCAAAAAGTACTTCTTAACAGTTCCACATTTTATTTTTAAAACTGACGAAATTCGCCTTCTTTCCAGCTATCGTTATGTTTTAGATTTTCTGAGCTCAGTGTTCGGCTTAGAGGTAGCAGGTGGACTGTTTCAGTTCCCCTTCTTGGCGAAAATTCTAGCGATAAATGTAGCAATTATGGTAACCCACTTCGCCAATTTCAAAACCTATGCCAAATCACGCCGAAGACTAGTTTTTACGTTTGTTTCTTTAATTTAACTCGCCAAGTCAACATACTCGGGAAGTATTCTTTCTTCAACGACAATAGCTTGAGAACGTGGAATTTCGCAGCGCCTGCGGATATGACTACATCTCCTTGTTCGGGGCACCTGAGTACAAGGGACCCTGATTCGAGTCCAGAATGAGGACGGCGTCTCTTTTTCTCCTAAAACCAAAAGCTCTAGTATGAGCTAATAAACATGGATGTTGAAATTTTCACGTATAACTACATTTTTATCTTTATGTCTAATACAGGAATTTCTGTAGGTAAAATTCATTAGTTGGTCACCACTCTGTATACTCGAGGTAGAATAACTGAAATAAATAAAAATTGTATATTATAATTGTATGTTGATTCATAGATCAAACACCAAATCTTACTTTTTCTTTTCTTTAGGAGATAGATAGCAAAGGCAAAGATGCCGAATTTCTATTAGACAGGTATAATTTAAAATAATAAAAAAATATATGTCCCAAACCAACGTCTAAATATATATCTTTTGCACGGTGATTCATCTTTTCAGCACATATACATAAAATTGCAAGTCATAATTCAATTCGCTTCCATTTATATTTAAATCGGTAGGTATATAATAGCTTCTCTTTCATGGTAGCAACTTACAGGACTTGTGGGAAGAGTATTTGAAAAGCAGCAAGGAAGAGAGGACAGCAGTTTCGGATGCATTCGCATATCGAGATCGAGGTATATGTTTTCAAAGAATAAATTTCCTCACATGCTCTTTATTAACAAAATTTTTTGATTTCTTTGC
>QLNU02014176.1:24000503-24010746 GCA_006491805.2 Dysdera silvatica | reverse complement strand
AAATATCTGTAATTTGCGTCTATCCATCTCTCTCTCTCTCTATCTATCTATCTTTCTATCTATCTACCAACTCAAATTTATTCCACTCGGTTGCTTATATAATTTATTGTTTTACGTAAATTTCTATTTCCCCATAGATTTATTCTACTCTAAACTTTAGTTTTAATATTTTGAATGGGGAAAATTACATACTTTAAATCTATTAGATGTCAGGTTCATTGTTACCATGTATACAAGAATATAGCGCAGTTATATTAATTGTTGCCATTGTGTCAAAAAAGTAACTCTGAAAAAATCTCCAAACAAAAAATAAAGAATTAATATTCTACAATTACCTGTATGCCACCCTACACACTAAAAAACTAGGGCCATCTATATATGTATGTGTGTGTGTGTGTGTGTGAGAAATATATCTTCCCCGCCTCGCTCTGAGAAAAATGTTATCTTGTATCTTCAATGCGCAAAGTTTGTAGAACTATTGAAAATAACTCTCTCTCACTCTCTATCTATCTCTAAATAATAAAACAACGATTAACACAAAACAAATAAGTGTATTATAAACATATATATTATAAGGCCCTTGCGGTACTAAAACTTCAAGGGCGGACCTCTTATGTATTGCATCCGTTTATAATCTACCAATATCCATATATGACCTAGATGTACACATTATAATCTAAAAGTGATTAGGATCCAAGAATACAATACTAGCAATTACATGTATAAACCATGTTAAACACAGCTAAAAAATCCGGGATCCGCCCAAGTGGAAATGGGGACCTGGGAGTCTGTTATTTACTTTCCTCTGAACAATCAATGTGCGATTTTACGAAATATGTCAAGCGTTCTAAATGTCTTTTCTTCTCTAGATCTGCATGTGAACCAATGTCTCAGGGTCATCCCAGACCAGTATGAGGAAAAGATCAAGGTAAGAACGACTCGGGCGGGATACGATGCTGAGTTGGCGATTCAGTTGGGGAATTCTTTCGAGCGAAATTGTTTTCTTCTAGAATACCAGCGGCAACTAGTGCAAGGATACTAGTAACACGGAACAGCATAGTTTCAACTGATTGAGAGCGAATGCTTCAACGAATGAATGTAGTAGCAATTGTATTGAATAGCTCCTTAACAATCCAAGGTTGCTGATAGAATTTAATTTCTTAGTTCTGAGTATCGTTTTTTTAATCACGCATCTCTCTCCTGATAAGATACACTGCTGGACAGAATTATCAGAACACTTGTGAAATGCTTTATAACTTAGAACAAGCCCGGATTTATAGATGGGTATGTTGGTTAAGTATACAGGGCGCCAAATTTTTAGAGGCGCAAATTTTTAAAGGGTGGCAGACTCTTTTTTAAATAAAGTCCGCTGCTTCGCACCTCAAATTCGTCCCAGACGTAGATATTTTTCCTTGGATCCGAAAAAAATTCAAAATAGTTGTACAACTTACAATATTCATGAAAGGATGAGACGAGAAATAGGATAATTGAGATGCACAGAAAATTCTCCAAGGGGTAAAAAGGGCTACAGCTCCGTAATTATACATATTTAAACATACAGAACTATAGCATATATGCATTTATACTTAATGGGTAGTATGGTCCTTATGTAGGTTAGCTAGTTCCCAGAGAAAATATATTGTCTTCTTAACCTGAACACATAATCAGAAGTATAAAATATAAATGTCCAGATTAACACTATAAGGAAAGGACATGGGAAAGGATGAGCTCTAGAGAGGGAGAAGTAAAGAAGAATGAATAGATGGATGGCTAATTTAAACATTTAAACCACAAAACAACCTTTTTAAATAATGAACATAAGATTTCTAATTTCCAATTGAAGCTTGTGCAGAGCATTGACGTGGCCTGATTTACGCACGAGGGAGTGTTATAAACTCCATTACAGTATAATTTTGCACATACGTACATGAATACATAGTGGTTTAGCTCTGAACCCTCCCCCCCCCCATAACCTTATAAACCCACTTCGAGTAGCCTAATGGAACAGAAATTTTCGAATCACCCTGTATGTGTGTGTATATATATATATATATATATATTAAGAAATTAGTGAGGAAAGTGAAGATGGCCCTTAAGAGAAATAGGATTCATACAAGACACGAAGAGCCCAATAAACACATCAGCGAATATCTGGATACCCTCAAACAAAAACTGGGTGTATACGCCAGAAGACTCCGAAGATACAAAGACTATACCAACAAAAAACAACAGAACATGCAATTCCAAGCAAACCAGAAGGCCTTCTACAGGAAGCTTCGAGAGACCCCAGCGAACAAAGACAAGTACGAAGCCCCAAAGCCAGCAGAAATAGAGACCTTCTGGAAGACACTATGGTCCAATGAAGTACAGCACAAAAGCGCCCCCTGGATTCAGCAAGAAATGGAGGCTACGAGAGGAATAGAGGAGATGGAGTACACGGGCATCACGATAGAGGAACTCCAGCAGGTAATCCAACGTACGCACAACTGGAAAGCACCCGGTATTGACGGCATACACAACTTCTGGTACAAGAAATTTACCAGCGCCCATGGCCCATTAGCCAAGGAACTTACGGCGATAATTGAAGACCCCAGCAAAATGCCTGAATTCCTCTGCAAGGGAATAACTTACCTCCTACCGAAGGACCAGGATACCAGTAACCCAGCGAAATACCGACCCATTACGTGCCTTAACACCCTGTACAAGATACTCACGGGGTGCATCTCTGAAAAAATAAGCCGGCACAGCGAAAGCAACAACTTAATGACGGAAGAACAAAAGGGATGCCAGAAAGGGACTCTGGGATGTAAAGAGCAGCTTACCATCGACTCAGTTATCCTGGAACAAGCAAGAAAACAAAAGCGAAAACTCAACACCGCATACATAGACTACAAGAAGGCTTTCGACTCTGTTCCGCACTCGTGGCTCCTTGAAATACTCAGCATATACAAAGTGCATCCCTCAATCATCCGATTCCTACAGAGCAGCATGAAACAATGGAGAACCCGGTTACAGCTAAACACGCCAGACAGTAAAATAGAAACGGCCGAGATCCCCATCCGCCGCGGAATCTTTCAAGGAGACGCACTAAGCCCCCAGTGGTTCTGCTTGGCGTTAAACCCCTTGTCAAGGATGCTGAACACAAGTAAATACGGATACATGCTGAAGAAAGACAAGAGAAACCTACATAAAGTCTCCCACCTCATGTACGTAGATGACATCAAGCTATACGCGCCAACAATCACCCAACTCCGACAACTCATCAGTATAACAGAGACATTCTCCAAGGACATAGGAATGGAATTCGGCCTCGATAAGTGCAAAATACAGAAGAATAGCAAAGAAGATTTACCAGGCATCGAACTCGAAGACGGGAGACTACTGAAGACCTTGGACGAGGGCGAAACCTACAAATACCTAGGGATAATGCAAAAACGGCAGCAGGAGCACAAGAAAGTCAAAGTCCAGCTCACGCAAGCATTCCAAGAAAGACTTAGAAGCATTGTGAAGACGAAACTGAGCGGGAAGAACACCACGCAAGCAATTAACGCATATGCGGTACCAGTGCTCACCTACTCCTTCGGGATCATCAAATGGTCCAACACTGAACTAGAACAACTCCAGCGGAAAATGAGAACCATCCAGAGAAGAGCCGGACAACTACACCCTGCAACGGCAATTGAACGGCAAACACTACCCCGGGAAGAAGGAGGACGCGGACAAGCGGACCTCAAAGACTTACATGACAAGCAGATCCAGAGCATGAGGCAATACTTCCAGTTGAAGAGTCCCCGATCGCCACTCATCCAAGCCATAATACAAGCAGATGCAAATTACACGCCACTAAACCTGTGTAGTACCGAAGAGCGTGTCCTGGAAACAGCCAACGAACAGAAACTGAGAACTTGGGCCGGAAAACCATTACATGGCAGGCACTACAATGACCTGCAACAACCACACGTTGACAAAAAGGCATCAAATTCTTGGCTGGCCAAAGGCACTCTCCAGCCAGAGACAGAAGGATTCATGCTAGCCATCCAAGACCAAGTGATCGCAACAAGGAACAATCAGAAATTCATCCAGAGAAAAGACATAGAAAGCGACAAATGCAGACACTGTCATGCGGCATCGGAGACAATCCAACACGTGATGGCAGGATGCAAGATCCTTGCGCAGTCAGACTACAAACATAGACACGATCAAGTAGCGAAAATAGTCCACCAGAAATTGGCAGCGAATGCTGGCTTTCTGACAGAAAAATGCCCGTACTACAAATATGAGCCAGAGACCGTGCATGAGAACGAAACACACAAGCTTTACTGGGATAGAGCAATCATAACAGACAAGACAGTCCCACATAACCGTCCTGACATAACCCTCGTCGATAAATCGAATAAGACCACGTACTTAATCGACATAGCAGTACCCAACACCAATAACATACAGACAACCTACACAACGAAAATCACCAAGTACCAAGATCTCAGACATGAAGTACGAGATATATGGGGTATGGAAAAGATCTTCATCATCCCGTTAGTCATCTCAGCAACAGGGATAGTACCAAAAACGCTTGCGACGAATTTGGAGATACTCAACATTGACCCAAACACCTACATTGAAATACAAAAAGCCACAATCCTAAACACGTGTCACATTGTCAGGAAGTTTCTAGACATGGCACATTAAGAAGTGATGTAAAAAGAGGCTTGGGAACATGGCGCTCTGCCCGTCCCAAAGCCTGTTTCCGCCAAGAATGGGCGAGGAAAACTTTTATATATATATAGCAAAGGCATACGCATAAGCAGAAAGTTCATAAAGGGGAAGGGGTTACAGGCTTTTATGGAGTTGCATTACCAAGCTACAAATCCATATATTCATATATGTGTATATAAAAAACTTTCACAGCAATGATTACATCTATCTTCCCGCCCCACCTATGCGTACGTCAGTGAATAAAAGGTGCGTATATACAATAAAGAATTAAAAACTATATAATAATTCCTCCTCCCTCACATTGACAATATTACCCTCTGGAAATTGCAATTAAAACGGCCAGAAAAATTACAATTATCCACAAAAAACTTTTCTTTGGATCAATTTAAATTTATCGTAAACGGAGACACTATCTCATTCTCAACTGAAACTAACTTTTTAGGTGTGGCATTACAATCTAATTGGAAATGGGACATCCACATAAATGCCACTTGCTCTACGATAAGCAGAAACGTTGAAATAATTAGAGGCATCCGCTGTTACTTCCCAATGCCAATTCTACTAAACCTGTACTATTCTCTGATATTCTCAAATTTATAATAGTGTTTATTAATCTGGGGTTGTGCATCTAAATCAAACATAAGAATAACATCACTTCAAAAAAAAAATTTGTTTGCCTCATATCGTCTTCTATAGCCTTAATTTCAACAACTGGCATTACAAGTTATCCCCTAATATTGCACATAGATAAGCTTTTTCAATATAAAATTTCAATTCTTATGTTTAATAGTATAAAAAAAAACTCGCATACTGATCTCATATGCTCGCAATTACGTAATCATGGTTATTTTACTATAATTATAAACAAGTTAACACCTGAATTTTAGAGAACAAATCTCTGAATGATGACACGTATTGCTTTTATAGGTCCTAGAATTTGGAATTTCCTCCCTAACAGATTACATGCACTTACTTCCATTTCTCTTTTTAAAAAACATGTCCTCAAATATCTATTAAAATTATAACGGTTTTTATTTTCATACATTGTATTTTCATTGTGATAATATTAAGATGATATTCTACTCGTATTATTCCATTATTTCATATAATTATTAGAACAATCCTTCTTCTCTTCTCGGGCAGCATGGGCTCCATCAGATTCGATAGTCTTTATTCAATGCTGCCCAGGCGAATATCAATCTGCAATTTGCAAAATGTATATATTTATATTATGAATCATTTATAAAAATACCATAATGTAACACGATTTCACCTAAATAATTTTCTATTATATTGTCAAAAAACCATTGTATTAGTTTTGTGAAATCTTATTAAATAAGTTTTTAACTTCCCTTCTTCGTGTTTTCAGTTTGCACCTCAAGAAATCGCCAGAGAAAACTTCTTTCCAGAACTAAAGTAATTTGTTTGATACGCAGTACTTCACTCTAGTTTAAAGTTAATTAATTTTCTATTTAAAATTATTTGCTTAACGTTCCTCCTCCTTTTACTATATTCTTAGGTATGACTACGCCACGAATCTAGGGCTGTTTATGGCAGCACGTAAACCAAACTTTGATCAACTGTAATAATTTTATGACATTACATCATTTGCTGGCTTTGCAATCTATAAGTGGCTTGCTAGAAAATTTTTCTAAAATATATTGAATCGTCAAATCAGCTTTAAAAGGTAGAAGTTATCCTTAAAATTTCATGTTTGAAATTTAATACTAATGCATTATGAACAATAAAATGATGAATGCAAGTAAATATGGAAATTGATTTGTAAATGAATGAATTATATAAAGTTATTTACATAACATTGCAAAAATAGTATATCACAAATTAAGGCACTGGCATATATTATTAGCCAGGATTATATGTAAATGCATATATGCCTATGCACCTGCATATTTTAACCCTTTTTAACGTCAATGCATATAAATGCATGAAAACCATGAATTTCTAGGATAAGTATGTTTTAAAGGTTATAGTGATTTTCCGAATTTTATTATTCCTTTATCGGAAAAGTTTCCATGAAAGGCATGGGAATTTCTGAACATACACGTTTAATTATGTCCTAGGGCTCCAAAAATATAGTCATGGCTGAATTATAGCCACTATCTTCGCTAGGGAGACCGAAGATTTGTTTATAATACTAAACTGGTAGCTGATTGAAGGTCGGTTTAAAATAAACACTTGCGTATAATAAAATTTCACATCAGTATCTGTCAACAATAGACCTAGATATCAGTCTGTCACGGATAAACCATTCGTAATAGACAACCAGCAGAAAATTTTATAAGCGCCATCCAATAACTTCTACAGCTCGGTAAAGCACTCTGTTGGCCATAAAAATGCTAGTAGATGATGATAGAAGACAAATTTTAACTGTTTAGAAAATCGAGAGATGCATTGCGATATACCGTCATAGAAATTGTACTGTATAAAGCATATCGTTGTATGTACAGTAAAACCGCTCTTAATGGTCACCTTTAAACAACAGTAACCTCCAAAGACCGGCCACATGTCAATCGAACTGAACGCTTTCCAAGGGATCAACATTAGTGTTAACCTCTAAACAACGAATTCCGGACAACGGCCATCCGGTAAGGAATTACGAAAAACAATTTTATTCAAATTTTTAAATACGTCTGCAATCCAAATTGTCAATGATGTAAAGTTGCGGGAGGTCATAGATTAATGAGATTTTCAAAAATAGTGAAGATTGTAGTATTTTCCTGTATCCGCAGCGGCGTATTATCCGCAAAGCCTTTTTTCTGAGTAAAAAAATAAAAGTTGCATAATCCGCAGCAATTTTTACGGCGAATAATCCAAAATATATACTGCCGATAATGTAGTGTCACATAAAATAAAAAATACACAATATGATTAAAAATATAAGTAATAAATTGCACAGAAAAAAAAGAAAGATTTTTATTATGAAAAACATCTATTTAAACATGTATGATAATATTTTTTACGATAATCTCAATAAAACAGTAAATTGTTTGCTACTGCCATCTATGTTTATCCCACCCGACAACTGCGGATTTTGAAATTTTATTTGTTCAATATATTTAACACAAGCCATAAAAATAAAAGATTAAAAGATTACAAATGTTAGTTAACTTAAAAAATTTGTCATTAAAAAAAAAGGTTAGAAGTTCCAAGCACAATTAAAAAGATACACTTTCAAAATAAAAAATAAAATACTACCTCGAATGATCACTAAATTTATTAATAATAATTAAAAACCTTCAAAATCTGATTCATCAGATTCGGAAATGAATAAATTCATTACATCTTCACTTAACATATTATCCGAGTCACTAGATAACGAGTCTTCATTGTTAGAGTCATTGTTTTTCGTCAACAATATTGCATTTTCGAAACGCGTTTTTTATCGTAGTTTCCGAGACATCATTCCACGCTTTCAAAACCCAGTTGGAGACATTTTCATACGATGCACGCTTCAATTTTCCTGTTTTTGTAAAATTCTTTTCTTCATCGGACATCCATTGTTCCCATAATTTTCTAACTTTCGATTTAAATGATCTGTTAATTCCGACGTCTAAAGGCTGTAATTTCTTTGTCAGTCCTCCAGGTATTATTGCAATTTTTGCAGATGCGGACTTCAGGGCATTTTTAACATTCTCACTGAGATGTGCTTTCATCGAGTCCATAATTAGAAAAGCTTTAGGATGAAAAAATGAATTTTTTCGTTTTCACCAGATGCTCTGTAGCCATGACATCATGATTTCTTCATTCATCCAGCCTTTCTCGTTTACACGAATTTCAACACCTTTAGGAAAATTTTCTCTTGGGAGCGTTTTTCTTTTAAATATTAGCATCGGCGGCAATTTCAAACCATTTGCAGCACAGCATAAAACTACCGTAAATGAAGTTCTTTCATTTCCTGTAGTACTTATAGGAATACTGCTTGTTCCCTGAACATCGACGGTCCTGGTAGGTGGTATATCAAATGATAATGGAACTTTGTCCACATTAAAAATCAAATCCGCTGTAAAATTATTTTCGAGAATAATAACAATTTTACAAAATGTCACGAAGTCATCTAATTTTTTTTCCCAGTCATCAGGTAATTTCTGGCCGACCGTTGAACGACTACGAACAGCTAAATTGTTTCTTTTCATAAACCGGTAGCACCACGTGGGCCCACCAGGGAAGTTTCCAATATTCATTTCTCGTGCAATAATTTGAGCTTTCATCCTTATATTTATTGTAGAGACAGCTTTCCCATTTTCTCTCTCTTTCAAAATCCATTTATTTAATTCTTCCTCTAATTCTGGCCAGTGAGATTTTCCACGGCGATTAGCTCTTTTACGTCGGTCGCATTTTTCAAAATTAGTCTTATTTTTTTTCCACAATAGAATATTTGATTCGTCAATGTTAAACAATCTTGCAGTTTCCCGATTTCCTACTTCGGTAGCCTTCTCTACAACTTTTAGTTTAAAATCTGCCGTGTAACTTACAAGCTTTCGCTTCAACATGACGATATATGAACTTGAATATTTTCAGGACGAAACAGCTCAGGTCAAGACAGAATGCGAAATGACCCTAGCGACTAGCAACTGTAATATTATACTTCGGAGGAACCGAATTCGTTCTTGAACGTAAATGGACAAAACTAATTATAGCTGAAATACGTCAGCCGAGTCATGAAAGCTTTCAGCGCCATCTGTTATTTATTTTATAAAACATAAACGGCATTTCATTCAAAACTTTATTGTAAGCTTTTCTGATGGAGAATGTTTTTTTATCAGATTATCCGCGGCGGCGTATAATACGCACAACGAAATTTGAAACTTTTTTAACACATAATCCGCGGATTATATACAGGAAAATACGGTAACTGTAACAGTCCTTTCAAGGCGTGAACTTAATTAGCAAAACGAAGCGTTGGAAAACGAACTTGATGAAATGAAGAACTTGACAAAGTGCTGTTGGAGTTGCTTTATAACTATCGATCAAAAATCTTTCAATCAAGAAGGGACAAAGGAGGGGGGGGTCACATGAATCATGACCCCAAAAATATATTTTTTCACTGTAAAAATTCCAACTTTCATGAAAAATGAAGGGTGTTATTCCAAGACCATGGCAAATTCTGTCCTTGACTCCCCCCAAAATGAAAGCCTGTGTCCGCCTCTGCTTTCAATTAGAAGTCCTATAATTAAAATATTTTTTGAATTATAGAATTTTGGATTGAGCAATGGTGGATCCAGGAATCTTTGAAGGTGTAGAGGGGCGAATTGTTTCGGATTCCTATTTTTAACCAGGTGTCCAGTATTCCTCATTTCATTTTCTATGACATAATCCCGGCACAAGGAAGAGCAGTGCCGTATTTCCCAATAGGCTTTACTAGACCATAGGCTGGGGTGGCAAATTTTTAGAAGCTGTATCAAATTATAAAACATTTTTTTTGCCAGTATATTTTCAAAAATGAAAGCAAATATTTGTTAGGGGCGGCATTTTATCATTCTGACTGGGGCGGCAAAATCCACGGACT
>QLNU02014176.1:23986228-23997056 GCA_006491805.2 Dysdera silvatica | reverse complement strand
CGAAAATAAGAAAACTTTCTGACTAACTGTTTGTTCATTGTGGTCTAAGGGTTCATTCCCTAGCCCAGGAGTGGGCAACCTTATAAAGGGGTTATGCTAAAGTCATACTGCATTCTTCTTCCTCGTGCTAGTCTATACCTACCCAAATTGTTAAAGTTTAATCTACTACCTAACTATTAATGAAAATTACTAGATTAGTAAAGTAAAGGAGTAGAAATTAATAATGGGTAATGTTTAAGAAGATAAAAATTAATAATTAGTAATTTAAGAGGATACAAAATAGTAGTTTGTATTTTAGGAAGAAACAAATCAATTAGCAACTTAAGAAGATACAAATTTATAACTAGTAATTTGGGAAGATACAAATTAATAATTAATCAAAGTAGAGAATTAAAAACTCTTTGTCAAGGAAGGGATCCTTTACAATGTGTTTGTGCGAGTTTTATTTTAAAATCCCACCGGGTGCCATCCAAAAGTATCCACGTGCCACAGATTGCTGACTCCTGCCCTAGACAGTATGTATTCCTTGGAGGAAAATGTAGGTCCACTGCCGTACAAAAGCCTGGTGGGTATGTATTTGTCTTTCATATTATTAACTCAGGTTCGATCCCCAATAGTATCAGCCCTGCAGTATGTTAATGCTTTCGCCTAGTGCGTCGTTTGACCTGAGTTCAACTCCCAAACTGTTCAAAGTACACATACTCAGAGATCTCATAAAGATGGCACTGCTCACTGTAGTCCGGGGTTTGGTTCCCTAGGCCATAAGAGGTTCGGATTCCTCGGAAAACGGTAGGTCCCGGCGCAGCATGACCATTGTAGTCCTGGGAGCCATAAAATCACAAACTGACTAATGGTATCATGGAAAAAAGCATACCGCTTTTTTGTTCGCCGTAGTCCAGGGTTTGGTTGCTTTTGTAATAGGTGTTGAAATTCCACAAAAAACTGTAAGTCCTGTCATAACATCGCCTTTGTTATCCTAAAGCCCTATGTTAGTGCAGTGATAACACGTTTGTGCCAAGTGTACCGTTACCTAGAGTTTGATTCCCAACGGTGCCAAAAATTTAGCAACAAATTGGCTGTCATTATTGTGTTGGTTGCTTTCCTAGAATTTGAGAGGTTCAGCTTCCTCTGAAAAATGTAGCTCTCAATGCAGCAGCATCACCCTTGCTGTTCTTGTATCATGAAAGCATAAACAATTTTTTATTTTAGTTCGATTATAGCACTTGGTGTCATGGAAATCCCATTGCACGTAATATTTTGTTCCAAACAGCGTGAGAATCTTGTGTTGCCCCATTCAGTCGTAGAATTTTTATCCCCTGATGCCTCTCATTTGACCTCTGTTTTTCACTTCCATTTGATCGGCGTTCAACAGTCAATCTCAGATGATGGCAAATTTGTCAGCTGTTCATTAGGAAACCATAATGACTGATATCAGCCTGATCCACAGCACATAGCCAGTTTCGAGAGCAGTCACCCTCTCGAAAACCAACCACATCTATTATTGCTTAACTTTGATGATCTAAGGGAGAAACCATGTTTCCAACAATGGATGTCTGTAGATCCAATAATAGAAATATATCTGTTTAAGTTACCTAAGAATTCCCATAATTCTTTGCTTCTAACGCTATTAAAATTGATTTATTGGTGTACGATTTAGTAAATAATATAATCTTTGTTTATTGGCCTTTTACTGTTGCTATTAACAGAACTTGATAGAGCCTGTCACCATTGTTGACTAAATTTTTGCGGTTGTCAAATGGAAAGTTTTCGTTTTCCACTAGATTCCTAGATTTGTTTGTTTCAGATGAGTGAGTACTGTTTACTATGATTTATTTTGCCCTCATTATGTAGCTATCCATTGATTTGTAGCTTATTTCTCATTGGGGAACAGAAAGAAATTAATTTGGTGAAGTGTTGGATAAACTTATAATTTGTTTTCTCAAGGTTTTAACCTAAATGAGCTCATTATCTGTAAATGTATTGGAAGCTATTTTTAGAATGCAAAACATGTGAAACCCCTATCATTTAATATTTCCTATAATTGTTAACTATATATACAGGGTGTTTCAGCACCAGCGGTGCAAGTGATGCAAGTGAAACGCTACTTCAACCTAAAAAATTGGGCGGTTGAACAGTTTTTTTAATTTAAATTCCAAATCCTTTTTATTTTTTTGTCGAATTTAAAAGTTGATTAGAAAAATAAAATTTAGAATTTTATTTTGAGCCCACTATTTTTTTTTGAATTTAATTCCTTTAATATAATTGGAATTACATTCAGGAACAGAAGGCTACGTTTTTAAGTCAGCGCTTTAAACGCGTTAAACGCACCAACGAAATATTGCTCGCCGAGAAAAAGGGCCGAATGAAGCGACGATAGAAATTCAGAGCTTCGCTTCAAAACGGAAATGTTTTGCGAACATGGTTACCATGGCGATGGAATATTTACGGCGAAAGCAAGTACTGTCAGAGAAGAGAAGAGAAATTTGTATCCCATCATCATGACAGCTAATATTGCCAGATCAGAGGTTTTACCTCTGAATCTAGAGGTTTTGCATGGGAAAAAAGGTAAAAATTACCAAAACAGAGGTATGGCTTGATCAGAAATAAAAATTGAGATTTTTGATTACCACAGAGGTTTCTAGAGGTAAAAAATTTTCTGCGGGGATGTGTTACTGGTCAAAGAAAAAAAATTAAATCAAAGAATTGATTCAAACTACAAACAGTTTAGTGTTATATCTGTTAGAATTATTTAATTACCCTGAAGTATTTCGAGGCACGTTGAGTGGTAACAGTAGAAGCGTGTAATTTCGTTGTGTTTTTGTTTCTTAAGGGGACACAGGACCAGCGTTAGAAATAAGTATTCCATTTTTAGGAGCAGTTCTACAAAATTTTGGGGCAGTTTTACGACATTTTCAAAATTACATTTTCTGCAAGAAAACCAACAAGTTTAAAGAGAAAATTAATATTTAATGTGTGTGTTCAAAAAGTGTCGAACAATGACTTCAGTTACAAATTCTTATGACTTAACTTTTACAGACAAAGTAATTTACGAAACAGAAGAACTAGTGCAAGAGATTCTGCCCTTAAATGCTGTTAAGCAGACTCTCATGACAATTTGTGCATATATCATCATGATGGCATATGAGAAATGTAATTTTTTATTTGAGGGGGCCATTGTGAAAAATTGGAGATGGTTCATTTTTGAAGTTAAAATATTCCCCTGGGTTTAAAGTTAGGAGAAGAACGTTGGGCGTCAATGGCACTTACAATTTTTCTTCAGTTACCAAAACTTTTCATTTAGGTGCAATTAAAAAAAAAAATCTGTCGAGATAAACTCTAATTGAACGTTTTTATAAAGGAGCCTTTTAATAAAACTGACATTTCATATTCCGACCTTCAGTAGCAAGGCCGTAGTTAGAAGTGTCAATCCCCCTAATCACCCAAAAAGTTATATTAAGATTCGTAAAAAATGTAGGGGGCATTTACGAGCAATTTTATGATAAAATGAACAAATGCAATTTCATCAATCTAGATCCTTCAATGCGACAGAAAATCGCCGATTAATGGGGGGGGCGGTTATGATTACTTTATGTACATTATGATAAGATACAGTGACGATGTTTTTCCGAATTTATTTTATTTGACAATGAAAATTTTATTCCCAATTTTTATTTTGTGGGGAGGAGAGTGGGGAGGGGGTAAATTTTCCAAAATTTCAAGTTGAGACAAAAACGGGAGATATGCTTTCAAGAGGCAGGCAGATTGACATAATTTAAAAAAATTTACTACCTATTTCATTCTGCGTAGCCTTCGTGATCGAGAATTGATAGCAAACTTAAAAATCAAAAATGAGCATGAAGCCAAAAACGTCACTAAATACAAAACTATCCCTAAAACTTCTTTTAGAGGCAAAAAGGCTAAAGGTAAAAGGGAGGTAAAAGGTAATGCTGTCAATACTTACGATCCCTCACAGTAATACAGCATGCGAGAGAGTCTTCAGTCAAGTGAAGAAAATTAGAACTGACTTCAGGTCAACCATGTCTGATGACACATTAGAAAATTTACTAATAGTTAAATGCAGACAACATGTGAAATGTTACGAGAATGTATTTGACAAAAAATTTCTCAAATGCAAAATCTTGCACTACAGCATTTGTAAATTCTAAGAATTAATATTGCGTTTAATACAGTTTAATCCTCTATTATTATTAATTTAATAAATACTTAATTTCCTCATTGTGCCCTTTTTTCATAAATTATGTATGATTTTGTTTAATTAAAAAATGGTGGCCCGCACCTGCGACTGACTACAGATTTTTCACTTCTAGAAGTTGGCACTTATAGATATTTGAGTAAACAAAATTATTATAGGATATTGTTTAACTAACTTGTAGTTATATTAATTTGTTATTTTGTATGAAGTTGGGATTTTTTAATCTTGCCATCTGGCAACACTGCCATTAGGTTGCAATCACACGTACTTTCCCCCTCACTTTTCGCATATACTTTAAATTCTGTTGCTGAATTTTTTTTATTTTTTTTTTTTTTTTTCAGAAAGTTACGAATTGTTAAAACACTTACCACTGTCTTGCGAACGTTTGTTTTGCTCCTCTGCTGGTATTGCAGATCATGCTCATGGATATGTGATAATTGATGAACTATTAAAGGGCAATGAATTATCAGCTTTATTTCTCCCTCATTTTCCAGGAGTCGAAATTAATATTTTTAATTTCAAGGGTGTGCAAAGGGATCTAGATTTTACAAGTGAGGACTCTTGTAAAGAAAAACTAGTGAAGTGTCTTTTTGGTTTTCACACTGGAAATGCTTTGACTTATGAAGAAGTGGGGAAATTAATGCGACACCATGAATGGATGGAAGAAGGAATGGTTTCTGCAGGTATATATGCCTTATGTGAGTTAAAATATCAACGGAGGGAGTACAGCTCACTTCCTCGGGAACAGAGCTTTGGCATGTCTTTTTCAGGTGAAAATCTTCAAGCCTCCTCAGTAATCATTCGTGCAGAAGTTGCAACTGCCATCAGCATCGAAGAATCATTGAAAACGCTCTTTGGTACAAGCACTTTTGGTGGACAATCCATTGCTTTCGCCTTCACAAGTATTGGAAACACTCAGCCTTTTCCTCTTTCACAGAAACTAGGTCACACTATTTTTAAAAAACTTTATCCTTCCATTCCATTGTTTTGCCTGTATGGGTTAGGAACAATCTGCAGAAACTCATGTTTAAGCACCGCTAGTGATTATGACGATTTTAGCATCTTTACGAGCATTTATACAACTGTTTATGTTCTTATCTCTGTAAGGAATTAACAGTTCTGCATTCATTTGGATTAGACATAGATTAGTGCGTAAAATACTGTATATATTTGTATGCGATCAAAAATTATTCGCATTGTGTTCACATGTTAACTAACAATTAAAATTGGTAATCGTTATTTTGCTACATCATTTATTGAAGGACCTTGTTTGATGGGGCTGTTTGACTGGTTGTTGTTGTCGTCAAGGTCAGGATTTAATTTGTGGGGGATTCAAAATTTTTTACAGCATGTATCGATGCAATTACAGCATGCAAGGCTGTAGCCAAGTCCCATTAAAAATTTGGTTTGGGTGGGGAGACTGGCCCCTAAGATCCCCCGCCCTCTGAATACGGGCATGGTTGTAGTGCAAGATCACTTTGCACCAAACAACCTCAGTATCATTTTATATTGTTCTTTTTTTATCTGATATTAGTTTTTACGCTGTCATTTGATATTGCATAGTTTGTGTTTAGTTTTTTATTGTTATCCTTACCTTTGTATAATGTCTCTTATTTCGTCATTTATAAAAACTGCATATAGAATTTTATCTTCGTTGATGCAGAACGACCTTTGGTGTCCTTGTGCCATAAAAGTTCAACCAAACGATTAAATGAGATATGAGCTTAGTTGTTCCTGTGCATTGGAATGCAGACATTGTTATACACATATATATGCATTATACTTGTATTCTTCAACTGTGCCCTACGCAGGGGCTTCGTAATGATAATGTGTTCATCTAATGTGCCATTATTCTAGGTTTAGCCATGCATACAAATTCACTTTGCTAGGCACAAAATGAATTTTGCTACCTTTATGTCATAAAAATGCAATAAAACATTAAATCTGGTTTAATTTCAATGCTACTGTAGAATATAAATTTGTAACTGTTTCTGTTCACCATTGTCCAGACTGGATAACAATTTCTGATTTAAATCAAACAACAATATCAATCAACGTTTATTGGCGTAGTGATATCAGCGCAGATGTCATGGCGTGATTAGATGGTGAAACGTTCGAAAGAAAATAAATATTTCTGCCTTCGGTGGGACCTGAACCCACGACCTTCCACTTGCCGGGCGGAGGCTCTACCCACTGAGCTACGAAGGACAATATATAATCTCTTTACGAACGTATATATATTGTTGCCAGTTATTTCGCAGAATGGTGTAGTACATAGACTACTATTTAAACCAAATTGCAAAGAGACTGGTATTAAATTGATCGAAATGCCCGTTGCAGCATATGTATTTATATAAATCGAACACTACGCAGATTAAATCAAACAACAATGTCAATCAATCAACGTTTATTGGCGTAGTGATACCAACACCGATGGTATGGCGTGATTAGATGGTGAAACGTTCGAAAGAAACGGATTTGGTTTAAATAGTAGTCTATGTACTACACCATTCTGCAAAATAACTGGCAACAATATATATACGTTCGTAAAGAGATTATATATTGTCCTTCGTAGCTCAGTGGGTAGAGCCTCCGCCCGGCAAGTGGAAGGTCGTGGGTTCAGGTCCCACCGAAGGCAGAAATATTTATTTTCTTTCGAACGTTTCACCATCTAATCACGCCATACCATCGGCGTTGGTATCACTACGCCAATAAACGTTGATTGATTGACATTGTTGTTTGATTAAATATGCGTAGTGTCTGGATTTATATAAATTTCTGATTTCTTGTAAAACTAGGCCACCCTTTCCAACTATCCTCCCCCACCCACATTATAGCAATCCAGGTCCCAGTGAGGCATGACCTTAACTGACTCCGTCCCATAAAACACATTCCTTCTGCGTTTTTCCTGATTTGGAGTGTTGCAGCCAATGCACTCCAACCCCAAGCCCCTCTGGTCTTAGATCTGTCCAAGCCTTTAAGTGTCATCCAACCATATTCTCTTTTTTCTGCCTCTTAGACCTTTCCCATGTTTAAGGTCTCTAGGTCTAATTGAGTAATTTATATCACTACTCACTGTGGGTCTTCACCAGTGCGTGACTCCACCCATGGATAATCTGCAACCGCTTGCCATCCACCCTCCCTCTCCACTCCAATAAAAATACATATCAGTGGTGTGATATGATCGCCAATATGTGGGCCATCTCCAAATTTCATCATCCTCCCCCTGTAGCCTTAAATAAAAAATGAGATCACAACCATCATAATGGTATAATGATATATGCTTGAGCTAAACTACTTTTAGTTGGTAGGTATGGTGGGTAGTATCATTTGGAAATAGCTACTTTTGAGGTCACACTATGAAACTGATATACATTAAAGAAATGCCTTTTATAAATTCATGATTTAAAAAACTTTCAGCATTGAAATATAACATCTGTTTAACTGACTTTTATTTAAATGTGAAATCCAGTTTCCTGAAAATTTTCTGTTATAATTTCCACTATTTCTATCACACATAAACCTTGTGGTGCCATGACCTACTTTTAGTGGACCAGTTCCACAATTGCAAGTACATGTTCTCAGGTCTACACTAATAATAATTATACACATATATATCTTACATGAATAATAATTATACCGAAGACAAGATTAGATGCTTCGTCAATTTTTAAGTACTAATCACATCACAATTAATAATTACAGTAAATTCCCAATAAGGTTGTTCATTTTTTCTCAACATATAAAAAGTAATGTATTCTTATTAAAATATACTAAAATCAACCAAAACTATGTTTCAATATCGATTGTATTATTTAGCCAGGATTTTGTGATAAAATTGATATATTTTAATGTCACCCAAATTATGTTTAATAAAAAATATATTCATTCTTTATTGAAGTATGTATTTGTAAATTGTTATATACTGTGTTATTTTCTTTACTACTTTTTGAAAATTTCCTTAGCTAGTGTAGTTCTCAGAAATTCACTCATTATTGCTTTGCATCCTTGAAACCCTAAAACAAGCTCTTACAAAACACGTCTCTCGCTTTCGAAAATTGGCGATAATGGCTCCTATTTGGCGGCTTTTTTTTTTTAATAAAAAATGTGTGATTACTCAAGTACACTTAACTTTTTTCTGGACACCAAAACGTTTATGATTGCACAAAGTCTTGTATATATATTAGGTTTTGAGGAATGTATGATCTTTTATCTGTTGTCATTAGTTGGCCCTTGCTCGCAATAAATGGCTTGAAGAAATAAACAATTTTTTTCTGTTTTCGATGAAACCCTCTGTGATTTTTATTTAATACATACCTAAACTCTGTACATGAATTTTTCTAAGAAAAGCAATTGCTGCAAAAAATCGTTAAAATGAAAAAAATAATTGGTGTTCATCTGAGAGATCTGGATCTCCTGGAATATACACTATGAGTGTCCTTCATGTGCTTTCTCTTTAATGTTGCATTGATGATATCTCTTTTTAGCCTTGAGTTGGTGGTTAGAGCACTTCTTGGGACCTGTCATTCCATCTTATTTTCATTATTCTTTGAAGGATTCATAAACTCACGTTTGTAAAAATTGCAACACCATGAAGGACTCTCCCGAACTGAATGAAATTTAATGCACAAACGACCTGTGCTGACAAAAATAAACGATTAAACTTGCAAAGCAAAATAACAATATTACATGTCGAAAATCAGTATTTGGTGAAGCTTGCACTTTTACTTGGTGGAAATGCTGCTGGAGACTGCAAATTAAAACCATTGTTAGTTTTTCATAGCAAAAACCCCAGGGCCCTTAAGAATATTTCAAAAACATCGCTACCTGTTGTATGGAAATATAATCCAAAGGCATGGATGACAAGAAATTTTTCGACAGTGGTTTTGCCATCATTTTGCGCCCGATACAGAAAACTATTGAAAAGGAAACAACCTTCCATTTTAAATATTACTTGTACTCGACAATGCGCCAGGTCATCCGATAACTATGTGTGATCATCAACGTAAGGAAAATATAAAGGCAATATTTTTACCCCACAAACACCTTTACTACCCTCATATAACCCATGGATCAAGGTCTCATACAGACTTTCAAAAAATATTACCTGCGAACAACATTTACACAAGCATTAATGACCACCGAAGGAGAAAACAATAAATCGTTGAGGCAGTTTTGGAAAGGATGTGATATTTACAAAGCTGTTAAAAACATCGGTAAAGCTTGGAATGAAATTCGAACAACTACAGCGAATGGGGTCATAAAGGAGCTTAAACCAAAATTTGTAAATAAAGCTGCAAAATCTGACTGTAAAGATGTGCTTAACGACCTCGTTGAAATGAGTACAAAATTGAACATGAATCTAGATGAAGAGGATTTTACTGAATTGCTGCAAAGTCATTTAATGGAATTGATTAACGAAGCTCTACTAGTGATGATTGAAAACGGAGATCATTCAGAGGATGAACAAGAAGTCGAGCCATCAAAATGATTTGAAACTAAACAAATGGCTAGTTGCTTTGCTTTGATAGACAAACGTTTGGCTGGTTTTCAGGCTCAGGATGAAAATTCTGAACGATTTGAAAAGGTATTTAGAGCAGCCCATGATGCTATAGCATGTTATAAATTAATTTGTAACGAAAAAAAAAAAGCAACTACGGTGCAGACACCATTAACAAAATATTTTCAGAAAGAGGTGTAAAACATACTGTATGTACAATAGTGTACTAAATCTTAAGCATTAAATTTTTAAAATCAGGTAATATGCACTTGTACTTTTTTTGTAAAGTAAGTACATGCTACTATATGTACTAACTCTTAAGCATTAAATCTTTAAAATCAGGTATATGTATAGTATGTAGTACAGTTCATATATACATTAAGCTTTATTCGACTTACGCGGAAATCCATGATTAACCACGTAATTGAGACCCACCGTATAGGATATGTATTATATTATAGGTGGACAATTTAAAATTTTTTTAGGAATTCTCAAAAAGCATCCATATAATGTTAGACGTGTTTATGGAAAACATGGTTGTTTTTTTTTTACTTTGATACATTGTCTAGTATTTCAGAAATAAAATAAAAGTAGAAGTTACTGAATTAAAATGATTTCAACTTGCAAGAAACTATAAAAATAAAACTACAGATATTTTTCTGTTATTAGTTTCAAAAATAAAATGAATATAATACGATTAAGGTTTAATATAAAAACAATAACTTTTAAAAGAACAACTCGTAACCAATTTTAAGAAGGCTTTTGAAATATAAAGTAACTGGAATATAATTATGCAGTACTGAAAACGTGTTTAGGAAGTTGAATGAGACCAACTAAGGCGTTTGCATTCGTCCACTTGCTGAAATGTTTTCATTTGAAAATTGAAGCTCGCCAAAATATTCTCGCCAAGGGTTGTAATTGGCGAATTTTTTTTTATATCTTTTTATTAATTTTTTTCGCAGTTCATATGGGAATTCGGCTGCTAATTTTCACATGATGAGGTTATTAGTGTGTATACTTTCGACTGTGTTTTTTTCATTAAAATCGACATCTGTCGGTCACAAGACCTTTCTTGTAAGATCTCCCCCTCCCCTCGATACGGGCATGAATCAAAC
>QLNU02014176.1:23968272-23986128 GCA_006491805.2 Dysdera silvatica | reverse complement strand
GCAGACAATTGTGGATGGGAGGGGGGTGATAAAAATGTGTAAAATTTTGCGGACGTAATGTATGGACGAACCCTAAGTGGAAGTTGTCTCTCCCTCTATAAGCTACGCCATAGAAAACGGCCCTAGGCATGCGTTGTGTATGTGGAGTAATAATGTTTATTGTTATTAATGCTATTTTTATTTTATGGCCCTGAAATGGGCCTTTATTTATTTTTATAATCAAAATTATTCTATCCCGCTAAGGTTATCGTCTGAATAATCTGAAGTGTCAGAGCCGCCAATTGCAAAAATTACAGATCCGACAATATTTTCCGTAAGGGCATCCAATTCCCACATTTGAGTTTCAGTTTTCGTCACGTGATCGACGCAACGTGCTGTGTTATTCTATCGATGCCTTCGAGTGTCAGTTTCGAAACTTGATTCTTTTTAAACGTTTGGTTTTGACCAGCAACGTAGCCCTTCACTTGACTACAAACCAATTCAATAGGATTAAGCTTACAGTGATAGGGGAGTATGCGGAGGACAGTGTGCCCACTTTCAGCAGCTATTTCGTCAATGCAATAACTTGCGTAATTCTTACGGACATCGTTCACTAAATGTAAAACTTCGGCCTTCAACATATCGCAACTCCATGGAATGTTTTTGGTTGTCAACCAAGCTTGAATATCGGCTTTCCGTGTAGATTTCGATGGAATAGTTTCAACCAATACGCTATGATATGAGGCGTTATCGAATACAATGACGCTATTCGACTTCACGTTGGCGAGAAATTTCTTCCTAAACCAATCCACATAATATTCCCCATTCATCTTCCCATGGTAATTGCCTTTTTTCTTGCAAGCTAAAAACGTATCACAAGCACCATCTATAAAACCTTTCTCGTTTCCAGCATGAACCAAGACATTTCTGAATCCTCTCTTGGGTGGAGCTTTTAAGCCCAGTGAGAGGCCGTCCAAAAATGCCCGTTTCATTGACTTGACAGTAGAATCAACTCACACTTTCGTTTTGGTATGGGCAAAATTTACCCAAGTTTCATCGGTGTAAACGATGGGTTGACTTGAAGAATGAAAACGTTTGATGTCTCGCAAATAGCGATGACGCCAACACTGAATGTCATCGCTTTCAATCGGCGCAGACTCCCGTTTTCGTTTAGTAAAACTGAAACACAAATCTATCAGTGGACGTCTTGCTGTACTAATACTGACGTTTGACAAGTCATCATCTTCATTAATGGCAGCCATAACTTTTAGGTTTGTAGGAATTTCGTTCCTGAAAAAGAAAGCGTGAACTTTTCTCCGTACTGCCGATAATATAAATTCATCGTAAATTTTTATCCTCGTATGCATTGCTACTTTTAGTGGGCGTTATTTCACAGGAGTTGAAAACTTCCTTTATCTTTTAATTCAGCTTTCATTCTGTGTATGCTGGAAGGAGAAACCAGTTAAGCTGGAAACGATCGCTATGACATCATTGTCAGATTTTTTTGGGTAATATTGGTATATTTTGCAAAAAACATTCATAACAACCTTATCGGAACTTCCAAGTGGTTTTCCAGCCTTATGCGGTTAAATGTAAAAGAATCATTATTCGATACAGGAGCAGTATCCATTATTACGTTCATGCGAAAATGCGAAGTCCGTAAGAAAGAACAGAGAATGAATCGTCTTCCCGTTCTGGGGTGGAGGGAAAGGGTTGCTGCAATTTTCACTTTTTGCAAATTGTGCCAAAACATGCTTTGACCCTATTGGATATCAAAGCGATGACGTAATAAACACATCTTTCCCTAAATAAAGACGAAATGTAATATTACTGGGTACACATTATATATAAAATTCTAGATTAATTATATAGACATGTTGTTTGCATTTGACGATGAATTTAACACAAAAATGTAGTACTTAACTGACGAACTATTTTGTAAGGGCGGAAGGTTACAAGGCATAGCCTTTCCTCCACTGTCAGGTTAAGTTGAACAGGAGTATAGTAATCTTTCTTATTCTAGTTGGCCCGCGCGTCTAGGGAACTATTGGCTAGGGAGAGAAAAATGTACAATGTTAAAGACACAATTTTACTCTACTCCATCAGCGTAGTTTTTAAAATTATTAGGGAGGGGCAAGCACATATTATGTACATTTATACATTACAGTATATGTAAAATTGCAATTTATTTCAAATTATTGGGAGGTTCGGGCCCCACGATCCCACATAACTTTACGTCTATGCTCCACTCCACGTAGGGAAATTATACCGTGTAAAAGGGAAAATTTTAAGGGAAGATTGTTTACACGTTAACGCTTTTCATTAGTATGTGAGCAGCATTAATAATATAAAATCTAATCTCGATTTAACGATTTTCATGGGACCAACCAAAAATAATCGTCAAATCGGGAAAACACATTTATCGGAACCCACGTGTAAGGCGATGTATCCCGGGCTCTTTCTTAGGCTGAAGATTTACATGCATAAAAAGGCGGAGTTGCTACGTTTCTGAGGAAGTTTTTTCAACATTTCTATAATTGCTGGCACGACTATATCTGATTTTGCATTAAGTTGATTACATTTTTCCTAGTTAGTATTGTACATCAACTTGCAATGCAATATATATAAACCTGCAAGACTTTAATTTTATTATAGCCTGACAAGGGGAACCCACAGTGAGTGTCCAGCCGATTTTGATGGAAGTAGAGCCAAAATAAGGAAATACGTGTCTCGGCATTCATGCCAATGCGGCTTATTTTCGGAGACATGGATTTTTAAAGATTTAGATGAGCTTAAGATTTTAGATGAGCTAAGATTTTAGATGAGCTTAAAACACGACGCCCTCTGCAAGCCAATCGGTAGCTTGGGCGGGAAGTTGTCGACCTAGCGCTTCTTGTTTTTGGGATCGACGCTCGTGGAAACCGATCACTTTTTTTTATATGTATCCTTTTTACATATTATGTAGTTTTATTAGTAAAAATACTTCGCTTACAATCGGATTTTGTTCATAAACTTACTTTAATAAAATTCATATTTATGTAATTAAGTTAATTGTACGCTTATGGGCAGTGATAATTTCTACTCGAATTTTAATTGTTGATTATTAAAAAGTTGAAAAAGTTTTGGTGTAGCCATCCAGCCTGCAATGTAATAAAGTAGATCCAGCACACTTTAATAATGTTTTTACAAATGACGACGGCACCTCTTCTTCTACTGTTGAAGTAATTCCACCTCATTGTACCCCATACTGTCAACCTCGTGATGTGTACTTCTTCCGTCAAGTAAAAAATTTCATTAAAAGGTTACAAAATTGTGTTGAAAGCTTACAAAAAAATAGTCATTTAAACACGCGAGCAGATAGATGCTTTGAAGATCCATTCACTTATTCACAATCAACTTTCGGCGCCGAATTTTAAGAATACGTTACAGTACTCTTGGTTTGTTGCAAAGTTAACAAACGAAAGAAGCGTTTTTGAAAATGTAGATGGTATTTGTTTTCCAGATGATATTAGACAAAGAAAATCAGTTGTTCGAACAATTCATTTATAAAATGCTCACGTTGTAGAATTTTTTTATGTTTTTATTGTTTTTATGATAATTATCATCCAAAATTGTGTACCAGTATACAATTCCGACACCTCCGATAGTGATACACAAAAAATATGTTCACGTCAGTCAGTTTTAAGATAAAATTGATTGCATTTTATAAAATAAAATGTTTCTGTATAAATAAAATGCACATAAATGAGATGCGCGTAAAATGTTTACATGTTATAAAATAAAATGATGTTTATATGTTATAAAATAAAATATTACATACTAAAAATACATTTTTCAATAGATAAATATATTTAAAAAAATATTAGGCGTAATAGATGCTAATAGTGAATGACTGCAAAGGCTAATAATGACAAAATAAGACGAATTAACGCAGTTTTCGTTTTTATTTAATGGAATTGTTAAACACTTTCAGAAAAATCTTTCAATTGGGGGGGACAGGACTATTAAACCTTAAAACTTTTTTATTTACTTATTTTATTAATTAGACATTTCTGAACAGTTTAATATCAGAATTATAAATGTTCATCCGGTAGTTTAAAAACTATTTCGAAATCAGTGACACACTAGGCAAGTATATGCGTGTCGTTTTTTAAACTTCAAATGCGTTTATTTCCATTCAACGTTATTGGAGATTATCAGTAAGAAAATAAAAAGTTCCCAACCGATTTCCATAAAATTTTGCACATTTGTTTGGAACATCATTTGCAGCTAAATAAAGTAAGATTATGTTATTCCATGCATATTTATTATTTTTGATGTAAATATATTGTACAAAATATTCATTCGATTTTCATTTTTTATTTCTTCCAAAAATCAACCGTTAAACTTTTGATCAAGCTGCTAATTCATTTTAAAGAACAGCTTCTAGGTTTACATTTAAAGTATGAACTATGCTGCTGAAAGAATTTTTAATCAAGTTATTTTACAGATGGTGACTGTGAATAGGAGTGATTTTAAGAAAACATAGTATTTAAAAAAAAATGTATAATGCCCAGAAAGAATTATTGACTATATTTTAATTGTACTAAGTGATATTATGTGCTGCAAAATTTTTATTAACTTCCCGCAAATGGCATCTCAGAAAATGAATTTTAAAAACAGTGCCAGTTTCGAAGAATTTCAGTCACATAAATGTCCTGACCCCACTTTTAAATAAAACAAAACTGTGTTATTGGTGTAATTTCATCCCTTCACAGGTTGACAATGAGTACGCAAATTTTATAAAAGGTATATTCACATAAAAACTTACAGCTAACTCCTAAACTTTTTGTACCTTTACAACTCTTCAATTAAAAATTAAAATTCGTGTAAAAATTATAACTGCGAAAAATAGTATCACAGAATTAAATATGTAAATATGAATTTTATTAAAGTAAGTTTATGAGCAAAATTCGATTGTAAGCAAAGTATTTTTACTAATAAAAATAAATATGAAAAAAGGTTACAAAAAAAAAAGTGATTTATTTCCCCGGGCATCAAACACAAAAACATGGAGTGAAGAAGTGACATCTTAACCAAGCTACCGACTGGTTTGCAGAGGGCGTCGTGATTTAAGTTCATATATAGTATGCAAAATCTTTAAAAATTCATATCTCCGAAAATAAGCTGCATTGGCATGAATGCCGAGACACGCATTTCCTTATTTTGGCTCTACTTTCATTAAAAAAATTTCTTCAAAATCGGCAGGGCACTCACTATGGGTTCACCTTGTGAGCTAAATTTCAATTAACTAGGTATCTAAATAATGTGTGGTATCAATTATTTGTTCATTATACTAACAGAGGGTTCCCACTCAAAGTAAAGAAGAAAAATCCCTGATCAATTACAAGCCCTTTCAATTAAAACTTCGATTGTACAGAAAATGGTCTCATGTTCGTGGGAGATTCAACTATTTAAAACAGAAGTTATGATGGTTCTACCTGAATGTCCCAGGTTTTCCCAAAAAATCTCATTTTTCCCTGAACTTTAGAAATGGTTTCAAGTTCCCTGACAATCAGTGGCATAGGCAGAAAGTTCGTAAGGTGGTTTATAGGCTTAATGGGAGGGGTTACAGAGCTACAACTCATATATTCCTATGTTAAATATACAAAATTTCATTGCGATGGGGGTTACAACCCCTAAACCCCCGGCTAAGCCTCTGTTAACAATTCCAGGTTGAGTGAGAATCCTGCAAACAGCATTCGAGAAAACTGAACCACAAAATTAACTGATACATTTTCATAACTTATTGAAAAAACAAGTGTTTTTTTTGCTGGCAATGAGCACCTTGGCGTTGGAGTTCTTCACATCCAAACTTGGAGCAGTCCTGCATGTGACTTTATAACAACAATCAGTACAATCATGTTATAAGGGAATCCATGACAATGTATTCCCAAAAACTGTAGTGTTGCTTTGGCATGCGGTGGGGAGAAAACAAATGGCAGGATCATAGACGTAGAGTACTATGGGTCTGTGCCCACCCCACATTAGGTTTCAATTTTACATATACTGTAACGCATAAACACAGCTATTATATATGCTTGCCCCCAATTTTGAAAACTCTACACCTATGGGCAGTATGCATACTCTATATTCTGCACATACCATTACATGTGAGTACCCTTGTGATAATAAAAAAGAAAGGAAAAAGAAAAACTGCAAAAATTTTTATTTCAAAACAAATTTTGTGCCCAAACACTCTAAGAAAAACACTTCGAAAAAACAATACTAAATGTTGAAAATCTTTCACCATGGACAAAATTTTATCATATAAACGTATGAACATAAACTTTCCCAAGTTCCAGCGAGATCTGACAATAACAATAGTTAATATAATGTTAAAATAAAACATCACACATATATATAATAAGTTAATATTATATGTAAATAATAGGTAAACAATATGAAGAAAAATCAATCGCGGCACATTGATCAAGTTTCAAGACATAAGAGAAACCAGAAACAAATTTTTATAATGTTTACACTTGTTTTTGGTTTGTTTGAGAATGGAACCATTTTTCGCAGTGATATATATATACATCAATGCTTTTTTTAATACTCACAAAGACTGGTGATGTGGAAGTCTGCAAGTTTATGAAAAAGAAGAGTGGCGCACAAGTCTTCTGCATGAGTAGAGTAAAAAATGGATTTTATAAAAGCAAGGAGCTCACTAGGAGATTCCATAACAAAAGTTATTTCGACACTGGCGTAAGGTTTAAAAACACGACGTTTCGGGAGCCAACTGCTCCCTTTGTCAAGTGAAGGCAGAACGGCCTTCATGCGATAAAGTTCTGCCTTCACTTGACAAAGGGAGCAGTTGGCTCCCGAAACGTCGTGATTTTAAACCTTACGCCGGTGCCAAAATAACTTGTTATAATAAAGAGCTCTGTCTGTCGTATGTCCTAAGGTTAGATTGCATAGATAGAAATCCCTAGAAGGGACAGTGTAAGGCTTAATTATTACTCATATAATTAATTAAAAGATTTCAAAATGTTTAATGCTTAATCTTATGGTCACTAAATTTCAAAATAATTAATCTTATCGTGCACATATCATCCACAACGGCAAATAACACTAAGTACATTCCTTTCCAAAAGGCAATTTCGTTACAGGAGTGAACGATTCCTTAAGGATGCAATTGTTTTCTTTTCTGTCATAAAGAATGAAATAAATAATACTGATAACAGAAAGTATTACAAAACAAGGAAACAGAAGCAGCATACACAAAACGAAATAGTACAATGTTCAATATAAAGAATAACTTACATAAAATATACTTTTCTCGCAGTGAAAGCATCTTTTTAATACATATATTTGCAATATTTTTACAAAAGAATACACCGGTAATGAGAGTTTGTTTTGTAGCATAAGAATAGCTACTGTTACGCTAAATTGCAACCTACAATTACAACAGAAATGAGAAATAGCACATCTGTTAATATTTCAGTGATCCAACAATGCAACTTTCTAACTGATATGAAAGAAAACATAATGCACATAATATAGATTACGATACTATATACATGTACTAGCGCATAATGCAAAACTATATGGTGACATCACAAAAACTCAAATTTCCAACTGTCCAAGATGCTGTCAAAAAACGGACTGCTAGTCATAAAATGCCTATATATATGTCATAATATGAATAATACAAGATATGTTTACTAACATATTAATAATTTTATGTATTATTTGTGTACTCTTTCTTTATTAGTGCTTCTTTATTGGTCATCGCCACAATGCAACTTTTAAATAGTAACTCTAAAAAGATTACTTCATATACTTCATTACCTTGATAGTCCTTTCTAGGGACCATATTGTTTCCTACTTACCCAGGTTCTAAATACAATTTAATGCCCGGCCATTTTTACCATTCTCAGAACTGACGCAATTGAGTCCAACATGTAACAGAACTCAACAAGTAATTATCAAGTTTCCTGATCATTATTTTATTATCATTAGATGTAACATTAATGGTATAAACATTTAGACATATGGATCCACCAAATGTACTCAGGGAGTGGCTAGAAAAAGGGTCTCTTAAGGAGTTAAACTTATATTATCTGTTGGTGCACCTGTTAAATAAATACAATTAAAATAAGGAACATCCCATACAAAGAATAATGGTAAGGGCAATTTTATATCACAGAAAAGTGAAACACCTCAGTGGATCACATCTCGTTTCTTCATCTTTGCCTCGTGATTGTAAACAACATCGATGAAGATAGACAAGAAAGGATTAATTAAGCTTATAATTAACCTCCATATAGTAACGGTTAGTAGAAATTACTGCAACAAATTATTAATAGGATTGAGGGGATGGATCCCATAAGAGCAATGATGCTTTCTGGTCCGGGGAGTTTTGTTAGTAGTTTGATGGCACATGGTCAGACCGTGAATGGTGTAAGGTCATGCTAACCCCAGGACCTACTGCTTTCCATGATATCTAAATCTTTGTTGCCCAAGAAACTAAACCCTATATAAACTATGATGGATAAAAAAAAAGGCATATATTCTATAGAACCATTGAAATCAAACCTAGGTCACCAGCACAGTAGACATATGTGTTACTTCGAAGTCACCGTACTACCTATATGAGAAAACTGGGCGGGGGGGGTAAATAAAATTTGTATACTGGAAGCAACACACGATCATAGTAGGGTGATTCAAGGTCATTACAATTTTGAAGGGTCATACCGTGCCAGGCAATCACCCAGTGTCCAAGTGTGATAAAAATAGAAAAAAATGCATGACCAAAAAAGCTGTACGTCTAGTTGGTAGGTACAGTACGAACATACATTATCTTATTAAGAAACTTTCTATCAAAAGTTATGTCTGAGAAACACGAAATTCCAATGCTGTCACAGTTTCCCTTTAAAACGAAATTTACTGCTGCAAAAATTGCAGAAATTTTTACGGTGAAGGAGCAGTGGCTAAAAGAACGGCAATATTCTGATATTCAGTGGTTTCAAATTGGGTGCTACAACCTTGAAGACAAAAAGCATGTGCTGAAGATGTTCGATGGTGAATTCTGAAGTATATACCACATTTCAGAATAAAATACATGCACAAATGCTAGGCAACTATTAAGTAAGCTGGGAATACCTGAGAAAGCAATTGTTGTTGAACCGCACGATTTCCACCAGATGTGCGGAAACTGCTGTCATCAAAAGTCATAAAATGGCAATAATTTTTGTGTCATCATGATTTACCAATTTTTTTCCAACTTATTTGTGTTTTACGGTGTAAAGGCAACTAAGGTTATGCGACAGTGGAACAACCTAGATGTCTCGAGAAATCAAAAGCTCAATTGATCAGGGAACCAGGCCACAAACTATAGTGGTCAGGAAACTCCCCATATTCCATGGCATCACTGGAATTAAATCCTGGTTAACGACACGATAAACGAAACGTGTTCCAACCATGTTAATGTAAAGTTAAATTTTTTAATTCTCATAAAACAAATATATCGAATTTCCCCCTTTTATTTGCTTCTCAAATGCACACGAACAAAATTATTTCAATTGCAAAATAATTAAGTAAGCTGGTTAAAAATGAGCAAATGAAAATATTTAAACATTTAAGAACTTGCGATAACCACTATTACAAAATAAAAAAAAATCGAAAACTGATTTCAAAACTCCATCATTAAATTTAAGACAACAAAGACATATATGACTAGACAGCAATAGGAAGATTCACATATAAAACAACAATACATTAAATTCATAATATAAACAATAATATTAATAATTTATATTATGCACTTAATATATTACAATATAAACAATAATAAATTTATATTCAAACACTCCTTACAAATATATCAAAACACAAAGAACTTTCTCTCATATACAAACTTTCCAAAACGTATTTTTAGTGTGTTAACCATATTTCAAATTACAGTAATTTAGTCTAATTTCTTTTAAAGGCATTAAACCTCCTGGTGATTTCTTCTTTGCCAACTTTAGTTTCCATTAATATTGTAAGAAATAACATTATGAAATATCACATTGCTTTCTCATTCAGCTGCTTCTCCAATTCTATCAACTGTATCAAAAAACCATCGTTCGGTCTAACATCCCGTTGTTGTCGCATGGTGCGAAGAGCGTCTACAGCAGACATGCCCTTCTTTATCATAAGATAGGCGATAACAAAAGTGGATGACCGTGAAAGACCCATAAGACAATGGACTAGCACTTTTCCTAAAACAATTAATTAGAATAAGAATTGATAATAATTATGATCCTAAACAGATTTTTAAACTTTAAACGTTTTTATACAATACAGTAGGACCCATTTATAACAAGACCGCATTTAGTGAGTTTCTAGATTTAATGAGGAAAGTTGTGGATTTTGTTTGGCATAATGTTAGACTAATAAAATTTAATCTCATTTAACAACAAAACTTTTGGTTTCCTCAACTGAACAAGTATAAATAAATGGTCAATTAGCTTAATGTAAAAGAGAATACATTGATCTGCTTATCACACAAAAATTTGACGAGAATTTCTTTTCCAGCATTAAGAACAGACAGAAAGATGCCCCAACACCCATACTCAGAACAACATTTATGATCGTATAAACAATTGGTCTTGTCTACACATGAAACACCCTAACCAGCTTCCGTTAGACAGCTGTACATAAGCATACAAACAGCCCATCACATGTAGGAATGCGTCCAGTGGCTTAGGGGGTGTGCAAGCTGGGCGGCAAAAAAGTATAGTGCAAATACAAGAAATCAGTTTTTAGCAACTCCATATACTTTCAACAAAGTATTTGGTTAATTCACCTTTTACGTGTTACGTCATACTTCCCATAATGCAACCTCTAAATGGTGGTCAGAATACATACGTGTTGTGTTATTAGTCAAATGCGTTAGCATCAGTAGCCGATGCATACAGACACCTCACTTACATAGTTTGAAATTTTAAATCCCCAAACGGATTTAACGAGAACTAGATATAATGGAAATTCTTTCATTGGTCCCAAGCTCATCGCAACGTACAGGGACTACTGTATGTGATCGAGCATATCTTTCTACAGTGCTCAGCTCATGACTGTCTTAGGCTTGAGCTCATTCTTGCCTGTGGCCAACTGGGCATTCCCTTCTCCCCTCCGGGTCTGTCTGACCTCCTAGATCGCTCCGCATTTGTGTCAATCTACTACTGGCACTCCATATAATCCTCGCTGATTCTTATAACAGACGTGGACTGGGTGTGGTTCCATTCGTGGCTGTCTCGTGGTTTGCTGGCTTCGGTTCTCATTGAGTGATAACACCTGGGTAAGCGTGAACCTCGGAGTGCCATGTATGGTCGACTATCCCAACTTTAACCTGCCTCTGTTGGTTGGTCACGCTGTTTAAGGGTCGTGTCTGGGATTACAGTACTGCCTTCAACGGCCACCCTTCCCATTTCACCCCACCTTGTGCATACTTCCTTCCTTTCTACTGTATATGAAAAATTAATTTATACACACAAGTAATTATTCCTTGATGCAATATATATAAGGAAATAAATCAGTAATCATCATCATCTCTTAATATGTTCAATATTTTATTAATCACATACTTGATGCTAATTTAACATTTCAACTAAACTGAAGTGTAAAGTTTATATAAATATACATTTATTTATACAAAACTACATATCCTATAAAATTATCGCTACATATAAGTATAAAGTACACATGGCCCATTCTCCCGTTACGAACGGGACATTTGCATAACTTCCGACCTCAATAATATAGATAAATATTTTATGCAATGTCTTTTTCAATAGAAATCTTAGTAGATACCATTGACATTTAGTATGAAATAATAAAAAAATAAAAATTCAATTACTTTCAAAAAGGAAAAAAATGGCATAATATTTGTATTGTGCACAGGATTCACAGAATCTCACATTTTCCATTTCATAAGTTATAACTGAAAATCTCTGTGAATTATGTGCAAATAAAATGACCTTATATTTGTTTTTCAATACTAGGGGTTTGAAACAATGATGTTCCTCTACTTTTTTTTTTCTTGTAAATCAAATCAGAAATTAAAAAAAAAATATATATATATATATATATAATGTGTTACGCATGGGACAAGCTGACATTACACACGGGTATACATATATATATAAGTATCTAGTCTCCTTCGTTTAAGAACTAAGCAATGAATACTAAAAAATTTTTCATTTCAATGCAAATATTTCGCCACAGCACATGGCAAAAATGTAATTGATGGGAAATTGGAGGAAAAGTAAAACCTTCTGTAAAAAACACTGTCATGTCCAAAAAATTAACTGCTCCTATTGTACAATCAGTAGAAGATTTTGTATACAATAGTTGTGAGCACCATGCCATCAACAAAAATAATTGTAATTTTGGTAAAGAACATCATAACAAATAATGTGAGGATAGCTCTACACCAGTTCCAGGAATTTCAAAACTTCATTGTGTTTTTCTTGAAAAGAAACTAAATTTTTCCTAAATGAATTGACTCCATTTAAACAAGGTGACTCTGTGAAAAGTTCTGAAAATATTTCTTTGGGAAATTGGGTTATTGCAAATTATGATGGTAAGTTGTATCCGGGAGAAGTTACACGAGTTCTGCATCACGAGTTTGAAGTTTCTGTTGGAGCAAAGTGCGGCAAAGACTAGAAAAGGCCAGAACATGAAGTTAAAATGTTTTACACTTCTCTGAGCATTATTTAAAAAAAATGCAGCCAGCAGAAATTGTAAATGTTTGTCGTTTTTCGCAGTTTCTCAGACTTTTTTTTTTTTAAATTTTGCATTACGCATGTAACATTTTTCATTTGGGCATAAGTTTTGCAAATTTAATTATTTTTGTTCATTTTTTCGACTGCAACTTCGTTATACAATGAATAAAGTAAATCTATAAAGATTTTTACTCATCTCCAAAAATAAATTGATTAAATAAAAAAGTGTATGCATTTTGTTATGCACCAGACTTTTTTAATAAATGACACATATTTTATTTAAAATAGTAAAATAAATCATTTCATAGTTATGGTCTGTTAAACAAGAATATTTTGCACTAACAATTTAACAAAAAAAATTTTTTCATCTTAAGATTTCTTTTATTTTAAGCAACAAAGTTTAGTGTATCTATTTCATGAATTTTTTTAAAACTTTTTAATGTGGCTAATTTCACACTGTAAAATCATAGAAAAATGTTGTTCTAAATAAAAATAATTTACCATTTTGTATTTTTGTAATTTACCATTTTGTATTGGTTCAGAATATGTATTTTTCAAATATTTATACAAAAAAAACTTGAAGGGTTTTTTTTTTCATCTCTATGCGTTACTTTTAGGAGAATGGGCCACATAAATCCAGGGATGTGTCAACGTTTTGGGGAGAGGGAGGATGATAAATTTTTTACATGGACAAACTGGTGGCGCCATCTATTACTACAAATTCTCAACAATTATTATAAAATATTAATTAGATGTTAATTAAACAGTTAAAATGAATCATAAAACAATCATTTGAAAGATTTACTATTTTACTGATTTTACAAAGTACACGCTTTAAGATCGATAGTTTCACAAAGACTGAAAGAAAATGTTCAGGGCAAAGTCCATATTGATTCAGGCAACACAAAAAAAATCTTACCTTCATAGTCTCGGATGTTTTTGAATTTAACATACGTTAAAATTCCGAAAAAAGTAGTAAACCCATATTTTTTTTATTTGTTCAAAAAAATTCCTGGCCAAAGATGACGCCATTTCTCACTTGGATTTTCTGCAAAATTTTAAAGTGCTCTATCTCTGGAATGTTTAAGATATTTTGCTGCTTCTTTCTTTTTATTTGAAAGGTAGTATTTTTATGAATAAAATTATATCCTTCCTTTGGAAATATATGTCCAAGTTCGCTTACTATAGCCTTCTGAATTTTTTTTTAAAAATCACAAAGATTATTTTTTTGTTTTTCAAAAATGCCAATCTCAAAATTTTTTATTTTTTGGCTATTGATCAGCATCATAGAGAACTACATTCTTTGAAAAGGAGAACTTCCACTTTTTATTTAGTTTAACAGGTTTTATAAACAATTGAAAATTTTGCCATACGTTAATCCAGTTTCCGTTACCACATTCTGGTTTCATGAAATGAAAATCTAGTCTTATTTGACATGGCATTTTAATTTTTAATAAAGATAAGTAACAGACACATCTTTCAAAACATATGAAAGGTTCCAAAATATATGTCCAAGTTCCAAAACATATTACAGGTTCAACAGCATACCACTTCTGTGCGCTCTGCTTAGAACTGAAATTAGCAATTCAATGAACTAAAAATCTTTTCAACTGCATTAGTACCTTTCTTTGATACTGAGTAAATTCCTGTTGAACCAATAGAAAATGCCACCCCCGCACTTAATCTTTAAAATATTGCAAATTAGATGTGAGCACTGGTGGTGGTCCCCAAAGTAGAATGTGCTAATAAAAAGTGTGACGCACGTTGCAGAACGATCACAGGGAAGGGGGTATATAGATATTAAATGAAAAAAAAAAAAAAAAACACTCCGACAAATGTTTTCTACATTTCTATTAAAAAAGGAATTTACATTTTATAGAATTTAAAAATGTATATAATATAATACATCATGCAAATAAATTATAAACTCACCCATAAAACACAAATAACTTACGTTTGCAAGAAGTGTTTGATATAGATTTGTTTGTTTGGCTTTTTATGGCGCAAGAGCATCTGGCCATAATTACCAAAGATATAAATTTATGCAACTATTAAAATTCAACATCATTTCGATTACATACATATAATACCTATAACTTTTGAAAATGGTAAAAAAAAATTTTTTTTTTTGTAAGAAAAAATAATCATTTACAACCTGTAAAGAAAATATAAACTCAACATGCAGATTCACAGATTGCGAGCCTCTAAACAAATTTTCACATGTGCAGTTTTTTTTATTCACATCATTTGATGCATCTAGGCCATCATATGGATCCAGTGTTGTGATGACAAACGTCCGCGGGACCATCACAATGTTCCATGAAAATACTAAGACAAGATCGTTTACTCTTTAATGCTAAGAATAAATTATGAGGGAACGAAAAATTCCTTCCCCAAACAGTAAAAATCAGTGATGCAAATTCCAGGCTTTAAACTTTCGAGTTACTCCTTAGGGGTCTGCAACGGTGAGTGATCTCTGAAGGGGGTCCACAGTCTAGGAAAGTTGAGGAACTGCTGAACTAGAGGAATATCCCGTAAAATAGGGCGCTCACAAACTGCTGTTCAAAATGTCATCAAAAGAGGTGATGATTATGAAACCAAAAAAAAGGTCAAACAAACCACTAAAATTGCTACCCGAAACAAGAAATATCATCATATGAATGATCTTCAAATAGCAATTTCAAATGCCTGGGACAAAAAAGACTTACATGTTTACTACAATTACATGAACTACTTCAAACGATGTCTGACAGAATGACACAGATTATTGAAAAACAAGGACGGCCAACTCGCAATTAATTTCTCATTTCCTGGAATTTTCCAAGTTGAGTTTGTATTTTTTTTACAGGTTGCAAATGATTATTTTTTCTTACGATTATTGAAATATAAATAATTATTCTTTCTTAAAAATTGTTCATCATTTTCAAAAGTTGTAATCATTATATGTATGTAATCACCATTGGTATATTATTTGCATAAATTTATATCAAACGCTTATTACAATCGTAAGTTATCTGTGCTTTATGGGTGAGTTTATAATTTATTAGCACAGTGTATATATATATACGTCTTTTGCAGAAATTTTTTTATCAGATGAAGGCTTGTTGCAGAATATTGCAAAACATTCTGCTTGGGGGGTGGGGGTGGGGGGTTGCTGCCTTGCAGCTGGAAATCTATATCCAGCAGTCAGTCCATGTGACAACATAAAGTTCACGATGATTTCATTAACTCACAACTGATATGTATCTCTGAAATCCACCAGTGACAGTTATACACACATGCCACAAATAACCTCCCTTTGTAGGTTGTGAACCTGAATATTCTCTTGCAGTTTCTGAGCTCTTGGTTGGACAAATGAAATTCCTTTTTCTCGCTCTTTAAAGTTCGTGCAATATAGATTCGCCCATCACTGTGAGTCCACATATGTGTCTTCTAAATTCCTTTGACAGGGGCAGTTTAGTTTGACCATTCTTCTTTTTTCTGTTGGCGGAATTCTTCAACTTCCTCTTTGGGCAACAGGATAAGGGCGTTGATGTGTATGACTTCACCACTCTTATAAAACCCTCAGCATTCTGAATTGTAGCAGGCCTTGCAATACCTTAAACCATATAAAAGACAGATGCAGTGTCCCCTTGATAATGGCTGCTCTGATCACATGGGGTTAAAACCATGTCATTGGTCACGTGAACAAGGGACTTTTCCTTCTTCCTAGTAAGCTTCTCCACACTTTTCTAGTGTCTTAAAACAACCATGATAATGCATTGCATATAACTGCAAGAAAAGGAGGGAGGGAGGGAGGAAAGCCAGAATTTACATATTTCACAGAACAGCTTATTAATGTATTTAGTAAGTGCTTTTTTCCCTTCTGCTGGCATTGTAAATGATTGATTCCCATTATCACAAACATTTTCACAGCAACTAATCATGGTTCATAGAGGTGTCTTTTATAAGAACTTTTCACTTAAAAAAAACTGATCAAAGGTTGCCACTGTTGGATTATACGCTCTAAGCACTTTCCAACAGACAACCAACGAGTGCTAACATGTTTTAGTACCTTTTTTATATCAGTCTCATGAAATTCTTGAAGAATTTTCAACCTATCTTTTCTTTTCGAACTCTTTTGTAAGTAATAGTAAATGTCTACCAAAATTTCATCGATTTTAAATGGCAAACATGCAGCACTCTTTTCAGCTGCTAAGTTAATAAGGTGGCAGGAACAGCCCATAATTTCAATATTTTGGTGATGATTCTTTAACACCGCTGCTACACCTGCTTTTTTTCCTATCATAACAGGTGCATTATCACAGCTAAAGGCAACACAATTAGAAATTGGAAAGTTTTCAGATTGTAAAGCACTTACCAGAAGATTTCCAATATTTAACCCAGTAGCATCTTCTTTCAAAGATGGCATAGATAAAAGACAATTCACAATTTTTTCACATAAAGGATCGAAGAAAGTTACCACTATTGGATACAGCTTTGAATCAACATCGTTGCTTCCATCAGTTGCAATTGAAAATGGATAGCACCTTAAATTTTCAACAAGTGATGAGGATTCCTTTGCAGACATTTCTTTCATAATTGCAGAAGTTTTGGTCCTTGCAGATCCATATTGTTTTGCAATACTGCTGTCAGGAAACGTTTTCCGAAAGAGCATCCCCGTGTGATCGCTGCAATTCATTGGCAAATTATGTTCGATCAAAAACGATGTAAATAAACATTCAGCGTTAATCATGGAGGTATCGTTAAATGCAAAAAATGAAGGCTTGATACTATGATTAGACTCTACAGCCTTGAACGTCTTCTTATGTTTAACAGTCTCAGAATGCAAAGTAATATCGCGTTTACCACCGTGAGTAATGCTTATGTCTTTACGGCAACACATGCAGAAAGCATATTTTGGCCCCAGTCTTGATTTTTGAATAAAATTAAACATCTTCATATATTCGGCTTTAAACGTTTGGTAGTACCTTTTATTAACGGTCGACATCGTTAACGTTGTTTTCAAAAACACCTAAAAACAAAACTTTCTTTCCGCAGCAAAGAAATACCAGATATGTATAACACATGGCTTCCCTATAAAGAGTCACGTGCTTGACCAAAACCTTATCGATGTCAAATAGGA
>QLNU02014176.1:23955312-23968172 GCA_006491805.2 Dysdera silvatica | reverse complement strand
TTAATGCTTCTTTCATACACATTCATGCTTTTGTAGAAAAATTTCTAACATCCTGCTGCACAACAAATGGCGGTGTTGATTCATCATAAAAGTGTTAGCACCCCTGTGGGAAATTTGCAAGGTCTGGATTTCCAGAAATGAGCAAAAAAGCATGACAAGTACTACTATTCAAACAATACAGTGTATTCAAAGACAACTGGGGCCTGTTTCTAGCCTAGCAGTTTCGCACTGTATGGGGCAACCAGACACAGGTGTGAATGCTTAGGAAACTCTTCATCAGGGAGCTGAAATCCCTTAATAAGGTGTGCCCCATTCTCTTCGTTTGCCACTTACCTTAAAATCGCATTGTATTCCAACGGTATTAGGGAACCCAAGGTAGCTGACGTGACCACTCGATTTTCTGTTTTAGTCGTTAAAAATTTCGTTATATAGAAATTTATATCTTTATATAGAAACACTTTCGTGTATAATGACCATGGGGATTTACCAAAACTTCGCTATATAGAGAATTTCGCTATACGGAAGTACGTTATATGGAGGTTCTACTGTATTTTAAATGAAAATATTTCAACTGAAAGATTTCTGTTCATTCTTTTGCTCTTAATAGCACTAACAAAATATTACAATACATATTGAAGGGATAACTAACATTTTCTCGAGTCAGAAGATTCCAACTTTGTGGAAGAATTACAAATGTTGCTAAGCACCTGCAAAAAATTGCTTATACCTGTTATCAGAAAACTTATGAAGAAAATACTCAAGCAAATCACTATTACAGCTTTTCTATCGAAGTGGTTGCAGTACGGCGATTATTCCTGCTTCTAACGAACAAAATAAAACACAACCTTTGATTAATTCTGGACTATATATTAAGGATGAGTCATTTAATAGATGCATCATATTTCAACACTAAGGAAGATTCACATCAAACAAGTTTTAAACAAGTGCATATATATATAGCATGTGTGCCCATACGAATAATTTTAAGGAGGGAAGGCTGAGAAAAATTATTACAGTCTCTTTCAAGGCTGTAAAATATGTTATTGAATGAATAAGATACTAAAATGCTACATTGATATGAAAATATGAGCGATACACAAGATCTACCATTCGGAAAAATTATTAAATTTTGAAATAAAAACTTGAACATACTCATCTCCAACGAATATGCCTGGATACACTTCATCGCAGTCTACTCCACATATAATAGATTTTGTCATTTCTATCGACGGTGGGATTAAAAAACGAGGAATCCATGAATATCCTAAAAGTGGTTTTGGTGAAGGCTTTGTTTCTTGAATCGTGCGAACAAGAACCCTAAGATAATCTTGTGGTTTTAAATCTTTCGCAGATGCCATCATTCATAGTCAACAGGTACAAACTACGATAAAACAATGAATTCTTATTAGCATACCAGTGATAAATCATACTATTAAGGTCACCTTACAGGACAATATTTTGCTTTAATGCAAGTGTTGGTTCACACCATGTTTCATGCCAGCTGACAACGTAAGCAACAGAATTTTTCGTTCTAAATAGTAAGTCCCTGGGATATGCTATTTTTCTAATATTGAGTCCTTTCCTTCTATTCTGTGTATTTTATGCACTATAACACGATAACGGCACTCCTGGTAGGTCTGGATGTATATAGTACAATTTATTTTAAATATGTCTTAACTATTGACGGCTCTCTGATAGAAGATGCAGAAAACTGATGTCAGAGATGACTTGGTGCTGATACAAAATACAATATGACTGGAAGCTTGAATTGAAACAAAAAATGATTGTGCAAAACAGTCTTAATTTAGCACTGTTTATAAAACAGATTACAAAAGTTTGTCGTAAATAATTCTTTTATGAATTTTTGTCCTTAGTTTATGGTGATTAAGGTCAATAAAGACAGTTAAGGTCAAACTGCACTAAACAGGATTCTGAACTAGTTCTGACAGGTTCATCTCCAGGCAAAGCTTCTATTAGTATTAAGTACAACTGAGTCTTCCGTTTCTTTTGATAAGTCATTTAGAAAAAGAAAAAAAATATGGCTTCTCCCATAAAAGCAAAATGGTTGTAACAAATAAAACTAAGGAAGCTATCCAGAAACCAGATTTACCACCTTCTTGGCTAAGAAGCACACTAAACTGAACCATTGTCAAATTTTTCGGCACTGCTGCATAAGACGTTACCTACTTCTCTCTCTCTCTGTCCTCTTGGAATCGTTCTAAATTCCAGTAGATCGGCCTATGACATCACACACTCTGACATCATAGACATCTGTATAATGCAATGAGAACTGGTGTGAAACGCCATTTTCTTTTTTTTTTCACGTTTTCTGTGCTTTGTTCGTTATAGCAAAAATGTCTGACTCTTATTTTTTTTTTTATAGATAATGTATGCAATTAAGACTATTTTACCACTGCAAACATCCACCCCATAAACTAGGTGAGTACTCGCTTTTTGTTTTTTCCCCACTTCAGAGGACCTTTGTGATTCAGCATTTTACTGATTCATGGATACACGAAGACATCTGAACAAGCAGCAAGAGTGCAGCCTGAAGTAGTGGGTATGGGGGTCCCCCCCCCACCACAACTCCTTCACTGATTCATTAAAATTACATAAACTGATATAAACAACATGGCAGCTGGCAACTTTACCTGTTGTCAGCACAAGTTGTTTTTTGGCAGCACTGGAAAAAGTTTAATCGGTAAAGTATTATGCATTGACACCGATTTTTCAATACAACTAAATTTTTTATGTTATTACTTCACAAGTATTTTAAATTTCCTTCGCATACTAGTGATATAGTTAACAAAACTAGGATGTGAGCACAGACATAGAGTTATACTAGCCCATGGGGATGGAGCCCACCCTCCCCACTAACGATTTGAAATAACTTGAGATTTCACATATACTATAATGTAAAAGCGGGCGTAAAATGCTCTTGGGCCTGCCTACCCCCAATAATTTTAAGAACTTTATGCTGATGGATGCAAAATTTACACTCCTTGTCAACAGTGCTTTGCAATCAATTTGCTCCTTTTTAAAGAGTACAATCACTTCTATATCTGACAGTATAGGCATAGAGCAGTGGTTCGCAACTGGTGGTCTGTGGACCATTGGTAGTTCACGAGATAGGTCATTATTTAAAAAGAAATAATTAAAAAAAACTTATAAAAATGTTATTATTAAATATTAAAATTAAATATAAAAATGAAATTGATGGTATATTTGTAGTATTTTACAATTTGACGGAACTCAAGAAAAACGTTCATATTAAAAGTAACTCTGCCTTTAACGAGATTTGACTGTATTATCATTAGATTTTTTCTCTTTATTATTTCTTCTTTTTTTTCCCAAAGAACGATTTTACAAACACGTTTCCCCCCCCCAAAAAAAGACCAGGCTCCCTTTTTTATTAGGGTGTTGCAATCAATTCCTGAGAAGTTTTTGAAGTTGTACGTGGGTAGAATTGAAGTGGAAAAGTGGTCCGCGGCTTAAACTGAGTTGGGAACCACTGGCGTAGAATTATACGGGCCGGAGCCCCTCAAATAATCTGAAATAAATTGAGATTTTACATATACTGTAATATATAAACGAACATAAAAAATGTTCTTGTACCCCCACCTCCCTCCAATAATTTTGGGAAATCTACGTTGATGTCTGACGGATACCTTACAGTACTCGAGAGCGAGGGGTAAATACCTCTCTCCCTACTTTTCTCCAATTTTATTTTACAGCTCAAATTTTACGTAGCAGGTTCGCCCCCAGGCATCTCACATGTCCACAGCCTTACGTAAACAGAAATTTTGTACAAGTATACGAAATAAATTGCGTAATTTTAACCAAAGCCATATACACTCAAATCATGTGCGAGCAATTAACGTAATTATGAATCATTTACACTAGAAATAATATAGTAACCGTTAAACGCAATTTTAAATATAAATTGTTTTATACCTTATAAAGTTTACAAATTTTGAAATTGCGACGTTTTTCGAATGAAAAGAAACAATTTCTTTTCCCAAAATCAGCGTCAGGTTCAAAATAGTAAACAAGCAAACTTAAAACACACTTCTTTCTAGTGTTGCCAGGTATGAATTCTACGCCTTTTCCGGAAATCCCTTTTCCCCAAAAATTAGCTTCCTTCTCTCCAAAATTCTTAAAAAGGCAAACTTCAGAGTAATTCTTTTCCCATTCAACAAAATCCATGTCTCTAAACTTAAAGACAACATCCCAATTTTAAAACGTTGGGGTGTTTACCAAATCTGCTGCTGATGCAACTTGTCCTACATAGGCCAGACTAAAAGAGCCTTGTAGCACAGACTAAAGGAACAATCTAAATACGTAGAGAAGGCAGAATTCCATAAGTCTGCCATTGCGGTTCATTGCTGGTCACATAACCACAAATTCAAATTCAACCAACCCACAATTATCTGTCAACCAAGATCAATACATGAATTAGATTTTTTAGAAGCATTCCATATCAATAAGAATTCTTCTATCATAGTCAATGAACCAAAATCTACTCCCACTTTCGGTCAAGATTGGAAACGTTTAATAAAATTTTCACATTAATTATTCATCCACAACTGGCAACACAATAGTCACGCAATAATACCAACTCCGAAGGTAACTTCACCAATTACAGTCGTTGAAGTTTAGGCGGGAGATGTTTCTTGGTTCATATTTTCCCCGCAAGATTTTAATTCATTAATAATATTATTCAAATGACTTTTTATATTTTTCACGAGTTTGATTATTTCTACAAATAATGAAGCTTACCGTCGAGGATGAATTTCACAAAAAGGAGTTTCATTTCGCCTGAAGAACAATATTTATCAATTGACGATATTTTAGCCACTAATGAGAGAATTCCCTGTCGTTTTAATACCCAGGTTCACAAGTTAGGTAATGTTATTTAAAATTAATTTTCACGATATTATTTCGAATCAGTTTACGAAAATTTCCATTGAAAGTATTTAAATCGTTGCATTTGAATTGTTGGGACAAAAATGCCTGCTGTATTTGTTCATAAGATTGGGAACGAATTAAGAATTTTTTTTTCGTAAGTTTCGGTTTTGTTACTTTTTTCAGAAAAAACAATGATGGCAATATTCTTCATTCACCTAAAAAAAATGCGATATACCACATCCTGCCTTTTACTTGGTTGATCACACAGAAGCAAAAGCTGCCTCCCTTATGAATTTAATGTTATCTAATTATTAATTTTATATGTGCAGTGTTTACTTTTACATCTATAAATTTGTGGTTTTAAACAGTGATCTTGCAAAAGTGAGATACTTTTTAATTTTTGTTTTCATAAAAAAAAAAATCAAAGATCCTTGCTATTGTCTTTGGTCCAAAGCAGGGGTGTAGCAATTCAAAAAATAAGGGGGGGTAGGTAGCTTTAAAATAGGTCACACACAGGCAAGTGATTCAAAGTTAAGTAGAAAATGTATTTTTATCATCCAGTAGGGAGCTTGAGTACCCCAAGCCCCTCCCTTTCTTGTGCCATTGGTCAAAGACAATATAATATAGGGCCATATTGTGGAACACCCCCATTTCCCTGAATTTTTTGGTGTTTCCAAAACTGCTGATAACAAGGCAAGTGAGCCCCAGAGCAAAATGGATTGAAAAATGTGACACACGTTGCAGAACAAACAGCTTCACTTGAGGACAGTCGTGGGGTGAATCAATTTTCTAAATAAATAAAAAAAATCCGTCTGACAAATATTTCTGCATTTCTATTAAAAAGGGAATTTGTTTTATAAAATTTAAAAATGTATATCATACACATATAAAGATATACATGCATCTCCGGCAGAAAATTTTTAATCAGCTAAAGACTTGTTGGAAAACCAGTTCCGTATTTCCCAATAGGTGGCAAAAATATTGTGTATTGAGTCTGATATAACAAAATCAATACAATACGCTGATATAATCAGATGTTTTGCCGAGAAGAAAGCTAGACGTCATGCTTTCCATTTAAATACCAGTGTTCGATAGGCTTTTATTTTTTGCTAAAATTAAAATTTATTTCAATAAAATTGAATTTGATTTATTATATACAAAGAAGAGATAATACTTCAATATAAGTTAATATACTGTGTAATGTTTATGTTTTTCAATGTAGAATATTTGTCAATAATACAAAAGTTTTTGTTGTTTTTTAAATGTAACAATTCTTGTGTTCCTACCACTAATTGGGGAGGGGGCAGATGAGTAAGATTGAGCGGCAAAAATAGCCTAGGGGGCAAAGTGGTAAATCCGCCCATGTGCGGAACATTGCAAATCCGCCCATGTGCAGAACATTGCAAAACCTTCCGCTTTGTTGTTTTCGTATTAGTTGGCTTTTACTTTTGTTTATCTGCTGTTTGAGGAAAGAAAGGAAGTTAAGTGGCGAGTGGTTTGACGAGTGCCAAAACGGAAGCCTGTGTCATGTTGTAAAAGAGCACCGAAGTTCCTTCCAAAGGGAGAGTTCAAGTATTATGTAAGCAATATTTTGGCCATTTCAACCCCTAGTTCTGATATGTGCTTACGTAATATTTTAACTCTCCCAAAGTGGTGAAAACCATGAAAGAAATAGGTTTCTTCTACTGGTAGAAGAAATGGAAGAAACTGTTTTTCTTTAAGAATTTACCATATAAGTTGCAACTTTGTAAGATACAATAAATGCATTTTTCTTATAGATAATCTTACGTAAATTTAATTAGACCTATACAAATTTAATTCCATATGCTAAATTAATAATTACATCGATTTTTTTTGAAGCGAGATCAGATAACACATACAAAATCCATTATATTTATTAATTTATTGCATAATTTTTTTATTATTTAAACTTCTTTAACTGTTAGTAAATGGTATGGATCACTTACTGTATAATGAAACTTATTTTACAGATTATTTAAATAAAAGACAGTGCTTTTAATTTACATCCATTTAATTAAAGGAACTAATATACAATAATTACTGTATTAAAAAATTTCATTAAAATCTTCGTTTTCCTTACTATAGTGCAACATGATATAACAAAACAAAAGTTATTATTAATAAATTTGACATCCACGTATTATTAGCTCAATCTAGAGCTATTTTTGTTTAGGAGAAAAAGAGACGCCGTCCTTATCCCAGATTCGAACCAGGCTTGTCCCAGGTCATGAGAACGGTGTCTCTTTTTCTCATAAAACAAAAATAGCTCTAGATTGAGCTAATAATACGTGGTTGTCAAATTTATTGGTAATAAAAAAAGTCCCCTATGAAAAACTCACAAAAAACTCGCCCCGGTGGCTTTGTGTGTTGACCAATATTTGGCAATTGTGTTATCCCTGTGAAGGGTAATACCTTACAAAACGAAAGTTTTTTATCAGCGGACATAGGTGTAGAGTTATATGGGTCACCCCCCCCCCCAATAATTTAAAATAAATTCCAATTTTACATATACTGCAATGTTGAAATGTACAAAATGTGCTTGGGTCCTGTCCCCAATAATTTTGAAAACTCCATGCTGATGGCTGTGGGATGCTGCAATCAGTGCAGAAGATGAAAAAATTTTTTCAAGTCCTGCCAGACTTAGAGAGTTAAAAAGCATTTCGACATACCCGTAGAGGGATATGCTACTGCACTTGCATAGATCCCTCTACCAGGTAATTGGATCTAACTTCTTCCTGATTGAGTCATTAAAATATGTCTTTGGATACGGACCACTTTCTGTTTAAAAAAAAGCTTTACAGCAAGCAACAGATCATTGTTTTTTCCTTCAATCCATTTCCTCGCTGTCTCTTTCTGTTCATGGCTCAATCTTTCTCCTCTGTACCTAGGGTGCATAAGATAGGGAAACACGTGGCGGGGCAGAATTATCTTGGTAAACCTATCTGTTACAGCTTCAACATGAGGTTTAAATTCAGGATTTTGTAGAAGTGCAAGCCATTCATGTATTACGTCAGCAATATTTGCTGTATGTAGGCCAGGCTTTAACAGTAGGAAAGAATAAAACGTTGCAGGGACGTATGGTAAGATACAAATGAAATTGGGGAGAGGGAAATAAATTGTCACACTAGCTCATACAAAGGAGTGCATTCTAAAACAAATAGTAATGAACAAATATTTTGGCTGAAAATTATGTAACTATTATCACTTATACTTCATCAGCATATGATAATAATATGAGATAGTATTTATGCAAAAAGTTTTAGAACATCAGTCCTTTGAAATCAGCCTTGAGATATGCATGCTAGTATAAAATGTGTAATTTTACATATTTTTTTATTTGATGTATTGCACGATAGTCTTTAAATTTAAAATTATGCATTTTATATGAAAAATAAAGGATTTGTGGGTAATTTTTTTACAGAAATGGCAGAAACAGTAAAAAAAAAACAAAAAAAAAGCCATCCCCCATTACTAAAGTTGTAAAAAACCATCACCTGTAAATACCTGAAGTTTGTTATTAAAAATAACTTATTTTTACAAAAATAATATTTTTAATATTAAGTTGTGGACTTCAGATTTGATATAATATTATGCTTTGAGTTCAATTTTTTTTATGTAGAAAATATATTTTAATTTTGAGCATCTGTTTCGTTTTCTGCTGGTTTCTTTCAGTTTTCCATTGTCTTGGAAGAAAATTGCAAGTAACAAAATAACAGTAAACCTGCAAGTAACGCATTTGCGGTCAAAGCATAGGCATGGAAAGTTAAGGCAATAAGTAGGGTTATAGAGTTATAATCAGTCTTTGCTGGAGGATGAGAGAGGCTCTGCTGCAAAGACTTCACTTTCTTTCGGACAGGGCCGGGTGACAAGAGTTATAGACTGCTAAATTGCTTAGCAGATCGAACCCTCTCCAAGCCATGTCCATTTTTCCTTCAGGATAATTTTTTGTGTTGCATTTCTATGTATTCAATATAATAATTTTAAAAAAGGAAAAACTAAAAAGTTTTGCGCTAGGTCCCTGGGTATTTGGCCTCCATTTTCCATGGAGCTTCCATTTAAGCCAAATATTAGAAAAAAGTACTGACAAATTTCAACAATATATACAAGTACTGTAATTTGAACATATAGGGTAATGGCTGAAAATGTATATGATGAAAATATAATAAATGAAGAAAATGTAATTTGTAACGCAAACTACTATTGACTGTTCTTAATTTTTTGATGAAGTAAAAGCTTTTCTAGCTTTTTTTTTTTTCTACAAATGCATTGATAATTGAAGAAAAGTTGAGCTTTCGTGCTACATCATAATTTATGTTGAGCATAGCCAGTCCGTTCAATCTATCTTGACCCATCATTTAGCGGTGAAATTTTTTAACTTGTTTGAGTACATGAAATGTTCTTTTACCTGAAGCCACTGACACTGGAAGGGTCAGACAAATCCGCAATGCAAGAGTTTTATTACGGAATATTTATTTTTTTTTTAAGGCAAAATTTGAGGCCCGTGCTAAATGGCCCCACTGGCCTCCCTCTTGGAGGCTGTGGTTACAACTTCATATATTCATGTGTATATATATATACAAAATTTAATTGCAGTGAGGAGTTACACCCTCTAGTAGTGGTGCAACATACAAAAAACTCCTGAGATTCATGAAAATTTTTACTGTGATAAAATTACCACCCTAGTGATAACGTTTGCTTGACAACAATTTTAAAGTAGCATTGACTTTTCACCGTGCCAGGCCATAGACACTTTTCTATGTAATAATCCAGCCCTGTCCTGAAGATATTATCACTAAGACTGAGGTATAAGCTGCAAACAATCTTGAATTGAACAGTGACAGCAATGAGGACTTTACATGTCGACCCATCGCCAATATGAAATAATGTTAATTATGATATAAATAATGTTATAATTATGATTACAATATAAATAATGTTATAGTTATCATTACAATATAAATAATGTTATAGTTATCATTACAATATAAATAATGTTATAATTATGATTACAATATAAACAATGTTATAGTTATCATTACAACATAAATAATGTGCCAGAAGCTGACTATGATTTTCTGCTTGATATAACTGTCATGGATTTTCCTGTATACTGGTCATGATTTTCCTGCTTGTATACTGTCATGATTTACCACCTAATATTACTAGACATAGACTAAAGGCGTAATCAAGGTTTTGGGGCCTTTGTCAAATTATTAATTTGATGTCCATGGTACTTATTTCAAAATTATAATTTCTTTCAATCTTTAATCTCTGTAAACTTGGTTGTTTCCTGCATTGTAGTTTTGAGGACACTGTAAATAGTTGGTTCCATTTTGGATTACTAGTTGTGTGACTGTTAAAAGTAAAGCATATTGAACAAGTTAACATGCACTTTCGATAAAAGTAATGACTTCAAAATTGAATTTTTTTTAGGAGAGGCAAAAGAAACAGATTTGGCAAGCCATTATAGCCCATTTTAAATATAAATGTATCATGTAACAAGTAGTTTTTGAACTGCAGTTATGAAATTTTTTCTGTTGGAAATGTAACACATTGTCTGCGAAAGGTAAATTGTTAAATGTGAATATTAGATGAATTACACTTATCATGAAATTCTTGTAGGTTTTCTCGATCCTTCATCAGAAGACCAAGACCTTCAACAGGGGACAAAACTGGAATTGCCTCTTTGGATGGCCAAAAGCCTGCACAGTCGTCATATTGTTTCCATAGAATTGCCAAAAGTCTACCGAGAAGCCTATAGAGAAATACTTGGTGCCGAAGCTGATGTTGTGGACCTTCATAAAATGGGGCCGTATTTTTACCATTTTGGAATTTATCTCCTGAACTTTCCTCATGAAGAATCGGAAGCCCAAGGCCTTTTCAACATGTTAACAGAGGTGTGTGTTTATATTATCTGAAGCATTTCTGGCAATTAAAATAACTATAGAACACTTGATAAATAAAATCAGAAAAGGCCAAATAAAAATACAAATAAAAAGTGTGACTGTTACAACCTTTTATAACCAAAGTGGCTAATATTTAGTGTACATAATGAAAAACCACCAAAGGACGATGCCAGATGTCTATGGGATTTTGCCTACGGCGTTCCACAACAAATCAAATGCCATTCGACGCGCCTCACTGAATAGATGAAATATGTCAATGGACACAAAGCTGTCAGATCATACAGTCATGAGTTAGAGGTCATAAAAGGTCATTCTGTGAGGAGAATCTCCAATGTTATTAGGATTTTGTCTATCAGCGTTCCACAACAAATCAGATGCCATTCGGCGGGTCTCACTAAGTAGATAAAAAATGTCTATGGGCGCAAAGCTGTCAGATCATGCAGTCACTAGTTAAGAGGTCATAGAAGGTTATCCTACAAGAAGGATCTCCAACGTTATTGGGATCTCGTCAATCGGCGTTTCGTAACAAATCAGGCATCCTTCACTGAGTAAAAAATTCTATTGTAATAACGTTTTCACTATCATTAGCTTCATCGTTCTTTCCATCATTTAAAAGATCTCATGCTACAATGCATGTAATATGTAATCATGCTACAATGCTGCATGTAAATGTCATTTTTAAGGACAATGGTCATCCCAAAACATTGATCCTCCTCATAGGGTGACCTTCTATGACCTCTAACTCGTGACCGCATGATCTGACAGCTTTGTGTCTATTGACATTTTTTATCTACTCAGATGTGTCGAATGGCATCTGATTTGTTGTTGAATGCTGATAGACAAAATCCTAATAACATTGGAGATCCTCCTCCTCACAGGATGACCTATGATCTATAACTCGTGACTGCGTGATCTGACAGCTTTGCATACATAGACATTTTTTATCTACTCAGTGAGACATGTCGAATGGCATATGATTTGTCGTGAAACTCCAATAGGCCTTTTTTGGCATCCTCCTTTGGAGATTAGGTAAGAATCACAAGCCTATCAGTCAAAGCAAATGATTCTTTTGAGCCTAAATATGAAGATATATGTTGTAAGGATGTACCTCATTTGGTGCAGTGTGAGCTTTGTTGTCATTTTTTTAGGAGTTGGTGTTCTTTTTAGGTTTTAGTCGCATATTCTTCATCGCTTATTCCAAACAATTAAGAGAAAATTGCTATTAATTATTTGCACTGATATTTTAAACCAAATTAATGAAGTTTAGTTAATAGTTATGAAATATTGATGTTATGATAATGACAATAAGCCTTAAAGGTGTACAAAATCATATACTGACCAAATCAATGTACAACTGTGCATCTGTGATAAGAATACCAACTCATTCATTGGCTGTGTCCGTGCAGAATTTTGTACATATTTGATAAGCACCAGATTCATCATTTTGGGTTTTGATTTTAGAGGGAACCTTTATTCACCCTCTAAATGTCACATTAATATGGCTGCAGTGTCATTCGTTATGCATCTAGAAATATTAAAGAAAATTCACAACAATGGCTAGATACCAAACCTTTCAGTGCATGACAGTTCATAGGAAATCATCCTACCTCTGTGTGGTTTAACATCGAACCACACATTCTCTGGCTGTACGGTAATATAGAGATAAAGTTTTCATTTACTGAGCTTAAAATTTAGATTTGAAACATATTGGTACCAAGGGCAAGCCGTTATTTTTGCCAATATAGCATTATATATATCATCATCGACAACCATTTTCAATCCACTGCAGGATGGAGGTCTCCCTGTTATCAGTTGTTTATGGTGGAAGAAATACAGAGGAAGCAGCCTTACTCTCACCACGTTGGCCAGACGGGTTGTCAAGCTGGATCTACAGTTTAACGAAGAATCCGAACTTCGGTCACCACAGCCAAAGTTCTGCACTAAGACATTGCCTCCTAAATTTACCCTCTAAATTTAGGAGGCAGTGGCTAAGATGGGACTCGTGTCATCCCCCTACAGAGTGAC
>QLNU02014176.1:23933057-23945276 GCA_006491805.2 Dysdera silvatica | reverse complement strand
TATTTGCTTTTAACTAAATTTATTTACAATTTTTTCATCCCCCTTGCGGCCTCAATTGGGGTCGCGACCCATAGTTTGAATACCGCTGCTTTAGAGTATTTATAAATATTCTAAGTCTCAACTCCAGAGTTTTCACCATCGTTCCAAGATAGAGATTACGATTTATACGACTTTATGTTAAAGAAAGTATGATCTTTTCAGGAAAAGAAGTCCTATGGAGCACTTAGATATATCAGAAGGTGACGTCACAAACCGGTTATCCGTTTACAATAATGTAGGACCTCAAGTTCAAGGTTCGTTTTTGGTGACCGCCAAAAACAAGTTCTGAGATTGGAGTCCTATCTGCCGTAAGTGGTTAATCCTTTTGTGACGTTACCTCCCGTTATTTTTAACTGTTCCATCGGGCTTTTTTTCATGAACACACTGTAAACTCGCCTTGTTGCGACCCTCGATAAGCGACTCATTGTAAAAGAACAACCTATTGGAAAGACCCCAACAGTTCCCTTAGAGGTGCAGTACTATTTTTATTATAAATTCTATTATAGTGATCATTCGACATAACATTCTTATAGCGGGAGTCTACTGTATATATATATATATATATATAGGCACGCGAACGTCATGTGGCCAATTTATTATGATCACCGAGTCAATACTGCAGTGGACTAGCGAAGGGCAAACTCTCTCGTTGATTCATTCAGGAACGATTTGGTACACGTGTACAGTAGATCACCTTCTGCCTCCTTTCTGGGAACACAGAACCGCCTTCGGCGATTCACCATTTACGACCACAATCGAAAGCACAATATAAAAAAAGACTCACTCTCAATACGGCTTGAATTCTTTTTTTACAGATTCTACTAACTCTCGGCACACTTCGTGGTGCTCATAATTTGGCCACTCAGTATATGTATTTTAAATATAGCGAAGACTGGTACTAACCTTTTCTGCTTGAAGATCACTAGCTTTTTCTTGCATAGCCCTCATTTTTGCAATTGCGATTTCACGTTGACGACATGCTTCCAACCTTTCTTTTTCGGCGGCTTCTTCTCTTTTCTGAAATAGTATTAGAAATGTAGGCACCATTAAAATATCTAACAGATAATAAATAATAATGATAGTTTACTTTGGTTAATTATATTAGATCCAGCTCTCTGACCACACTCTTGCAATTGCATGCGAAATAATTTTGTTTTGTTCATAAATGTTCAAACTACTGACGCATGCAGTGTCAGGTTTTTACATCCTAACGAATGTTTCCTAAATTTTTCAGACGTCCGCGGGGATGTAATTTCGAAAAACTGTTTTTCGTATAGAATTTTTTTTTCGTCGTAGACGAGCTTTATTTCGACAGGAATGTGTTGTATATATATTATTTCAGACGATGAGCACTCGCAAATAAAATAATGGTTTTTCTAGCATTTGATGGGACCCGAACCCACATCATTTTTACTGCCAGTCAAATGTTCTACCCCTCCTTCGATTATACATATGGCTTTCACTATGGAAAAGCTCCCGAAGGAAAACCATTTATAGCAGGTTTCAATAGATATTGAACCCGCTATTGCTTTTGGTTTTTTATCTGTACGCAATAAAAAGGACAAGGTAAAGGTCTTCCGTAAATGCAATAATTATGGTTGTTGTTAATGCTGAAAACCTACCGAGTTACTTGAGAATTAGAGAGTAGGAGACTGGAAAGTTGCGAATTAATGTTAATTGAAACCCGCTAAATTTAAATATCGACCTTAGGCGATTTTCTTTCACTTGCTTGTTTTCTTTGCGAGTATTTGATCATCTGATACTACCACGTAATTGGCTGTAATGAGAATTACTCAATAAATACTTCTTAGTAAATCTTAATGTTCGTCTCGCTTTTCGGACGTTTGACTTCTTTGATTTGTCGGTGTGGTTTAAAAAGCAGTCTAAGTATTGCACACCATTCTTCTCTAACTTGTCCACAGTAAAAGCCCTATAAACACTTCAGGCCTGTAGGCAAGCCGGGGCCAGAAGGGCGTGGCTCCAGTTGCCCCAATTATACATACTGTATATGCAAATATTAACATTTTGTTCATAGGCAGTTAGGAATTTTCCAATAGGGCCACAATACCTAGGCATAAGAGCGCCATAGGTAAATTCTTTTTCTCCCACTCAATTCTTCCTCCATAAAATTTAAAATACAAACTTTGATATATATTAATATTACAGTATTTGTAATTGTAAAAAAAAAACCACCAGAGGAGCATCAAATTTATTTGGTTTTTATGACATAACGTCTGAATTTTCTACCGCTCCTGGAATTATTTTATACTCGTGAGTTCCTGTGCCCCATACACCCTTTGCATTCCCCCATTTGTCTTTCATCTTGGCTACAGGCCTGATAAACTCGCAGGCGACGGTGGTAGGTGATCGACTGTTGTTTAATGGCTTGAGAATTTGTAGGGATTCCTCCACAGGCTCATTCTAACTCTGTTTCGCGCCAAAATTCCATTCTCATGGACATTTGGCAATGAGTCACACGTACAACCAACTCCTTGGAATTTCCACCAAAAACGAAGGATACAAGCATTATCCAACTTCGAACCCTCTCCCATATATTTTCATTTAATGGGCAAAAACTGTCAAGAAAGACAGCTCAACGTTAACATAACTCACAGCAAGTTCTCCCCTCTGTGGGGTCAAACTGACCAATAGAAATTTATATAAACTATTGCGTCAGTACTCAATTGTCCAATCACGGTCCACAAAAATCATTCGAAGTAAAGTTTTGGACCGATCAATAAATACTCTCTTGCTCCTTAACTTTCGACCTGAAAGGATGTTCGCTGCTAGCCTTAAGTACGATCCTAAATATGTAACTTACGCAACCTAACGGACGCCCAGCATCATGTCGTGGACTGCATATGCTTTCTGCCTCTTCACCATAGTGCTACAGCCTTCAACTCTCCAATAAATGTTATGTTCATCGTGCATTTTCTCTCTCGTCTACCTGCATTCACCGCCAAGTAAAAATACCTTCTGAGAAGTACAGTCAAACTATGCCGCATGACGTATGCCACCCGGCACCTGGTGGTCAGCCGTCCACACACCACGGCACAGCAGTTGGCGTACCATCACCACTCCCGGCACACTTGACCGGCGATTGCTTTGTTTGTTTGTTTGGCTTTTTTATGGCGCAAGAGCATCTGGGCTATACTGCGCCAACGATCGCTATGATCACTGATCTTAATAGAGATCTTAATACAATTATAGATTGTGACCGTAACCATCGGACCACATTAACTCCTAAATTTGAAAAATTAGTCTAATTAACGATATTTCGGTAAATGCTTAAAAATTTAGGGGAAAAAAGTTCCCAAAACTTACTGCTTTTTCATTCTGTATTGCAGAAATAGTAATATCCTCTTCTTTTGATTGCTGTTTTTTATATTCATTTAAGCCCCGAATTTCTTCTTTTTCTCTGTTAAGTTGTTCCTGACCAAAGAAAAGGAAACAGAATAGTTTTTATATGATATATTTAACTAATAGATGTAGCCAAGCGGGACCAGCAGGGGCGTGGCCCAATTGCCCCATCGAGCTATTTATATACATAGAACAATCCCTGGGTGTCTTGTGCCCCTTCGTCCTGGCTACATGCCTGGAGGTAACTCTACATTACTAGAGGGGAAAATGCTTGAAGTAACTTACTTAGTAACGTCTGATAACAAACCATTTCGAAAACCCAAGGCTATGTGTATATAGACTTGGGTTATAATAAAGCTGTATTTAATAAACCTTATAAGATTTATTGAACGCCGGTATGTTTAATAAATAACGCTAAATTTAGTTCAGAATTGGCAAGATGTCACAACAAATCCCAAATACCGTTCAATTAAGAAACTTTTAAGAATCTAAAATGCGTAGAAGATTAGTATTTAAAGCAGTAATGGTATCTATATATTACATGCAGATATACAAAGGAAAACTTAAATTTGTAACCGAACTGTTCATTCAGTCATATGTGATTAGTTGTGTAGGAGGTTTTCAGCACCGTGGGGTAGACATTGTGATGTCGAGCATTATCTTGGGGCAATTAGTCATGTAAAACGGCAAAGATATAACAATTAGCTGCAGGATTTTTCAATCTATCCCTCTGTGGTTAAGGTATCACACAGTATTGCAAGCGAGAGATTAGCTAAGGTTGGCAATAACTTCCCTCTCAGCAACATTTGGTCGTGTGCCACTCTGCAATTGGGATTAGATTTGATCGTTGCTTTTACTCCTTCCAGACACGACATCAGTGAGCATTTATATTCTCCAAGGCAAGGAGAGGATTTATCACTAAACTCAATACGACGCCGTTCTAAAGCCCAGGTCCGTGCATAAGATTTCAAAAAGCAAGGAAGGCGATTAATAGAAATAAAATTTTCTCCCAGGACAAATTATTTTGTGGTTAAAAATATTGTTCGAATAGGGACATCAGCGTAGAGTTTTAAGTTACCGGGTGGGGGAGCTTGGGCTCGTAACTCTTCGCCTTGTAACCGCTTCGTAACTCTTCGCCACTTACTAGAGGTAACTCTAATCCTCTCTTAGAGCATGGCCTTCTGCAGATTCTTCTCAGTAATCGCAAAAAGAGTGACAACACTCTGACAGTGTGCTGCCGATATACAGTGATTCAAAATACATATAACAGCAATTATCTTTTTTAACCGTTAATCAAAGAAAAAATGTTTGATGTGTTATTTATTTTGCAAGGCAATTTATTTTGCAAGTATATGCATAAAAATACGAAATTTAACTTTTTTAATACGGACCCTTCGAAAACAAAAATGTGGATTGAAGGATTAAACGAAGTTTTATTTATTTATCTTTTGAACAACTAACCGATTCTTCCGGATAGTGTGACGAGTGTTTAGCCAATATTTCCAAATGTAATTATGATGGAAGTAACTTGAGGGACTTACATTCAGTAGTGGATAAATAACGATTGAGCATGATGATAATACTATTATAGACAGGATTGAGGATAGAGAACGAGAACTTTCGACTGATACTAAATGTTGAGTAAAAGCGCAAAGAATGGGTTCAGGTAAAGGAATAAGGAAGCAGATTGAACTAATATGGAAATCAATAGCTGACAGTCAATGTGCGACAGGGAGAATAAGAGAAAACAGCATTTCTGCAATAGTGATAATATTGGAAAATAATTCTTTTTGTTTATAAGAGAAGGATGGCACGGAGAAAAGAATTATCGTTCAATGTTAAACTAAAAATGGAAAGAGGTTACATGCAATCCATATTTTTAAGTCAGGTTGCATTTAAAGAAAATACACCAAAAACCTAGTGTAGCGTGAAATTAATATCTCACGAAGTTTTAAATCAAATAATTCTGAGAATGGTTTAACTGTAACAAACGTAAATTATGCGAGTATGTGTAAGTATTTTTATGAAGACGAAGTAAATAGCATGTAACATCGTTATGTATTAAAAGAAGTGGTAAAAGTCCAATTTAATTAAAAAACACAAAATGCCATAAAGAATATGAAATTAATAAAATAATGAAAGTGATGTATGAGGGAATCGATCTGCCCCGAAACGCAGAACCGTTTCTAGGTGTTTTGCCGCCCTAGGCAAGAATTGAAAAATGCCGCCCCCGCCGCCCTTTCACTACCATTACTCTTTCGACTAGATCTCCCTCTCTACCACCACCAACACCCAGCGGTAGAACAATGTAAATCTTCTATTATACTTTTAATAATTAAACCTGCTAATTATATTTATATTTTAGACTTACATTAGTTATTTTGTAACATTATGATATTATATGCTCAATTTTTTCTTTGTTTGATTTAAAATTAATTTTTTTACGCCATTTTGCCGCCCTAGGCAGTCGCCTACTCTGGCCTAATGGTAGAAACGGCCATACCGAAACGTATTGAAGTAAAAATGTTTTAAAGGTGTGAAAGTGGAATGACGTAGAACGTTGACCATTTTTGCTGTAGCATTCTTTTATTAAAAATTTGAAAAAAGGGGGAAGATTATAAAATTACCAGCAATTCTCTTTGCTTCTGCTTCAGTGCTTTCATTTCTTCTTCGTCTTCAAGTCGCATTTTTTCAAATCTTTTCTTCTGTTGTTCGCCTTCGCGGTTCTTTTTTTCCCTTTCAAGAATCCTTTTTTCCTGATTTGTGTGGATTTGTTTCTGCAACAATGAACCTGCCCTAAAATTAATATATTAATATATAAATATAAGTGGATATTTTGATATACTTAAGAAATACATTGCGCACACACACAAATACAGTACATTAACCTGTTCTAAATTAAGTGTCGTTTTCATTTCTCTTTTATGACGAATTCAAAGGATGATATGAGCAAATTAAATATGTGCATGAAATTCTCTTCGTCTATATCCTGTATTATTATTAATCATAGTAAACGATTAATAGACTATAAATTATGAATTAACATAAACGTCTTTTAACTTACATCCTTAATATTTGCTCAGGGCATTTCTTTGTTTTTGAAAATCTGACATATTTTGTGTGGATAATGACTATCTTTAAACTATGTCTCTCATATCCGTATATTGTACCTGAATAGGTATAGTACATATACTTTTATAACTAATATTTAGGGTCGTAGCTATTCAGTGTGGGGGAGGGATTTAAATATCTTTAATACAGATTGTGTGATACGGCATTAAACAGAACAATATGTAATATAATAAACTATTTAAGCACGACTACCACACTTAAAATTATTTGATTAAGTGGATGACGATCGTTTCGGTAGTGAATGACTGCCTTTGTCGATGTTCTTTATCTTTGGATTCGACAAAGGCAGTCATTCACTGCCGAAACGATCGTCATTCACCTAATTAAATAACTTTAACTGCGATAGTCGTGTTTAAATAGTTTATTATAGTTTTAGCACAGTGTTTTACGTTACTAATTAAGAACAATGCGTTTTACTGTCCAGGGAAGGGCTTGAGGGGCCCCCCTTTTCTGCCCTGCTCTTACTATTGTATAACTATTACGCAATTATTGTACTACTATTGTATGAGTATTGTACTACTATTACATGAGTATTTTGCTACTGTTGTATGTGTATTGTGCTACTATTGTATGAGCATTGTACTACTAATATTGCATGAGCATTGTATTACTACTATCGTATGAATATTGTAGTACTATTATATGGGTATTGCCGTAATATTGTATGAGTACTGTACTATTATTGCATGCCTATTGTATTACTATTGTACGTGTTACTTTAATGCATAGATGTAAATATGTATGCTATAGATATATATAATGAATTCTTCATTTTACTGGCTTCGTATATCATTGTCTCTGAGAAAATCTGGTAACACTCTTTTAGAATTATGGTGTTGGCGATTGCCAATAATTCAAATTTCCTTTTCATGTTTTATAACTACTGTAAATTATTTAGATTTTGATAATTGGTAATAATTTATATACTCGTGTTCTGAATTCTGCGAAAGGTCAGTCTTCGATTCACCACCAACCTATGCAAAACGCACCATGGGGGCTTTACTAAAAAAGAAAAATTCCGGCGTACAAAACAGCATTAGTTCTTATAGTCATCGAGTATTTTAATAAATGGATTTAAACTGGGTGAATATTACTTAGATTTATTTAACAAAAATTCATTTCGATATCATCAACGTAGAATTTACAAAATTATTGAGGGCACGCAAACCCGTATTATATACGTTTGTACGCTATACAACACATGTAAAAAAAATACAATTTATTTTAAATTATTGGAGGAGGGCACTGGCGCCGTTAGCGTGGGGGGGAGGGACAGGGGACCCGTCCACCAATATTGGTGTTAGGGTTCCATATCTCCCTTCAATTTCAAACAAAATGCCTTCTACTGGTATATTGTCCCCCCGCCCCCAATATTTTTGTGCTGTCGGCGCCAATGGTAGAGGGGAGGGCTAGGGTCCTACAGGCCCATATCGCATTGCACCTATGCTAGATATCGTGAGTCCTCTTTTCAAGTCTCCTACACTACCAATTTCTAGAAGTCCGATGCACTGACATTGGTATCCTGTGGCATGTGGTTCACCGCAACCGCTTGTTACGTATATGTTAATGGACTTAGCATTTTTTTTTTTAAATTTCTTTGAATATTTATTTTATAACTTGTAAGTGGTGTTTATTAATTTTCTTATTACCAATATGCTTCTTTCTTTTTCTCTTGAAGTTTTTCTTCTTCTTTGTTTAAACCTTCTACTCTTTCTCTTTCCATCATTTCATCTAGTTCCAGTTCGGCTTGCTTATGATGTCCTTTGATCGCCACTTTCTCAATCACTTGAATGTCTCGTATCGCTTGAACTTTCGCTGCTAATATGTACTATAAAAATTATATATATATGTACAATATGCGGTAAAAGCTACATTAGGGACATTCCCTAATGGCGGACACCTCTATTTAGTAGACATCATCTAAAGTCCTAGTCTCAATGCTTCCTATATCCTTAAACCCTTGAATAGCAGAAAGACTCAAATCCGCTGTTCATAAATTTTATTCTGCATACTATGTAGTAGGAAAAGAAGGGTAAAAAAATATACAGAAATAACTTTTAAAGCGCTAGTTAGTACTATTTTAATGCTTTATATACTGTAGTAAACCATTATCGTGAAAAATAAATTGCAATATATATTTAAGTTATATACGTATATGTTACTATGTATGTAAATTACACATTTCATAAATCATTAGAGTGCTTTTTACCTGATGTAAATGATTTTCCTTTTTCTATTATGGAAATAATTTTCCTGGCATGCGTTTATGTGGTCTATTCTGTGAAATAGGATAACCATGGGCAGACTTACCATTTTGCCGCCCCTTCCTACCCGTTTCCTCCCCCAATCAGTGGTAGGAACATAAAAATTGCTACATTCAATGCACACCAAAAAACTTTCGTATTGACACTAAATGCGTTGAAAACCAACTCATAAATTGAAACATAAACATTAAACAATATTAGCTTATATAGAAGTATTATTTCTTTTTGGTATATAATAAATAAATTTAATTTTATTGAAATAAATCTTAATTTTATTGAAATAAATTTAATTTTATTGAAATAAATTTAATTTTATTGAAATAAATTTAATTTTATTGAAATAAATTTAATTTTATTGAAATAAATTTAATTTTATTGAAATAAATTTTAATTTTATTGAAATAAATTTTAATTTTATTGAAATAAATTTTAATTTTATTGAAATAAATTTTAATTTTATTGAAATAAATTTTAATTTTATTGAAATAAATTTTAATTTTATTGTACAATTTTAATTTTAGCAAAAAATAAAAGCCTACTGAACACTGTATTTAAATGGAAAACACGACGTCTAGTTCTCTCCATGGCAAAACGTATGATTATCTCGTCGTATGGTACTGGTTTTATTATATCACACTCAATACACAAAATTTTGCCGCCCTAGTCTATAGCCTAGTATACCCTATTGGGAAATATGGCACTGACTGGATCATGATTGGCAACAAAAAGTGTACATGTTTTATAGCATCACTGAAATCGAACCCAAGTTAATGGCATAATGGTCAAATGTGTTCTGTGTATACCAGTGTAAGGCTGCATTTAAATAAATAAGACATGCATTTAATCATAGGTGTGTTGGGTGCCAATTAACTTTTTTTTTTTCCATGTCGCTTTCATTTATAAGCAATGTAATCATTAACGTTAGATTCACCTTCAATCTGGATCTCATTTAATAATGAAATGTCTTCAATCGTGTCTGATTTTACATTATTTATCACAACGTTCCCCTCAAATACTTGATCTCCATACTTCCTCAATGCCAATCCTAGTTTTGATATCTCTATCTCTATCCCATTGACATGAAGATCAGTTCCGTCGCTAACATTCAACGATCCCACATTCACAGAAATCGGTGCACTGAACTGAAGATAACCTAAAATAATAGATCATAAGCAAGTGTGTAACCCAAACATAGAAATGCAAGTTGCAATTAGAAAATCATCATACTTTATAATATAACGACGGCTACAGTCATGATATGGCAGGAGGACCTAAATTTTTTCTGAGAAATACAAACCCCTTCCTTGCTTAGGAAATCAAGAGTTCTTTGTTCTATGGTGCAAGGACAACAAGGGTCATGCTATGCTGGAACCTCCAGTTTCTCGAAGAACACAAACCTCTTATGACCTAGTGAACCAACCACTGGATGATGTGTCAGGTGAGTGCGTTACCACAGCACCACTGCAGAGACCCCTGTAGCAAAAAGTTACAGATGAACTAGATAGTTTCAATACTTTTGGGGGGGGATTCCTATGTGTAACATACAGAGCTTTCTCAATAAACTTTCTTTTTCAATGCTATTATGTACATAAATCACAAATACAATATTTATTGACCATATTTGGCAATTGTGTTATCCCTGCGGAGGGTAATAATACCTTAACACCTTTACATACGGAGAAAGAGAGCGTTGTTTCCTGTCCTCATTCGTCTAGCGGTCCAAGACACTCCGGGCTAAACGGAGGGACCCTGGTTCGAATCCAGGATGGGGAAAGCGTCTCTTTTTCTCCAAAATTACATAAGCTCTAGTTTGAGCTATAATTAATACGTGGGTGGCAAAAATTATTGTATAATAAATTCCCCCACGAAAACTCACAAAAATCTCGCCCCGGAGGCTTTCTTGTGTTGACCATATTTGGCAATTGTGTTATCCCTGCGGAGGGTAATAATACCTTAACATACAATATTTAATTTTAGTCTTTTCTTAAGTTTGTTGTTTTTTCATTTCGTTGGCTGTTTTGATTGATTTTTCATGATGTAAGAACAGCAAAAGTCATTTTGTGCCAAATGAGGCAAGGAGATGTGCCTTGTGCAAGAAAAAACAGAATTATGTACAAAAGTGAATTATTCATTTTATGACATTATTATTATTACATTGTATTATTATTAGATTACATTATTATTATTAGGATGTAAGATATTATTACCCTTCATAGCAGTAACACAATTGCCAAATAATGGTCAACACACAAAGCCTCCGGGGCGAGACTTTTGTGAGTTTTCCTAGGGGGAATTTATTACACAATAATTTTCAGCACCCATATAAATAGCTCAAACTAGAGCTTTTTTGTTTTAGGAGAGAAAAAAATACACACTGTCTCCATCCTGGATTCGTAACTAAGGAGGTAGATAGTATCATGAACCTAAATATATTAAAAAATTATGTAAATTAAGTAAATTATGATACTATGCACATTTCATATGCACATAAGAACTAGAATTTTTGCAATAGTAACTGTAATCAGAAAATTTTCTTTAGTCTTCATGTAAAAAAAAAAAAAAGAGCTTATTTTTTGAGTGTGGAAAGATTGCACAAAGAATGTATCTATATTAAGGAAAAGAACTCTGGTTTTTAATCTTTATAGCAAACATTGGAATTTAAATCCTATTTAAATAAGTAGAGCTTACGCTAAGGCTCAATCTTGTATTTATACCAAAGATTAGAACTTAGTTTTACATCAAACTTGGGCTTTTTATCAAGGATTTGAAAACTTGAGGCTTCATATCAGGAGTTAGAATTCTACATTAGGGATTTATCATCATCAATAACCACCATTATTTACTGAAGAATGTAAGTCTCAGTCTAAGTATCATCATATACACATAGTATGATGACAGTATTTTATATACAGGGTGTCTGAAAACTAATGAAACAAACTTTCAGAGCTGATAGAACACACCAAAACAAAAACTTTTCATCACAGAATACATGGTCACAAGTGTTACACACTACAGGGCACTTTCCATTTCTCCACATACACATGTTCCTATGCAATGCAAAACTGTATGGGAACGAAACGTCAAAACAAAGCTTTAGTTAAGACAAAATGAAATATCGACAACTGCTTGACATGGCAAATAAAATCAAAATTGACCACATTATATAAATGTCCAAATTAAAGCACACGTACAAACAATCATCTCACATAGAATCTCTTATGACGTTCTGACACTTCTGCCATGACCTGTATTGTGCATAATAGCATTAAACCATCACTTTTGAGATAATTGGAGGTGCAAGCAAAAAATTCTGTCATCGGGAACAAGCTTGTTGGGGAAGGGCTCTCAGTATAACTTTTGAGCTTCCCTGCAATTACCTAAACCATAGACAAAATGCATGTTCACCTTCTCCATATTGCTATAC
>QLNU02014176.1:23901317-23932957 GCA_006491805.2 Dysdera silvatica | reverse complement strand
GGAGGGATTTAAATATCTTTAATACAGATTGTGTGATACGGCATTAAACAGAACAATATGTAATATAATAAACTATTTAAGCACGACTACCACACTTAAAATTATTTGATTAAGTGGATGACGATCGTTTCGGTAGTGAATGACTGCCTTTGTCGATGTTCTTTATCTTTGGATTCGACAAAGGCAGTCATTCACTGCCGAAACGATCGTCATCCACCTAATTAAATAATTTTAACTGTGGTAGTCGTGTTTAAATAGTTTATTATAGTTTTAGCACAGTGTTTTACGTTACTAATTAAGAACAATGCGTTTTACTGTCCAGGGAAGGGCTTGAGGGGCCCCCCTTTTCTGCCCTGCTCTTACTATTGTATAACTATTACGCAATTATTGTACTACTATTGTATGAGTATTGTACTACTATTACATGAGTATTTTGCTACTGTTGTATGTGTATTGTGCTACTATTGTATGAGCATTGTACTACTAATATTGCATGAGCATTGTATTACTACTATCGTATGAATATTGTAGTACTATTATATGGGTATTGCCGTAATATTGTATGAGTACTGTACTATTATTGCATGCCTATTGTATTACTATTGTACGTGTTACTTTAATGCATAGATGTAAATATGTATGCTATAGATATATATAATGAATTCTTCATTTTACTGGCTTCGTATATCATTGTCTCTGAGAAAATCTGGTAACACTCTTTTAGAATTATGGTGTTGGCGATTGCCAATAATTCAAATTTCCTTTTCATGTTTTATAACTACTGTAAATTATTTAGATTTTGATAATTGGTAATAATTTATATACTCGTGTTCTGAATTCTGCGAAAGGTCAGTCTTCGATTCACCACCAACCTATGCAAAACGCACCATGGGGGCTTTACTAAAAAAGAAAAATTCCGGCGTACAAAACAGCATTAGTTCTTATAGTCATCGAGTATTTTAATAAATGGATTTAAACTGGGTGAATATTACTTAGATTTATTTAACAAAAATTCATTTCGATATCATCAACGTAGAATTTACAAAATTATTGAGGGCACGCAAACCCGTATTATATACGTTTGTACGCTATACAACACATGTAAAAAAAATACAATTTATTTTAAATTATTGGAGGAGGGCACTGGCGCCGTTAGCGTGGGGGGGAGGGACAGGGGACCCGTCCCCTAATGTTGGTATTTGGGTTCCATATCCCCCTCCAATTTCAAACAAAATGCCTTTTAAAGGTATATTGTCCCCCCCCCCCCAATATTTTTATGCCGTCGACGCCAATGGTAGAGGGGAGGGCTAGGGTCCTACAGGCCCATATCGCATTGCACCTATGCTAGATATCGTGAGTCCTCTTTTCAAGTCTCCTACACTACCAATTTCTAGAAGTCCGATGCACTGACATTGGTATCCTGTGGCATGTGGTTCACCGCAACCGCTTGTTACGTATATGTTAATGGACTTAGCATTTTTTTTTTTAAATTTCTTTGAATATTTATTTTATAACTTGTAAGTGGTGTTTATTAATTTTCTTATTACCAATATGCTTCTTTCTTTTTCTCTTGAAGTTTTTCTTCTTCTTTGTTTAAACCTTCTACTCTTTCTCTTTCCATCATTTCATCTAGTTCCAGTTCGGCTTGCTTATGATGTCCTTTGATCGCCACTTTCTCAATCACTTGAATGTCTCGTATCGCTTGAACTTTCGCTGCTAATATGTACTATAAAAATTATATATATATGTACAATATGCGGTAAAAGCTACATTAGGGACATTCCCTAATGGCGGACACCTCTATTTAGTAGACATCATCTAAAGTCCTAGTCTCAATGCTTCCTATATCCTTAAACCCTTGAATAGCAGAAAGACTCAAATCCGCTGTTCATAAATTTTATTCTGCATACTATGTAGTAGGAAAAGAAGGGTAAAAAAATATACAGAAATAACTTTTAAAGCGCTAGTTAGTACTATTTTAATGCTTTATATACTGTAGTAAACCATTATCGTGAAAAATAAATTGCAATATATATTTAAGTTATATACGTATATGTTACTATGTATGTAAATTACACATTTCATAAATCATTAGAGTGCTTTTTACCTGATGTAAATGATTTTCCTTTTTCTATTATGGAAATAATTTTCCTGGCATGCGTTTATGTGGTCTATTCTGTGAAATAGGATAACCATGGGCGGATTTACCATTTTGTCGCCCCCTCCTACATGTCCGCCTCCCAAATCAGTGGTAGGAACATAAAAATTGATACATTCAATATACACCCAAAACTTTTATATTGACAATAAATATTTAAAAAAAAACAAACTCATAAATTGAAACATAAACATTAAACAATATTAACTTATATTGAAGTATTATCTCTTCTTGGTATATAATAAATCAAATTCAATTTTATTGAAATAAATTTTAATTTTAGCAAAAAATAAATGCCTGTCGAACACTGGTATTTAAATGGAAAGCATGACGTCTAGCTTTCTTCTCGGCAAAACATCTGATTATATCATTACATGTTATTAATTTTGTTATATCAGACTCAATACACAAAATTTTGCTGCCATAGTCTATAGCCTATTGGGAAATACGGCACTGAGGATAACTCAAAATTCTAGTGGTATAATGCAGGAACGAAAGGTTAAATTGCGGGTTGGTATATTCAGAGCCGACGGGAGGTGGGGGGGCTGCAGCCCGAGGTCCGGATGAAGTCTATAGGCCGGCACTGGCAAGGACCTACCTATACTGTGGGGGACCGGCCTGAAAAACAGCTCCATGCCACTGTCCAGGAAAGGGGTCTTGGGGAGGGGGCGGTCGAAGTGAGTTTGGGAGCCCGCGTTGATTTGAGCTCAGCGCCCCTGAGTATATTTGTTTGAAGAATTCTCTGTCCCCTCTCGTTGTCTAACGAAATCTGTCACAAAGGAGTGGAGTGCGTTTACGAACTATGTTCTTGCTGGGGGGACCCGGCCTTGAAAAACAGTCTATGCCACTGTCCAGGAAAGGGGTCTTGGGGTGGGGGCGGTCGAAGTGAGTTTGGGAGCCCGCGTTGGATTTGAGCTCAGCGCCCCTGAGTATATTTGTTTGAAGAATTCTCTGTCCCCTCTCGTTGTCTAACGAAATCTGTCATGAAGAAGTAGAGTGCGTTGACGAACTATGTTCTTTTTTCTCCGGCTCTTTACTTCTACAACGTAACATGGAAGTCTATAACTCAAACAAGATTTTATGTTGCAAAACGTATCAGTTAAATAAACGAAGAATTGCTAATAACATCGTCTTTTTTAAGTGTAATCGACGTGGAAGATATTAAAAGTCAATTTTATTATTTCTCATGCAATGACACAAGCGCTGTAAGTAGCAAATCGAATTTTAAAACGTACATGAAAGTCAACAATCCGTGACTCAAAAATATGAAATATTTTTATCACACAAACATACAGGGGCAGCTTAAGTACAGCCCGATGCCCCGTTTAGATGAGGACGTCAAACTGAAGTCAACTTCAAATGACCCAACATTAGAAAATTTCTCTACAAAGAGACAAGTTTAGAGAAATTTTGAGAAATATCTTTAGAGAAATTCTTTCAGAGACTTTTGGCCACTTTTATAGGGTATATGGCTCACTGTGCATCTGTGAAAATCTCCTGTTTTCGCCGGAGGGGGTGCCAAAAAGCAATCCGTGTCAGGCCGCCCGGGTTCAAAATCAACCTCGAGCCTCCCCTGCAAACATAAATATATATGAAACACTTCTAGAGGAAATTGTATTTTATTTTTAGGAAGCGAGCTTCTGATTTGTTTGACAAAGAACCATAAACGAACACAATGGCAGATACAGATTGTTTTTTAGTGGTGGGGTGGGGTGGGGGGGTGGAAATCCTAACTAAAGCAACATTCTATTTGGATTCATTCACGACGCATTGTGTAACAACATTAATAAGTAGGGTTACACAAAATTAACACAGTTTCAAATAGTTTTATTTGACTGTTTACAGCTGTTTCGGTAGCTACGTTATAACTTTCTGATGATGGTAGCACATGATTACCGAAACAGTTGTAAACGGTTAAATAGCCCTATTTAAATATATATGTTAATTTTATGCATTTTTAATATTAATAGCCCTCTATTACTGTCCTTTTATACCATGCAAACGGTCTTGGTTAAAGACTTTAACTGCAGATAAAGTACTGAAATTTTCTGATTATGATATTAATTATCCATACTTATTATAGTTTAATGTCTGAATTAAAAAAAAGAAAGAAACGATATTCATGAATACATTTATTGGGACGGGCCCTTCGTCTTATAAAAAAATTTACCACGGTGCGACCGCCTAAAGGTTAAGAAACACTTACACCTAGAGCAGAGTCGAATGGAGGTGGGCAGCAGAGGCTGCAGCCCAGGGGCTCATTCTGGCAAGGACCTCTGCTGCGGAGGGCCCGGCCCTGAAAACAATATCTATACCACTGCCCAGGAAAGGGGTCATGGGGGGCGGTTGAAGTGAGCCTGGGGAACCGCCTTGGCCCTCAGGGGCCCCTGACCTAGAGCAAAGCAAATGTTCCATACCAGGACATCGGTGGCAGTGAAAGCCACAACTAGTGGCTTAAGACATCCTCCGGATCATTTAGTAAGTATAAAATAGAAAAGGCGAGGAGACACAAGAAGATAATGTGTACATTATAGTTTTTACTTCGTTTATCGCTTTGATTTCATCTTCATTTTCTTGTCTTTGTTTATCTGCTTGTTCGCGTGCGTATTCCATATTTTTCCTTGTTTCTTCCTCCAAGTCGTTGAGCTTCTCATTTTTCTTTCGAAATAAATCGTATTCTTCCATTTTTGCTTTACGAGCTGCAGCAGCTGCCTATTTATAATAAAGGATATATTATTCAGTAGTTAAATATGTAATATTATTTGAGTGTATGGAAAAGATAAGTTCGTCAGAACATGAATTGGGAGTGGGTAAATAAATAAATATACCTTCTATATGAAAACTATGAGTTTGTGGCAGAAATAATGGAAAGATTTAGGGTGCGTACAGACATGTAACTGAATACCGTAGCAGAAAATCGTCGCGTAACATCCCGTGTACGCGATGGTGTTACGGAGCGAACATTGCTGCGTATCATCAGTGCCTAACACCACTGCCTCTCATCAGTCCATGCCGATATCCAGTCTACACTGACAAAACGCTGTTGTTCGTAAACCGGCCCAAATACAGGAACATGGGTTACAACATAGCACCGTGACATTCCTTTGATGCGCCGAGGAAAAACCGACAACTGGTGGAAAGTGGGAATGTTACGATGTTCTGTTACGGAGTGCGGTCCAGACTTGATACGCGACGGTGTTACGATACGGTGTTCTGTTGCATGTGTGGACGCGGCTTAGGTGTCTCGCATATGCTAAGAAAATGGAATATGTAGTAGGGCCGCGAAGAGGGTTTACGCGTCCCTAAGCACTTCAGCAGACCAGGCACCCCCAACCGATTAACTTATATTAAGAAAGTTTCGCAACGGACCCCTGAGACCCCCTGGCCCTGGAGGCCAGAATGATCAAAAGAAGGTCTTAAGAACCATAGGTGTACGCAGAAAGTTCGTAAAGGGGGGATTACAGAGCTACAACTCACATAGTTCTGTGATAAATATAAAACATTTTATTGCAATAGGGGGATGGGGGGTTACAACCCCTTCAACATCCCCCTACCTACGCCAGTGATGAGAACAAAGTTCCAGAAAGAAAAAGAACGATGGGACGTCTCATGAAAGGGTGGATGGATGGATGGAGTAGCGGAAGATCTGAGAAAAGTAGGAGCAAGAAAAAGGCAAAGGAAATTTTTTTACAGAAACGAATGGATGAGATGATCGTTAAGGAGATGCACGCACCTTCATGGACTGTATCACTAGGAGAAAGATATGAATGAAACATTTTACTTACTTTTATCTTTTCCTTTTCCTCTTGTTGTTTTTCTATCATCGCTTGTTTCTCTTCCTGTGTTATAACCTTTGCATGCCCTTCGATGGATGAGAGTCTGTTACCCGTTACCAGAGCCGCAGTCTGTTCTTTTTCTCGGGGCAAGCTTTAAATTAAAATAATAATTGTTATGCATCTCTTTTCTTTATATAATTATGCGAAATAGGTTTCCAACAAAAGTGGTCGCTAAAAGAGGTGGTATGTTTAATGGAGGCGCATGGTGAAGAGGGGATAAACGTGAAATTGAATAGAAAACAATTGAATTGCATACATAAATGGCAAATTTTATGCTGTATTAATATGAAGAACATTAAATTAAAAAATACACTTTGATAATTTTAATTTTAAGCTATAAAATTTACGAAGTTTTTAAAAAAGGGGGATGAATTATAGTTTGCTTTGAGGCTATTATTTTTTTTTCCTTGAACAATTTTGGAGTTCGGAAAATAAATTAAGTATTTTGTTGTCTTCAACATATTAACAGAAATTTCTGTTTATCTGTTCACTTCCTGTTGAGTAGTTCCTGAAGCTAGAGGGCAGTGAGTTCTTTTTGAAAAGTTCCGAAATGGCTCTTCATCGAAATCGAACTGAGTGAAAAAAAATGTTCTGAAAATGAATCCTGTTTTAATAAATTGAAATAATTTTTTATAATATTGAAATCTTGGAAAGGAAGATCATCGCCATGTCTACTCCGTTTAAGGGTAGAAGAAAATCAACAAGTGAAATTTCGCCTTTTCGGCTTCCAAGAGGTTGTCTCTTCTAGGGGGAGAATTGTGTGCGGTGATCTCTAAACGTAAAGGTAAATTCAGCATTGAATCTATGGGGGGAAATCCGTTTTGAGAAGAAGTGTTTCTTGGGGAAGATGGTCTCTTAATGCGAGTGGTCCTTCAGAGATATTTTGCTGCACATGCTTAGAATTTATGTATTAGGTTTATTTTATTTTGTCAATTAATTGAATGAATATTATCTTTTCCGCTATACGCAATATCATTCAAAATACAATTTTTGCTATAATTAATTGTAACATAATAACATAAAAATACAGTGAAACTTGGTAAAGTGGCAATTTTTTATAAGCGATAAAAATGATATAGACTTAGTTATGCCTATATCAAAGTCTGCTATGTAAAGTGATCACCTGTTTATGGTGACCATCGCAGTCCAGTCAAAAAGATGGTGGCTTTAAGCATGTGTTCTACAGTAATTGACATGCAGTAACCTCCACTTTATATATCATCATTTAAAATACTTTTTTTTGTAGATTTTTGTATTATATGCCTTGGATTTATTTTTTTATATGATAAAAATTCATGTGTTATATGCTAAAATTTATGCATTACAGTAGAACCTGTCTATCTCGCCGGAAAGATAGAAATGTCGAACGATATATTATTATGTTAAAAATTATATATTGATTGGGCGAAGACCATACGCAAGATTCCAAGAAATAAGGAAGAAGGATTTTTGATAACACCAGAAACATTTTCTTTCATAATATATTTATTTTTTAAGTGCTCATTAATATGGCTTTGTGAGCGCAAAGCGAAAGAGTTGAATCTTACAATAAAAATCTACATTATTATTCGTTCAAAACTGTATCTCAAATTCTGGTGAGATATTGATACTTACTATATATCACGAATAAGGTCTCTTGTAATGACTTTTTGCTTATTCGTTTTTTGCCCTGGCGCTGTAATCGCCATTTTGGAAAACTGTTTGTTCTTTAGCGGCTGTAAAGAATAAAATATAATCATATTTAACTTATTCTCTTAATTATGATCGAAAACTATGTCATTTCTGAATTCATAGATGTTTACACTATTCTGTTAAAACTTAAAAGCCCCTTTAGTAAATTAATGAGTAACAGGTTGGGTCTTATGCCCAGGTTGTTGGGCGATCCTGAGTGTCTGCGTAAGTAAATAAATACATACACACAATTCAACAACCATGGAAGGTAATGGGAAATTACCTTCATCCATTTGTCTCGTGTAGCGGGTGAAGTTCTTCTTCTTTAAAGCTTCTTTATAGAACTAAGATGTAGGCACAAACTAGACACAATGCACAAAAATATTTAATATTAATATCTTATATATTTAATTTAATAGTTAGTAAATTGCTGTTTCGTTTGGGAGTTAGTGTGAAGATACGTTTTAACACGTAGAAGTTATACGAGATTGAGTACACTTACAGACGGCTTGGGACTGAAACAAGAAGTGCCTACAACCCTCTCCGAAGATAATAAATCCCGAATCCTGCATCATACTATCACAAACCCATAAAAATGACCCAAGAACCAAACACATTGATATAAAATACTACATTATATATTATACTACATTATATATATACTACATTATATATTCTTTCATAGTACATCGATATAAAATACTACCTTTGAGACCTTCAAGAAAAGAAACTATTAGAATTGGACTACTGCAGGAGTAACAAACTGTCTGCAGACATTCCTAAACCACTTGGACAACCACAGTTTCAAAAACTTGGAGACGAAATGGACCTCAGTATGGTTCTCATCAAGTAAAGGTATTGGATGTATGTGATGATAGACTGCGCCAGTCGCTATAACCATAAAACTCTAATTATTGTACAGTAGTCCGTTTGTCGCTCGTATAACTTCTTCGTGCTGAAACGTGTCTTCAAACTAACTCCCAAACATATCAGTAATTTGCCAACCACCAAGTTAAATGTATAAAAGATTATTATTAAATGTTTTTGCATATTGTTGCTGGTTTGTGTGTACATCTCATCTTAATTGTGATGAAGAAACTCTAAAGAAGAATTTCATCTGGGCAACATGAGACAAGATGGATGAAAGTAAGTGCCCATTACCTTACCTGATTGTTGAATTGCATGTATTAATTTACTTCAAGCGGGTAATTAGGACCGTCCAATAGATGTTATCCAAATGGCTGAATCGGAACCAGCGTGCTGTGGAAGGGAAAGTATTTTATGATTTCAAATTCTAAATTAACACCCTTTTTTTTTTCATGCGTCACAAGTAATCAAAGTTCATAAATCCAGCTCCATCTCTATTGAGCTATCGCCTGCCTTGCACCAAAGTACATTAACATGTAAATGAATTTTGAGCAACTCAAGGTAAAATTTCAGTGTTTGGCATTATTTCCAGTTTTCTTGTATTCAAAATATGACGAATATTTTGAAACATTATAAATAATTTAGGGTTTGATTAAAAATAAAAATGTAATTGAATATTTCAAATACATTAGGAAATTATACAAATTAATAAAAAAAACAACAACCAAAGGTTCAGTGGATATCTACCAGGAAAAGTAAATAAAAATAAAGAGAAAAAATATATGATCATTTATAATACAAATAAATATACGCGGGGGCGTCTGAGCCGCCGGCCAACCGGCCTCCAGGCTGGTGCGGCCTTATTGACGATAGGACTTGCGCCCTCATGGGCTATAGGACTCGCGTCCTCCGATAATCCAAGATATGCGCCCTTTGAGAGGACCCAGTCCGCCTCTGAATATACATACATAATACAGACGTATACTCGTATATAAATATATGAATATGTGAGTGCAAAGTGGCCCCTTACTAGTTAAGTAAACTATTCAAAAAAAGAAATAATTTACCGATTTATAATTTATTTCAGAAAAGGAAGAGTCTGTTGTGCTTTGGCTCATGGTAGACATTGTGAAGGTAATTCTTCTCTCGGAGTAACTGAAAAGAACAAATGGCAACAACTTTAAGACAACTTATCCATGCTTCAAATTTCGTAGAAGATTTTATTTTTCATCAATCTTAAGGTATTTACTTGTCCAACACATGTCATAAGATGTAGGTGCAAATTCTATGCAGGTCGTTTGCTAAATTGCAACAATCCATATCTAAATACTTTGCATTTGATAGTGACGGAAACAATAAGAGTTTTCAGATAATGCAATGGCGTACGTAGAATTTATAAGGAGAATTGCAGGGCACGGGCGCCCATACGAATATTTCTAGGGGGTGGGAGCTGAGAAAAATTAACGAGTGTGACTGAGGAAGGTGCTGAGAAAAATTATTACCTCCTTTGCAAAACTGACGGAAATTTTAGTGAATGTACAAGATACCAAAACGCTACAAAAATAATTGATACTGCTTGACAATTAGTAATGAGCTAAAAAGTACCTTATTTTAAAATGTGACTGTAAAACTTTTGAAAGTAAATGCATAGCAGGTTCGGGCAAATAAAATTTTTAAACGGCTAGGTGGGGCCCAAATCCCCTCTGCCGCCTATATGTGCCCCATGTTACAGCGATACAATTATATATGTATAGAAGAATTTCCATATCTAGAGAATCCCTACATATCAAAGCTTTTGTAAATTCCTATAGTCATTATATAGAAAATAATTCTATATATCAAACTTTTTAAAGACATAAAGATTTTTTTTTGTTAAGCACCTTAAAAGCGTCATAGCTTTCGAAATTGTTCCTAAAAGTGTATTTCATGATTTTATGAGCATGGGCACTCTTATTATCATCGAATTATCATCGATTTTTGTTGTTGTTGTTGTAGCAATATCTTAGAAAGTTTATTACACAAATATAAATGCACACGATTACAACATAAATATCGTTTTCAAGTTATATTTAGCATATTCTTTTTCTCGTTGATTATTGTTTTTAATTATTAATTTAAATATAATTTGTACATAATGTGGTTCATATTTGCTTATTCGTGAAAAGACGTGCATTTATTAGAGAACATGTTTCTCTAAATGCCATATATTACACAATACGAGGGACATTCAAAAAGTAAGCTACACTCCAACAATGTAGATCTAGAACGCTTTATTGAGACAAGCACTACAATTAGAGTTGTAAAAAACCCGGGAATTTTGGACACATTGGAAACTTTGATGGGAAGAAACCAAGATAGCTAGAATAAAGGACGTAGTCCCGTCCACACCTTTCTTCCTATTGGTTGATTCAAATCAACTTTCATTTTGGAGTTCCGCAGGGAACTTTCTTGAAGGGACTAGTGTTATTTTATTTTAAGCGTTATTATATTTACAGTTTTAGGCCTAAAACTTTCTTATACTCCTATATTTGTATAGCTATATATTTATCTTTAGCTAGTTTATTATTCATGTTGCCATATGAAGGTCTGTTCTATAGAACTTACGATTCCGTTCTCTGAAACTCTATATTTTTTATTTAGTCCATACGTCTACAAATAACACAGTATACGGTTTGGAAGTCCATGGGCATGGGCAGGCATAACAATTCAAAATCATCTTAATTTCTATTTAATTTTTCCTTTTAAACTGTTGATAATTCACGTCATTAGAGGAATCTCCGGAAGCATGGAACTTGACCTGAAGAACCAAAATTCTGGATTCTGGCATTGAATCTAGGTATAGGTGTATGGAGAAAGTTCATAAAGGGGATTGCAGGCTTATAATGGCGGAGTTACAGGGCTCCAACTTGGATCATTCATGTTCGTGTTCTACGTAAATTCATCGTAATACGGGTTACGATTACAATCAACCCTCTCCCTCTTATACCAGTGAACCTAATACCCGCACCCTCCTGAATCAGTGACTCTTACAAAAATAGTACCATTTTGAAAATGGCGTCTTTCCATTAGTTGTGGCGAACACTGAATGTTGAATAGCTCAGTAAATGACTTGAACTAATAGCGGACTGTATTGAATGAATTTATTTACGAATAGCATCAAGAATAACATCAAATTTAACTGAATGGAAAACGCCATGGGAAACCGACTAAACTTGAATGAAAAATTTACTATAAAAAAGAGAAAAAGCGCCCTCTAGCATTACGTGCTTTCGGATCACATGACAACCAAAATTAAAAGAAATAATTTAAACATGAAATGAATCAAGAACAGTTGATACTTCTTCATGCAATTAATCTTATAGAGTTCACCATAACGAAGTAGCAACAACAAGTTGAAAGGGTGAAAAAATAAAAAGTAGTGAAAAACGAATCAGCGAAAAATATAAGGCGTTAGCGGGAGAGTGAACGCGCCCATTCCTGAGGAGCCTGAGCAACATACCGATCCTTCTGCGCATGTGCGTGGATTTTCCAAAAATATATATCAGTGTTTCTATTTACTTGGCCAGATACCAAATACGAGAAAATAGCTATCATATATCAAGCATTAGTACAACTTCATATTTGTATCCCCGCTAATATAATAATTTTATTATGAATTAGTACTTTTATAAATAAATCAGTACTTACCTGAATCACAGAGACCGAACTGGGAGGAGACCCCCAGACCCCCCACCCCCCGCTCGTCACTTCGCCCTCATGCCGTTTCGATCACATTCGATGTGCGCTGTCTGAATCAGTATATGTTGATTCAGTATTTTCATGCACAGTGTATTTAAATAAAATAAAAAAATACGCACATATTACAACAACAATAAAAATAACAATTCTTAATTAATTATTCTTAAAATACGATACTAATTTAAAAAATACTTGGCAAGACCGCTATGCAGCGGCTAGATGCTATTAAATCTAGCTAATTTACAGCGTATTTCGGCATTACTAGTACCTAAAAGGTGACGTGCTTGCATTTATGAAGTCCACGCACATGCGCAGAAGGATCGGTCTGTCGCTCAGGCTCCTCAGGATGGGGCGAGTTCACACTCCCGCTTTTGTGAAACATTGCCAAATCCACCAAAGCGGCAAGCATTTGGAGAGTTACCATAGTCTGAAGTAGCGTCCATATAAAAAGTTAAGAGCACGATACTATATGTGTGATTTTTTTTTTCTCTCGAAAGTATTCCCCTTCTTTGCAGTGGATGAAGAAGGCGTCCACAAACGGTTTAAATGCCTTGTTTACATTCAGCCCACTTTCCTGGCAGTGAGCAGGGAAGTGAGCATGAAAGTGGGCAGCTCGAGTATATAAACATGTCACTTGCGCTGACCATGCCCCTGCCGCTCCCTTCGTTGGCTGTTTTTGTGCGGAAGTCAAAGGACCGGCAGCGGGAGTGAGTGTTTACATTCTGCTCTCTCACTCAGTTACAGAGCGCGAACTAATTCTACGTCCTATGTTTCCCGAGGTCGAATGCGAAGTAAGTATGAAGCGGCAATGTAAACACCCACTGCCTTTGATGCTTCCACAAAAGTATTTTGGGGTGTAAATACAGCAGCACCAGGAGCAGTGGCAATGGCTGAATATAAACCTAACTTTATATCTAGGGACAGGACCCTAGCCAATACTACCTAACTTTAATGTAGGTCTAGGTGGTATTACCGTGGTTAGATGACCTTGCGCTCCCTAGTCATGGATGTATTTTCCCCCTATGAGCTATTTCAGCCGAATGTACGCCCCTCCTCGCCCGCACCCCTGGCGTAGGCCCTCTTCTCCATGCTCTACCTACGGCCTTGTCTAGAGGCGCCAATTTCCCAAATCCATCACTGTTAAAGAGTATAAGAACAAATTCTAGTAACACACTCTTTTTAAATGAGTAGGAACATAAGAATACAGCCATCCATGTGAATAAATGATTTTTCACCGCACTGAACTTACACGATATTTAAAATGAATTAAATCGCCAATTTATTTGGCGATGAATTTGTACCGCTAAGTACAAATGAGCCACATTTTGTTTTAATTGTTTTTTTGGCATGTTTAACCTAATCGTTATAGCGTAATGATGTCATAATACAAACGTTGCAAATTTTACGTTGTGACTTAGAGGTGTTACCTTATTGCCCATTGTACAATACCTTCAGGGGCGTTACAATCCCCTCAAAAATTATGGTTAGGACTCAAGAACCTTTAAAAAAAGACCAAGCGATCTGACAAACGATGTGCTTTGTCATACAATAGAAGTGGGGGGGGGGGAACTTGGGTCCCCTGTGCCCCTCCCTATTCTTCGCCATTGACTAACTTATTATTTAGCATATATTACCTTACAGTCAGTTTTAAATGTATTGCTTTCTTCAGAATTTGTTCTTGCTATCGTTTTTAGGAATTTTACTTTTACTGCAGAATATCTTTAAGAAAAAAATAATCAAATTCGAGTAAAAACCTATAGAAGCTAATATTTTTTCAAGTACAAAATATCAATTTTCGGCGAATGTTCGTTGCCTCCTGACAAAATAAACGGAGATCAAAACTATTTTCTAATAAATCATCTTTAAAGTAAACAGACGTTTTCGATCGTTGGTTGCCAAATGAAAAAAGAAAAAACAATAATTATTATATTATTTCGTTTTTTTCCACCAAAACGCATGCTATCGAGATCTAAATTTTATTTTTAAAATCACAAGAAAACTAAAATTAAGAGAAGAAACACGAAACGAAGAGAGGAAACGAGAAGTTTTATTTTTACGTTTAGTGGTATAATCGGTTCGTGGAAAATTGACTACTGGTCCCGTTAGAATTCATTGGAGCTGACGTCACATACGGGTTGGTCCATGGAAGTGGAGGGAAAGGCGTCATTTCATAACTGTTTTTTCGCGCACGTTTATCTGTTCGCAAAACCAGTTATGAAATGATGCCCTTCCCTCTACTGCAATGAACCAACCCGATTGTGACGTCAACTCCCGTGAATTCTAACGGGACCAGCGGTCAATTTTTCGCGAACGGACTCTAGAATTACAGAAATATAAATAAAATTAAGTAAAAAATGAAATAAATCGATTTCACCCTGTTCGTGTTTTCTTCATTTTTTTATTTATATACCTGAGATGCATTTTCTTGACATATTTACGTGATACATTTCTGTGATATCTTTCAGTGATACAGTTTCTCGGCGCATGTCTGTCATACATTTCTGTGATGTAATTTCTTGATGCATTTCTGTGATATATGTTTTTAAATCCACATACAAATAAATCGCGGTAGGCACAATAAAGGTAGTTTGACCGTAACCTTAAAAAAATATATATTCTCCACAGTTATATTCAAAAAGGACATAAAATAGAACTTATTGGTCTTAAAAATATTCACCATCTTCTATACTTTAACTCACAAACCAGCTTAGCAATTCAAAAATTATATTGGGGAGAGGCTCAAAGACTTTTGAAAGAAGCAAAGTGATCCATTGTAAAAAAATAAAAATGTGCTTCGGTATATAATGGGAGAAGCTGGGGGCCCTCTGGTTTCTCCTTCCTACACCACTGACACATTATGTCAAATACAACGCAATTATAAAGAATATATGAACAATGCAAATTACACGCCAATGGATAGTTTGTCAAGAAAGCGATAAAGGGCCTACAACGGCAAACCAAAACCGTGAGAGAAATAGCGAGGAAGGGTCTTAAATGGTCGTTCAGTGTGACGTGAACTAAAAAATCAGAGCAACTAAAAACATATCAAATGTGTGATTGTCATTAACTTACCTTTTCTCATAAATCCCAAACTCAATTAATTCGAGAAATTAATGATTCCAACTCGATTAATGGGTAAAAATAATGTGTATATTTTTTAATCACCCTTACATTAATCGTCATCTTGTCAAGAATAACTGCCGTTGATTAACTGCTGGCAATTGATCACAGACAAATGTGTCAATAATAATAATAATAATAATAATAAATGGATTCCAGCTGTTCATTTTCAAAGATGTGACTGTACTATAATACTGGTCATTAGTCATCGTCGTGGTCAAGAAATGTTCGACTTCAGTATAGTCCCCAGTTATCCAATTTTGCGTTCGGAAGCAACGAACGAAGACCAGTGATTCAACAGCAAAAAATAAAAAATAATTAATAGAAAATCATTACAGAAAAATGCCCATAAAACCAAAGTGCGTGTAAGTATTTAATCGATGATGTTTTAATATAAATACAATCTAACTTCGATTAAACGATATCCCAGGGCGGTCTCGGCCGCCAGGTAGACGGCCCCCGGGCCGATGAGCCCTGATGGGCGATTAGACTCGCGCCTCTGAATGGACAAGGATTCGCACCCTCCTATGGTCCAAAGCAAAGGTTCTTAAACTGTGTTTCGCGGAACCCCAAGGGCTCCACCGTGCTTATCTAGGGGTTCCGCGGCAGAAAATTAATTGAAAATGAAATGGAAATTGAAAATGAAAGAACACTTTCAGAAAAATTAATTCACTTGCCCAGTAAAAAATAAATAGATGATCCTAACTTTTGGAAAACTATTTTTCATTACATTACGATTACTACATGATGATATTTCTTTTTTATTTGTTGCCCTGTTTCCCCCAACAGCGATTATATAGGAGCCTACTTTAACTTGCCGGCAAATGCAAACTACAGAATCGAAAGACAAAGAGATATGACCATATGATCATATTGTTTACATTACAATATCCGATACTTCCCACTCTGGTCTCAACACTTGGAAATTGCCATTAGTTGTTGATGTTGACTTTCTGACTTCAAGGGGAGGATCAGTCGGGCAGGTTCATTACAGGTAAGCAAAACGATGGTGGGTGTTGGCAATGGGCTTTCTGGACAACACGAGCCCCATTTCATATCTATCACAGTCGCTGTGCGGTTTCGAGATTCTGGTTAAGACCTCTCTTTCATTACAGTTTTATATTGTGATTATGTTTGATTTTTTCTTTCTTTTATCATGCCGGGCAACAAAAGATCGAAAAGCTATAAATACGGGCTTGACACACTTTTTATATATACCTTATATATATTAATAGTAAATGAATGAATAAAGAAAAACTTGAACTGATAACGAAAAAATTCATGCAAGGATGCGTACGTGTATTTTTCCCCAAATACGCGAAATATACGTAAAAACATCAGAGGTTCCAGGATTCCATACTAAAATTATTGTGGATTCAAAAAATGTCTCGAATCCACGAAGTCGGAGATTATGGTAGCAATAATTTCGAATTGTATCTTATTAATTTCATAACATATAAGAAAAATCGCCTTTACTTACAAAACACTAAGAGAATGATGTGCCCTTTTCTTTACAAATATTCTTTTGTTTGATGGGAGGGGGGCGGCAGTACAGGCTGTGCCTAAGGGCGGCAATTTTATCCGCCACTGATTAAGATATTAGATATCTCCCACTAGACAAGCAGGTGTACCTGGTACAAAACACGTGTTAATCGCCATTAGTTGTTGATTTTAATTTCCTGGCTTTGAGAAAAGCCAGAATGGATACATTCTGCAGGAGTCATTAAGGGTAAATAAAACGCTGGTTGATGTTCGCTATGGGTTTTTTGCACAGCAGATCGGTTGAAAATAAAAATCAAGGTTTTAAGCATAGAATAAAAAGGCTTTAATCTTAAGCGACTAACGCGAGAATCAATGCAGTGTTTTCAAACTGATTTGGGGGGCAAATACATATTTTGTACACTTATACTACATTACAATATATGTAAAATTGCAATTTATTTCAAATTATTGGAAGGGGGCGGTTCGGAGCCTATATGGCTCTACGCCTATGGACGCAAGCGGCATTTCATATATGTCACGGTTACTGTACGGTTAATTGCAGCTTCGGTATTCTTCCGTAAGTTGGGTTTTCATATTAATCGATAAGCAAGATAATATTTTTTGCGTTCTTGTTATCAGTAGTAATCATAAGCTCCGCCTTGAAAAAATAATGGGGATTTCGAAAATTTTAAATCGAATAACGTATGCATATTTCCAAGGATTTAATTCTAATTTAAATTTCATTCAATCAGATTATTTGACACAATAAGACGCATAAAGGACTAAAATGAAGTGAATTATATTGAATTACAGAAAAACATTTGCCTCGTTCCTCTAGACAAAATAATTTATAATAATTAAATATGAATTTATAAATAAAAAATTATGTAATCGTAAGTAATAATTTATTTAAATATTAGCTATTAATATATTAGTCCAGTGGTTCTAAAAACTTTGCACCCTGACCCCACCTTTACTCTCAAATGCGAAGGTCGCCCTCATACCTACACGCAGATGTTTGCCCTCACTCCCATTTCTTCTCAAGGTAGTATATGAATAAAATATTTTGTTTGCTTCGTGTACGTCTTTTTGTATACACATATGTATATGCACATTTTAATATTTTATTTATAAGAAAATTAATATATGGTTCAAATTAGAGCAGTTTTATTTAAACAAATTCAATGGCTAATTCAACAAAAAATAATATTTCAGCTCTTATATAAACGTGTCGGTATTTTTTTTTTTAATTAAAGAGCCCTTAATAAAATGTTAAGAGCATGATGTGCGTGTTTTTTTTTTTGTTTTTTTTTTGAATAAATATTCCTTCCTTTGTAAAGAAGAGGGGAAGCGGCAGTACAGGCTGTGCCCAAGGGCGGCAATCTTATAAATCCGCCACTGACAATATGCCAAGATTTGTTTCCAGGATTTTGAGGCAAAGATGTTTGACCGCCAAATTTGCAGGATTTGAACCCAGTGGATTTTTCTATTTGGTCGTTACTGGAACAGAAGATATCTAGTAAACAGTTCAAGTCGACAAAAGCGTTGAAAATGCTGTTGCGGCGAGCCTAAGAGGAAATAACTGTCAAACAGTGGGCGACCGCCGTTGAGAACTTACCGGAACGTCTCCCTAAATGTCCTGAAGCAAAGTGAGGAAATTTTGAGCATTTCTTATTTTTAGCTCTAAACATCATACTTATAGTCTAATAAAATTTTTTAATGATGTATAACAGTTCGACGCTGGAGAAATATATAAAAAAAAGTCTATGAACTTTTATTGCACCCTATATATAAGAATGAACACATATTATAGATTACAAAACTGATATACTATATAAAAACTATATAAGAACTCTCTCTATATATATATAAACTATGTATACAGACGAGTACTGCAAGAAAAGAGAAGAGGGGGAGGAGAGAATTATCCAATGAGTATCAGAGTTTTTCTTTGGGGAAAAATACAATTTCAAATTATTCCATTTAGCGCGTATATTTCCTATATAATTCCGTTTTAATTTTGGGTAATTTGTATTGATTGTTCCTTCTTAGATTTTTATTATCCCCAAAATAATTTATTTATTTATTTATTTATTTATTTATTTTTATCCTTCCGCGCATTATTTTTAAGATGGCAAATTTTCGCATCTTTTCGATAGGTAAGATATAATATTTAGCAAGTAGTTGGTTTAAATGTAAATATTTATTTCTTTCAATTATTTTTAGAAAAGTAAAATGTAGTGGCTCTATTGTCCTCAAGTTATTCCTATTCAAATTTCTCCAAATATAATTATTCATTTAAGTGGCAGTACAGAAAAGGATAACAATACATCCAGTCTCATCAATACATCCTGTGGAACAAAGCCAGATTGTTTTCATATTATTCCAATTCCTGAACTTATTTTCCTTTAATAATTGAAAATTTCAATTTAAATATTTGCACTACTTCCAAGAATTCAATATCACTTAAAAATTCAATTTCTTATCCATTTATAAGAATTTTATCTGTTTGTAAATTTTACTACTTTTTATTTTTTTGTACTGAAAATTATAATTTTTCTTTTAGAATCATTTACTTTAACAAAGTTACTTTTAAACCAAATTCCATATTTTCCAACTATTTCTTGTCCTATTTTTAATATTTCAACTACCTTATCGTCATTATTTTAATTTCGGTAATAGTATAAATACACTAGAACTTATCTATACGTTTTCATTTAAAGAATGCAATTTTTCATTTAAAGAATGCAATTTTTCATTTAAAGAATGCTAATTTTCATTTAAGAATACGAAATATTATTTAAAGAATTATTCATTTTATTAGTTGTTTTGCAATAACTGTCTTATATGAAGGCCCAGGGCCGGATTTAAGGTATGAAGCTCCAAGGGCGCAACGATTTTTGTCGCCCCCCCTCCATTGGCGTAACTAGGGGGCTAACCCCCAAGAAAATTTTTGCTAAGCATTGAGGTGCGAGGTTTAGCCCCCTAGAAAATGGGTTGGTTCCCCTAGACTTCAAAGCTCATTACGCCCACGTCCTCCTCCTCCCGTCGTACTAGCAAAAACAAATAAAATTCAGTCGTTCCGCACCCTCAAATACGACGAAAAGTCGCCAAGGATAGGGAAGAGACGACATTTATGATTACCATATGTGCATTATTATAAGATATAATAACGATATTTTTATAAATAAATTTAGTTTATTTGGCGACGAAATTTTTTTTATTTATTTATTTTTTCGATGCTTAATGAAGATAAAGCGGTTAGACTGGCTTTTTTTTTCAGATTTTCAAATGAAGACAAAAGGTGTGAACGGGCGCTTTCACGGGGAGTGGGATCGACGCAATTTTACGGTAGACTGTAATTAAAAGAAAAGGCGAAGTTCGCCGCTTTTTGCGTCCCTAAAAATTTGGCGTTCTATCCATCTGTATTTTTCTATGAATAAATTAATTTTATTTGACGACGATTGTTGGGATTTTTTTGGATATTGGGGGCAGGGGGAAAAGGGCAGATGCAGAACAAAAATTCAGCAGGGGCCTCACTTGTCCTGTATTTTCTATATTTTTGGAACATGACCTATATTGTCCTATATTTCCTATATTTTTAGGTACTGTCCTATATATATATATATATATATATATATATATATATATATATATATATATATATATATATATATATATATATATATATATATATATATATATTTATTTATTTATTTATCTACTTATGATGTAATTTAATCGACATAGCAGTACCCAACACCAATAACATACAGACAACCTACACAACGAAAATCACCAAGTACCAAGATCTCAGACATGAAGTACGAGATATATGGGGTATGGAAAAGATCTTCATCATCCCGTTAGTCATCTCAGCAACAGGGATAGTACCAAAAACGCTTGCGACGAATTTGGAGATACTCAACATTGACCCAAACACCTACATTGAAATACAAAAAGCCACAATCCTAAACACGTGTCACATTGTCAGGAAGTTTCTAGACATGGCACATTAAGAAGTGATGTAAAAAGAGGCTTGGGAACATGGCGCTCTGCCCGTCCCAAAGCCTGTTTCCGCCAAGAATGGGCGAGGAAAACTTTTATATATATATATATATATATTTAGTTATCGGTATAAAAGTTAACTGTACTATAGGTTATCTTTATTCCAAGTTTTGATCCTCAATATGGAGTATACAGTTTCCGTTTTCAACTCTCTTCGCTCACAAACGTTTGTTTAAGTGGCCATTTTATTGGCTACTTGAAGGTGTGGTTGTAAAACTTTTTTTTTAACTTCCTAGGGTACTAAATAATTTAATACATTCACTCCTCCTCTGTCATTGTTGCCAGGAACATAACATTGCTTGTTGGTGCAATGGCTGATTTGTCTTCTGACAATGACCCAGTTTCTTTCAGATAGGACTGTTGATTTCTAAGATTATCTTAGATACTGACTACATTTTTTAATATTTTCAGATTAAGGTGTGAATTTGATGTATGAAGTAAAATTGATGTATAAGTATAAACATGCCTCGTTATACACGGTTTCCAGAGAACTGGCTGAGTGAAAAGAATGGAAATAAACATTTAATTGAATTGTGGTGTGCAAACATACTGACTTTATGGCACACTGCTTTATATGCAAAAAAAGACCGTTAGTGTTAGAAATTCAGGAATACAACAAGTACTACAACATGCAAATACGTCAAAACACAAGATTTTGGTGACAACTGCTTTGTCCAAAGATCAAACAAAACTCACAGCGTCGGTTTTATCATCTGGTCAGAAGTCTTCAAATTTTGTATCTAGTGCTGAAACTTTGAAACACTGGAATGTGAATGATGCTGATAGAGTATCTAATGCAGAATGTTTATGGACAATGAAAATTGTTGAAGCTGGTTACCCATTCAATTCTTGTAAAAATTAGAAAAATGTGTTTTGTAAAATGTTTCTAGACAGCAAAATTTCTAAGCCATTTACGCTAGGACAAACTGAGGTTTCATATGAAATTGCACACGGACTTGGACCATATTTTCATAATCAGTTGATTAGTTCTGTTAAGAAAAGTGACTTTTATTTTACCATATCATTTGATGAGGCAACAACTGAAGCTGGAAAGAAACAGTTAAACATTCACACTCGATACTGGGACAGTGATCAGGAGAAAGTTGTATGTCACTTCTTGTGTTGCTTTGAGCTTGGTCATGCAACTGCTGATATACTTAAGGAAAAGATACTGTTATCCCTATCAAAAGATCACTTGCCTCTTAATAGATGATTACTTGCGATTGGTTCAGATGGGCCTCCAGTGAATGTGAAACGTCTGAAGGATATTGATTCTATTCTCAAAAGTGAGGGTTTGCCAGGTTTAATTAATATTGGTATATGCAATTTGCAAATCTTGCATAATTCTTTTAGGAATGGCATAACTCAGTGCTTAAGTCATTGGGAGATCGAAGACTTTTTGGATGCCGTACATAAGTATCCAGCCAGAAGTGAGGATTTTCACAATATTCAGAATAACCTTGAAATGGAGCAGAAACACATGTTGAGTTTTGTTAACAATAGCTGGTTTTCTATGGTCCCTGTTATTTCAGTAATAACAAAGCAATGGTTTGCCTTAGGGGAGTATTTCCTTGAGTACATCCTCAAAAACAGCAAGAATTAGGGCAAGTCTAAACTTTATCTAAGTATTAGATCTCACCTGAAGGATCCAACAACTTTAGCCCACGTGCTTTTCCGGAAGTCAGTGGATGAGACTTTTGATAAATTTCTTCTTTTAATGCAACGAGAAGAACCCGTGATACGTATTCTATATGATAAAATCTACTGTGTTGTTCGAAGCCTTGGTTCAAGAATTGTTAAACCAGAACTGTTGGGAAATATGTTTGGAAGGAACTTAAAGAACTTTGATTTCAATAACCTGGAAAATATTCTTCCAACAACTGAAATTGATGTTGGAATTCTTGCCAGGAATGAAGCTTTAAGACTGAAGGAAAAAGAATTAAAACTATTTTTCCATGAGGCAAAACATTTTATTATGACAATCATTGAATATTTACTTGATAAAGTGCCTCTGAGCAACAAGTTACTGGAAAATATCCAGTGCCTTCATCCAAGATGGAACCAATGTCTTTGAAGTACATAGCAAGAGTGGCTAAAGAATTGCCACTTGTTTTCCAGGAGAATAATATAGATAAGCTTTCTGACAAGTGGAAATTATACGTGATTAAACAAGTGAATGAATATGCCCTGGCAACTGAAACAAGGGAAAATAGAAATGATAATGTAGATGATCTGTTTGAAGAATCAGAGATTCAAGATGATGAGGAAACTGCAAACAAAAGTTCTACCCCTGTAACAGGAATAGATATTTATTGGTCTTATGTCCTGAAGAAGAAGAAGAATCTTGGGGAGAAATACCTTCTACTTTCTCGTTTAGTCAAAGCGGCACTGGCACTTTCCCATGGGAAGGAGAGAAGGGTTTCGCTTAACAGACTCTTTCTTAACTCAAATCGTCCACTGTTAAATGAATTATAAGTGAATGTTCTTCGAACTGTGCAGGCTGCAGTAAAAGTAAAGAATGACATTTGTGATATACCTTTTACCCTGCTGTTCCTGAACTATTTCCGAGAAGCACATAGTAAATACAGAAGCTATTTGGATGAGCGTAAGAGGGAACTTTCAGCTAAAAAAAATGAAAAGAAATCGTCCGTCGGATGTTGAAATACTTGAGAAAAAAATTAAAAGGCTACAGGAATTAATCAAAACAAGTCATTCACTGATTCGGGAAGCTAATGAAAGACTTTCAAAAGGTACTAAAAGAACGGATATGAAAAAAATGTCAGCTGCACAGGCCTTGCTAGAGTCGGGGCGTAAACAACTCATAACAAATACAGACGAATTGAAGCATGCAGAAATTACATTGTTCTCACAGATAAAGAGGGCTAAAAAGTAGCCAGTATAGAACAATAAATCCTTTTAGGGAACTTTATCTAACATTATGGTTTTGAAATGATCACATGAATGACTGTTTCTAAAACATCTAAAGTTTGGTTAACGTTATGGTACCGACTTCTAGTTGGATGGACGAATTATGATTGCAAAAATTGTACTACATGTGATATAAATTGTTAACATAACTATCTAAAGGTTTCATTCAGTCCTTTTGCTACTTGGGTGACCATATCTTATTTTTCATCTACACCTTATTTAGTAGTAAAATTCTCGTTTTTCTTTCTTCTTGCTTTTTTTGCATTTACTGTATATTATTAACAGTTAGATATGTTTGTTGCCTTTTAATTCACTGGCACAGGTTCACATTTGAACTTACGCCTATCATTTGGTATAATAACGTGTGTATTGTGTAGTGAGAATTGAATATCTGCCGTACTACATGTGTCAAACTGACATAGACAGCGGATGGGAGGTAGTTGGTGGGGAAATTTGTTTTGTTTAAACCGTTTTGCCAAATGTTCTTTTCACAAACGAAGATTTGAAGTACCCCGCATGTTTTCTTATTTTTGGTGCTACTGATACGTCCTATATTTTTTTCATAAATGTCCTATATTTTTTTAAGTCATGACTATAACTCCTGTTTCAGGAAGGGCGCGAATCTTGAAAATTTCACTTGTAAGTTTAGTTTTATTTTCTACTTGAAAATAATCATTTTTAATGTGTATTTATTATTCTCAGGGGAACGTACATCCACTTCCTGGATTCGCCCTTGGGGGCGGGGGTTATTTCACGCAGTTTTTTAGAATTGCCGATTTAGAAAAAAAGGCAAAAGGCGCCTCTTCGGGGAGAGCTGATCACCAGAATTCTATTGTAAATAAATTGCAATTTTAAAAAAAAATCCGGCGCCTTTTGAGCCCCTATGAATTTAGCGCCCTGGGCAAGTGCCCAACATGTCCATTTAAAAATCCGTGACCGTAAACGCCCATAATGCTACGATTTTGGTTTCTTTTTAGCAACTATTTAAACATCAGTGTTTGAAATTATAGAACCGACCCTTCCAGCGACCTACTTTTTATGACCTTTCACGCTAGATAACAGAGACAAAAACACTATTCAAGACTTTGTCTCTTTCCTTTATAAGGTGAGACTTAAATCTCCAGAAGTCTCCGAAGATAGCAAACCTGTCGCGGAGGTCGCAAGGAGGAGAACAAGTAACCATACATAAAAGGGTAAAAATTTATCTTATTTTGGTAATATGTCTATTGTTCGATATTTAAAAATTAAATTCGTGCATTTAAATAATGGATTTCGTGTGTTCGTTGCTGGTAGATACAATCCGTTTCTGTTATTTGGTTTTATTTTAGAACTAGGTTATCAGTTTCTATTTAAATTCAAAATCATTGTCTTCTACTACCCGAATAGTTGCTCGTGGTCATGTGTCTATAGAACTTACAGGCGAATGACCGTTTCTGAAAGTGTGTCATAACAATTGTATTGAAATAATTATACAACAAATAACAGTTTTCTGAAATATAAATAATAATAATAATAATAATAATGTTCAGCAAGAAGAAGATGATGATGATAGTTGGAAAGTGATTTTCCCGGGGGAAAATTATTGACTATTTAGGGTTACATACAAAAGCTCCAAATATATTTTAACTCCTTCTGTAAATAATAAAGCCATACTGTACATGTATCTGCTGCCGTAAAACCTCCTTAATGGACATCCCCCAATAGAGGACACCTCTGCGTAGCGAATACTTTCCCAATTCCCAGTCCCCTCCTGGCCAAAAACGTTGTTGTTCTCATCCTCCGAATAGCGGATGGGCGCTCAAGTCCCTATCTTTCCGCTGTTTGGAAGTTAGCCATGACTTTAAGCCTGGTTCGACTCCCCACGATGCCCACATAAGACGTTTACTGTCTCATTTTGGTCTGGATGTTGATTCCCTAGGCCTTAAGAGGTTCGGATTCCTCGGAAAACTGTAGGTCCCTCAGTAATACCTTTGCCGGGCTTGTGCCGTAAAACAAATAAATATAAATATAATGACATAAACTTTCGAGACACCTTGTACATTTTGAGAGGAAAGAGCATCTTCTTTTCATTTTACTTTTAAGTTCTATATCGCCGATTTTTTTAAAAAGCTTTTAGAATTTTAAGTATTTATTTTTGATTTTGACTCTCCACGGAGAAGATCCATTGCACCCTCTGTATCTATCACAGACTGATAGCAGTGTTTTTTGGCCAAATGTATTACTATGGGAAATAAAATTTGTTAAGAGTCAATAACTTCAGCAGTATTCAGTAACTTCATTGGATGTGATAACGCATCAACTTAGGCTTTACAAAACTTTGTTAAAAGTGAAATGTACATTGCCAGCAATCATTTTTAAGTTAACATTAACAGCAAAATTTCATCGGATTCTGAAAAACTTGCTCGTTGCGCCAAAAAACACCAAACTAACACAGAATTCTCCTATTTTACTACTTCTCTCATAGCTTGGAAGCAACGCAAGAAAGTTACATTTCAGTTCAATTATCGAAATCTTAAAAATTTATAAAAATTTGAAAATTTAGTTTTGCAGATTGATTCTTTCGATTTCTGTCATTACTCATATAAACCTTTCATATAACATAGGTCCCAGTTCAAGGTGCCACTGGCGCTTGAGACACTACCCTGGTATGTCAAGGAAATGCATAAGAAATTGTGCATGAGAAAGAAGAATAACAAGAAAAATCAAGTATTCGCAGACATACAGAGTAAGAAATAGTAGGACGAAGTCATTAGAGCAGGCAGGGGGTGTTGATTGAGGGCAGTGCCTGATTTACGCAGGGACACGCGGGGGCAGCTGCCCGCCCCCCGATTCAGAGGGGCCTCCGAAATCCTAAATTTAGTCCAATACATTCGTAAAAAGTACTTGAACCCCATAAGGGATGAAAAAATTTTTTGCTAACCTTACTCAGTTATAGGTGGCGCTGGAATACGGCAAAAAGATTTTGAATTCAGTGGCGAGAAAAGTAGGCGTGGCCTAGTTATTATTCCGAGAAGAGCGAATTTTAACCGCACCGCAACCGCAAACGATTTATTTACATTCTTACTTTCACGTGTTTATGTACTTTTGTGTTATTTCGCATGCTTTTTCTTGTGATTGATCAAAATTAAATTTTTTCATCGATAATTTAATATTAGAAGATTATAAAGTTAAGAAAAATGTCACAAAATTATCTCTCTGGAGTAAATAAACGTAAATTGAAAAAAGCTCACGAGCTGCAAGCAAAGAAGATGGCCGGAAGCATAGCGAAATTCGTTTCTTCTTCTGCCGTTCAACCGAAGATATGAGCTTCAAAACAAATACGGGGTATATTGAAAATGACCACAGTCCTGTCAGTAACTCTAATACCATTGGAAATATTTCTTTTTCTGCCTCCGACGTTGTTGATTCAGATGTGGATGTTTCAGTCAATGATGATGCCACTTTCACTAACCTTTCTAGTTCAGGAGCTCAGTCTGTAACGACATATGATCAAGATCCTGCAAAATGGAAAATAATTACGGACAACATGATTGAATATTTTATTAATAACCCACCTCCATAAAATATTGAAAAAGTGATGGAAATAGAGCGACTCATCTCTGGAAGTAGACGACTTTTAACAAAAAGCCACTTCTATTTGACGAAACAAAAAAAAAATAGCTAGAGAATGGCTTGTATTATCATGTCATGGCATGTATTGCATAATAAATCATTATGTTGTTGGATCTGCAGGCTCTTTGGCAGTAATTCTACCAGTCTGTCTACCTGTGGATTTAGTGACTGGAAGCATGTGGCTGTCAGGTTGACAGAACATGAAAACTCTAGTTTACATAGAGACTTTGTGATAAAAATGAGCACATGTCTTCAAGTATCTAGTCGTACAGATTCGAGCAGCGTAACTCATTACCAGAATGAAGTCAGTTACTGGAGATCGGTGCTGAAAAGCGTAGCTGCCTGTGTAAAGTTTTTAGCTCTGCGAGCTTTGGTATTCTTCGGAGAAAATGAGACAATAGGCTCCGTTTCAAATAGAAATTTTCTTGGATGTTTGGAACTCCTATCGGAATTTGATCATTTTCTCGCTGGTCATCTCCAAAGGTATGGAAATCAGGGATCCTGGGTTCACTAATTACTTGTCATCGACAAGTATAACTGAGTTTTTTGATCTCATGGCACAAAAAGTATGTAAGTAAATCACTTCAGCTATAGCAAATGCCAAGTATTTCCTTCTAATTGTTGACACAACACCAGATATCACCCATTTAGACCAGTCATGTTTAATTTTACGTTATGTCGGGCCAGATTGTGAACCAAGAGAGAGGTTTTTAAAATTCATACCAGTTTTGGGGCATTCTGTAGAAACTTTAACAGAAGTAATTGTGAGAACTATAGAAGAACTTGGCCTTAATTTACAGCATTGTAGGGGTCAAAGTTATGATAATGCATCCAACATGACTGGAAAATATTCAGGAGTAGAGGCACAGATCAAAAATTTAAATTCATTAGCAGAATTTGTTCCATGCTCTGGTCACTCTCTGAATTTAATTGAAGTTAATGCAGCGGAATCATCTAGTACAGCTGTTAATTATTTTTGTGTTGTACAAGCAATGTAGAATTTTTTTTCTGCTTCGACAAATAGATGGAAAGCACTAAATGCAAATTTGAGCAGTAATTGTAATAAAAAGTTTACACACAAAAATCGCTCTGATGCACGTTGGTGTGCTGATGCTTATTCCACAAAAGCATTAAGAAAGAACTATGATAATATAGAATTAGAATATATAGATTTTTTAAAGCCTAATGTGTTTGGAACGCAATGGGCGGAATTGGTTGTAGCCTCAAAATTGTTGGGACTAACATAATCTTTCAAAATGTCTTCAAAAAAAGAATATTAATCTATTTAATGTCGTTTGTCTGGTTATTGTGACTAAGACAGTCATTGAGAATCTTCGAGAAAACGCCATTTTCGAATTTCATCGATTGTTTACATAAGCTCAAAGAATGGCCTCCCGTCTCAACGTTATTCTTAGCATACTAAGAATCTCTTGTCTTCAGAGACATAGAACAAACTCTCCATCAACTGATCCGGAGACTTACTATCGATTCATCGTCTACATTCCTTGCATAGAGGACATAATTTCTTCTTTAACAGAACGTTTGTTGACTCACCAAGGTACCATATTCTCACTTCATTTCGTCATTCCTGCGTTTTGTGATGTGCCGTTTGAAAAATTAAAAGCAGTCGAGTTATATAAAGAAGATTTGAGCTATTATTTGGAAGATGTCTTTATAGGAGAATAGGACATATGAAGGCAAAAATGGAGGGGATTTGAAAAAAAAAAAAAAACTACATGCGCCATCGACGGTTTCGATAAATGTGATAGCGATCTTTTCCCAAATGTGCATATTTTGTTGAAAATGATGGTTCTGCTTCCAGTTTATACAGCTTCTATGGAACGTAGCTTTCCCAACTTGAAGTTAACCAAGTCGTAATTAAGAAATAGTAAAGAAATAGTAAAAGAAATAGTAAAGAAATAGCGAAAATGGTCTTAATGGTCTTCCACTGCTATTCATACATAGAAAATTTTCTATAAAAATTACGAATGACGAAGTAATTGATCACTTCGTGAGGTCTGGAAATGTAAGACGTCTTCAGTTAAATACTTAGAGTAGATGGCATTATACAACCGGATTTACATAAAAGGAACTGTCCTTTTTTCCCACCGTTCAAAGCCATTATTTAGGATTGTATGCTTTTTTTTTACATAAATATATAAACCATTAATCCAAATTTCACCAATGTAACCTAAACATTAAGCATAAAAATTTGAGTGTCTCTCATATGTAAACTCAAATTTTATTTTTATTTTTTCGTATTTTCACATTGTTAATTGATTTTATGTGAAATAAAATTTGGTGTGTTTAGACATTTTAGCATAATTATTTGTTGAATGTTTCAGCTGATGATCTAGACAAGTGCTTCTTAAACTGTGCTCCCCGGAGCCCTCGGGTTCCGCAGGTAATATTTTGGGGCTCCGCGAAGAACATTGGCATCAAAATAATCAGGAATTGGAAAAATAGTATCTTCTTAACTAAATTTATTAATTTATTTTTTTAGTTCTAAAACGGGGTGTTTTATTTATATGCAATATGGATAATCATAATTTCATAAAAATTTCTTAAAATAGAAAAAAGATTAAAAATTTTACAAAGCTGCGATCATTGTCCCACCAATTAACCCTTCACAAAGAGGACAGGCATTTCTTTAGCGTATTTTCTTCTACCACTATTTAAGGATCGTTCAAGTATTATTTAAATTTAAGCATGTATTTTAGGCTGTTCTATATCCTCCTCTATATAAGAAAAAAAAATGTAAATACTTGACCCACCCGTATGCTTACGTAAGGTTTTATCCCCTGAATTTTATTTGCTGCTGTAAATACAACTTTTTAAATTAATTTATAAATTGGTGTAAGCTTTAATTAATTAATTATTACAGTTACGTTAGGGCAGTTATCACTTGATAATAAGGCCCACTATGCTCGTTATATTATTTTCAATGTCTTTCGACGTAAGACATCGGAAATAATACAACCGAACTATGCTTACGTAAGACTTACGAAAGCATAATTCAGCCTCCACGTTGCCTCAAAAATAAAAAATAAGCAAAGTTTTAACCCACACCCCTCCTAAGATGCTTACGTAATAGTTTAATGCCCCCTTTATACATAATGAATTGCTAAATTTTTAAGGTTTACGTGATAGAATTTGGGGCTCCGTCATATAGTTTTGGATTTAAAAGGGCTCCGTGACCAAAAAGTTTCATCGTATCTCAATTAAAACTTTAAAAATGACGTCATGAGAAAACATCAACAAAAAGGGGCGTGTCCGTTTAAAGGGCTCTATGGAAAAAAAATTAATAAATAAATGTTAACATTAATTTCTGCAACTTTTTTTACTGTTTTGATTGAGTATTTTATAATTTGTTTTAATGCAGTGAAGTGAAGAGAAGCAACGTGATATCAAACGGAAGTAAATAACTTTACTCACGTATTATTTTTGTTTACATTATAAGCACTTGTTTTGTTTTTTCAAGCGTTAGTCTGAGCTATTTCTTTCTTCTTGAAAACGTTCGAAAATATTCTTTCAATTGTATATATATTATTTTATTGTTGCATATACTATTTTTATATAAATGTTCTTTTAGCAGCCTTTTTAAATAAATAATTTCGTGATGAGTAAAAAAAGAAAATAAGTTGCAAATAAATCAATGCAAATGAAATCCAAAAGATAAAAACTACTTCCAAAAAATACCCCAAAACGGATCGAATATTTTCAAGATGATTTTTCTCCTGCTAAGGAACCAGTAAGAGATGTAAGCAGTGATTATATCATTATTCAAGTGAAACAATTTTCGAACTTATTCAGCAAAACAGTTTGCTCAAACTGCAAGCATTTGACTATTAATTTTGGCAAAACTATGGCGACGGAAAAAATCGCAAGTAAAAGCGCAAGACGCTTTTAAAGCATGCAGGAAGAAAGTGCACTTAGCAAAATTAAAATTAATTGCTAAGCATGCCCAATCTGGTGGCATAAAATATAAAGCTGAGAGATTTTAGCACCTGAAACTTGGTATATAAGCCTATAAAGTTTACTTACATATATATATACATTTTTTCACGCTTTTTTTTTTCAAATAATGAATAAAATGACCTTAAAACTTAATACAAAATATTTTTAATATGTTAAAGTTGTATATTTTGATTATAAATATA
>QLNU02014176.1:23882158-23901217 GCA_006491805.2 Dysdera silvatica | reverse complement strand
GAAGCTAAAAACTGACTTTTCAATATCGAAATTCTCCCAGGAATACAGCTATGCGATTCGTTTTCGAAGATTGTAGAAATACATGCATATGAAAATTCGAATTAAATTAAATAGTGTAGCTTAGCCAATTTTTTTAAAAATTAAACCGTGCGTCAAGGGGTTAAAGTTCTATTCAAAATTTCGGGCTCGGGCTCACATTCCCATTAAGTATTTCGGGCTCGGCCGGGCTCAAATTGCAAATCTTAGATCTTGGACGGGTTCGGGCCTTAAAATATGAGCCTGACCTCACCCCTAATATACATAGGCGTGCAGTTGCATGGGCCCTTGCGGTCCAAGCCCCTCCCCCCCCCAATAGTTTGAAATAAATTTCACTTTTACATATATTGTAATGTATATATATGGTCATTATATGTGCTTAAGCTTTTCCACTAATAATCTTCTCTCGAAAACTCTACGTTGATGAACATGACACAACTATCGGGGCCGTAGCCAGACTGGAGCCAAGTGGGCATGAGCTCTCTGAATATATGCCCAGCCCCCCCCCGCCCCCCCACTCCACCGTAAACATTTTAAATTTTATATTATCTCAAAATAAATTAATATAGATTTTTTTTTTTGTACAACATTAGACACTACAATGAAAATGCTTTTGATGTTAAACATGTATTTAAAACAATTTTTTGCGGCAGGACATGTATAGTAGATCATCATTTTTTTTGTTTTAATTTTTAATTTTTTGTACAACAACCAGTAAAATTGTATTTAACATTAAAATTTATTCAAAACAATTTTTTCAGGCAGATCTTGGCTTATACTCAGGCCTGTAGCCAGGATGAAGGTGGTGGGACAGAGTCAAAAGGCACATGGGACACAGGGCATCCAGGATTGTTCTACATATATATATAAGTAGCTTGATGGGTCAATTGGGGCCACGCCCCTTCTGGCCCCGGCTTGGCTACAGACCTGCGTGTACGTCACGTTTTTAACAGAAGATTAAGTCGCCATTTAGTTTACAGCAGCGGTTCTTAAACTGTGGTCCGCGGACCCCGGGGGTTCTGTTGGGCCGTATCAGGGGTCCACGGGATCCTCCCAGTGTTCCACAATGGTTTGAAAAATACTAGGACATGAACATTTACTCTTTAATGCTAGGAATAAATTATGAGGGGACGAAAAATTCCTTCCTTAAATAGTGAAAATTAGTGATGAAACACTAGAAATAAATATGTATGATGCAAATTCCGGGCTTTAAACTTTGAGTTAATTCTTGGGGGTCCGCGGTCTAGGAAAGTTAAAGAACCTCTGGTCTACAGTAAAGGAAAGGAAAATTATAAATTTTAGTATACCTACACACATTTTTAATGCCATGTCTATTTTTGTTTGTTTGTTTGGATTTTTATGGCGCAAGAGCATCTGGGCTATACTGCGCCAATGGTGAATTTATTATTCATTAATATTAAACGGACAAGTTAGATTTCGTTACTAAGGATGACGTTTATATAAATTATTTTGAACATTAATTACATATTATATGTATATTGTTACGTATCTTTAAAGTTTTGTCGAAGTTTACAGGACTAATTATTATTTAACGTCAACGCAGAGTTTTCAAAATTATTGAGGTGGGAGGGAGCAACACATATTATGTACATCTACATATTACAATTTAAGTAAATTGCAATTTATTTCAAAATATTGGTTGGGGGCACTGGGGTCCCACGGGACTAAATAACTAACGCCAGTGCCAATTAACTTCATTAAAACATTTTATGGCTATATTGCAGATATTTAGTGATAGTAGATTTTTAAGAAATACTAATAAAATACATTAAAATATAAACGAATTCTAAGTCCCTTCTTGCAGCATTTAAATACCCATGTAATTTTCCTAGATTCCCGGGCAAGGAGCTCCAAATTAAGGCTCTGTGATGCCTTTGTAAATTTTCGAAGAAAAATTTACTTTAAGAAATTTATTATATCATTATTTATCATTATTAATTATTATTATTTATTATATCATTAATAATAAAAGGATTAACTCGATTCCATTGCTGAAAATTATCTTAGCAGACACATAAAAGAATATTTTGAGGACTAATTATATATTCAACATGTATAATTTCTATCCACATGAATTATTTCTATAAATTTCAGGTGCATCATTTCACGTCCCTCGAATTCTGTCGAAATATGCAAGAGTATTAAGAATTAATTAAAACATTTCATATCATATTACAGATATAGTGGAACCCTGTTTATCCAAAATAAAAAGGGGGGGAACCCGAGCTCTTATAACCCGGAAATTTAATTTTCAGTATAGAGGCTTAAAAAAACTACAAAATCTATCCAAAAAGCATTCACAATTACATATTATTTCATTACTCATTAGTGTCCGCAGGAGGGGATAATGAGGATCATATCCTTCCCCATTGCAGTGCAATTTTGTAGATAAACGTATGAATATGTGGAGTTGTAGCTCTAGAACCCCTTCCCCCACAATCCAGCAACTACCCCACTTCCATTATGAACTTTCTGCTTATGCTAATGAAACTATTGTATAAATGGTGAAAACTTCATAAAGTATACGTATGAATTAAATAAGATATTAACTGCTTTGGAAATAATCCGATATCTTTGTAGATACCCGGTATATACAAAATACATACGTGCCCTTGTAGATAACCGATATCTTTGTACATATCCGATATCTTTGTGCATATCCGATATCTTTACAAATATCCGATATATATGAAATATATATGTGTCTTTTTATATATCTGGTATCTGTTATGTGCAATGATTTCCTTAAGGCTGAAAAACACTAGAAAATCAATATGAGCATTTTTACCGAAACCATTGAAAGAGTGCCTAAAATAATTAATAAATAAAATAATAATTTATAAACAAAAATTAGAGCAGAAGGCCATTTCGCATAGCTCGGATTTTGATTAAGTGAAGTTCTGATAATTGGCGTTCTTCCGTGTGTTTAGTATCATTAAATACCAATAAAATGCATCAAAACACTAACAAATTCTAAACACCCTCCCCTCCCCTTTCTGCGTTCATTCATATCAATAATTAAATTCGTTGCAGTGTTGCCAAAAAAAGCAGAGAAAATAACGTTTTAAAAAATGGCAAAACTTCAAACTTTTTGTTATAAAACCGGCCTTCATCATTAGCATAAGTAAATTAGGCGTAAAAATTCCTGTTGCTAAGTTCTTGATGAAATAATCACTTCAAACGGCTTGTAATATGGAAAAGTAATGAAGCAAGGCTTTTTGAAAGTAATGGCATTATTATTGATCGCACGAATGGATCTCTTTAAATTAACTAGGGGGCGGGGGCGAGTTCCAAATCATGGTCTTCCATGGGTTATTTTAATTTGTGATTAAACAATACTTTTTATACTTTTCATTAATGATTATAAAAAGTGCAAATGCATCCGTGGTATAAATTTATTGTTATTACCCTCTGGCCCCCCTGGGGATAAAGTTACTTTTTTTTTCGTCCATTATCTGTTACAGGCCAGGTACAAGATTTACAGCTCTTTAGGCAATTTAGCAGATCACGGGCGCCGTTGTGGGGACAGGGGGACCCGTCGCCTCCAGTGTTGTATTAAGGTTCCATATCCCCCTCCAATTTCAAACAAAATGCCTTCTGTTGGAATATTGTCCCCCCCGATATTTTTATGCCGTTGGCGCCGAAGCACCCAACCATTGTTCAAGAGATATGCCAAGTTCGCATTTTTTCTAATGCCTTTCTTTTTTATACATGCAAATATACTATGTATAGTTCTCCATGGGTTTTGATTGAATTTTTGAAATATTTATCATAAAATATTTATTTTTATATGTACGCACTTCATTGGTATAAAAGTGTTGACATATAAATGCAGTAAAATGGTGTCAAAGTTAATTTAAACGAGTAGAAACGTAATAATGTCACGTTTATTACTAAGTTCGTTATATTATAAAACTTTCGGGCTGTGGCGTTGGGCATCCCCCCTCCCCACACCCAAGGCCCTGATATATTGGTGATTCTTTGAAAACAGAAGCGTTTTTGCAGATTTTTTATTTAACAGATATGCATTTTGTTCAATGGCGTAGCACTTTTTTTATGAGGTGGGGGAGAGGGCGCTCTTAGCCAAAAAATCATTTTTGGTTTTATTTTTTTATGAAAAAATAAAGCATTATGCCAGTCCATTGAGCCATTACGACGATCAGGGGTGTAGTGGAGCAGGAATGCCCAGGGCGGGACTTACGGTGTTAGCGGCCCTGGGCAAAGACAATTTTAGCGGCCCTGGGAAAAAAAGATTTTAGCGGCCCTTAAAAATATTTTGACATAACACAACGATAAAAAGATTTACCGGGGTTTAGCATTGGGTCCTTTATAAAGCATAAAGTCCTTTACTGGTTAAAACGGTATAGGTAAAAATAAAGAGCAGATAATGAAGTTAAATTGAAAATAGGGGATAAAAATTAAATAAAATACGAATCATTGTAATTTATTATTACTCTAATTATTATAATTATAACGAATTAATGAAAAGCTAACTTAAAGAACAAAGCCGCTTGTTTTATAATATTAGAACTTACAAAGTAATTTTTCTAGTTTTTTTTTTTTTTGTGTTGCTAGGAGTTTCTGCAGTGGCCATATGGCCAGTACAATAAACATAATGTCGTACATGGACTACCGATGCTAACTCATTTGACTAATAACACAAGTATTTATTTTGACCACCATTTAGAGGTTGCATTATGGGAAGTATGACGTCACACGCAAAAGGTGAATTAACCAAATACTCTGTTGAAAGTATATGGAGTTGCTAAAAACTGATTTTTTGGTATTTGCACTACAATTTTTGGCGGCCCTGGGCGGCCGCCCAGCTCGCATCCCCACTAAGCACGGCCCTTTAAAAGATATAGTCCGAATTATCAAAAGTTTCGAATTTTATGAACTCCGATTTAATGAGATTGGAATTAAGTCTAAAATACTGAAACGAACAAAAAATCGATTCAGTATATGTTTTTTATTTATTTATTATTAATAATATGCCTAGATTTTTTTTATTCTTTTTGTGCTTTGTGATTGTGCATGGCATAGACACATTGAATTAAGGCACGTCGTTTCGTTTCGATCGAAGTAACACCGCCAAATATTTGGCTTCAAGAACCAAAATTTGACAACCCTGTATTCAATTCGTCGCCAAAGACTGTGAGAGTGAAAAACATCAACTGCTGCTGCCCTATATGAAACGTGTTTACGAAGAGTGGAGTTGTGGTAGTTTGTTAGTGGACTTTCGTAGTCGAAGTTGTTAAGTAATAGCTAACATTGATTCAATTTTGAATTCATATACCACCGGTAAGCGGGATAGGTTCCCCGCCAACGTATATTTGGGGCTGAGCCCCTAAAATGTCTGGATTACTCGGCAAAATTCCCAAATTTACTCTGAAATTGCCCACTTCTCTCGCTAAAGCTGGTCGAACCATGTCAGAATGTCCCTTGGTAAGCTCATCATTTGAAAAATCATTTTTTAATTTCTTTTAATAATTAGGGATTTGTGCATATCACATTTTCATTTTCGTCATTGTTTTTATGATTGAAATTGTGATTTAATATTTTACCTTCTTTCTAATGGGAACGTAGTAGAGCAAGGGTTTATCCAGGATTCATAAACTGGGGGTGTACAAAATGTTTAGGGGGTGTGGATTGGAGATAATCGATTATTTACGTTTTTGTTTTTTGGATAACTTTTGGCTGATATTCGGTGAGAAGTTTTTTTTTACGGTGGGGGGTGTTTAGGTGTTAGTAGACACTGAACGTGGTAGGGGGGTGTTTAAATTTCATTTAAGAGGGAGTGGGTGTATCAAAAACTCTGGAGGGGTGTTGGGTGTGTGTGTATATAAATCCCTGTAGTAGAGCTTCCACAATTTTTTTCTTTTCTTTCAATAATTTGTTTCATGTTACTTTCCATTCAGCCCCGTGCCAATATCCAAAATTAGCGGTCGTTAGTCTATAAATTTCGTTTTGATAACCGAGATTTTAGAACCAATCATGGGCGCCATATAAGTGGGTTGGAGGGAAGGGCTCGAGCCCCCCCGGCCGTTCAAAAATTTGATTTTCCCGATTCTGCTATGTATTTACTTTTAAAGTTTTAGAAACACATTTTAAAATAAGGTACTTTTCAGTTCATTACTAATTGTCAAGCAGTATCAATTATTTTTGTAGCATTTTAGTATCTTGTACAATCACTAAAATGTGTGACAGCCTTGGGAAGGAGGTAATAATTTTTCTCCCCCTCCCCTAGAAGTGCTCATAGGGTGTCCATGGACCTGGTCCTCATTTTTGGTGCCTAACTTTATAAATTTTTATTGCTGGTGTAATGCAAATTCCTACTGTAACCTGGCCCTACAATGGTGGAATAATTTATTTTTTCTACTCTTCACCTTTAAACAAATGGCAAATTTTATGAGCTTGACAAAATCAAGAGTTACTTGGAAAAAAAAAATCAACTTTTTTGCCTTTTGTTGGTTGTGAAAATTTGGGATTATAATTGCTCATTTTGTTAAGCTATATCCGTTTTTCCGTATAATGTTACTTCAATTACTAGATAGGGTGGGTGATTAATATATATATATATATATATATTTGTCATTGAGTAGTTGGAAAATTTTGTGTTTCTCCCCCCCACTCCCAATGGAGGTGTTGCCCTCTGGCCACCCCTGCTGCTCACCTTATTGTGGGAGTTGATTCCCTAGGCCTTAAGAGGTTTGGACCCCTCAGAAAATTATAGGTGAAGCAAAATGATCCCTTTCATCCTAAAACACAAGCAACCTGACTGCACAGTCATCTGTTAATTAATGGGTGAAAAATGTAGCATATGAACACAGACATAAGGCACATAGACATACACAGAAAGTTTGTAAGGGAGGGTTATAGAGCTGCAACTCACATATTCCTGTGTTAAATATACAAAGTATCATTGCAGTGGGAGGTTACAACCCACATCACCCCCCACCCTGTATACGCCAATGATAAGACTGACTTCAAAAAGTAATTTAATATTTTTAATGAAGATTTCTTCATAATCTGTAAATTGTTTCTACTTCGTTTATTATTATTATAAGTCACTGTACTGTGTGTTTATACGCAAATATAAAAATAACTTTTAAAATTCTATCCAAATAAAGTGTATTGCCAATTGTGGAAAAATGGTTAGGTGCCATTGGTGCTTGATTTTCTGTTCCGTATTTCTCACTCTGCCCATGCACAGAGATTTAAAAAAAGAAAAAAAGACGATAGATTTTTTTTTTTCTCAAAAGGAATTTGTAATATATTGTTATAAGTGGGGGGGGGTAATCACCCTTTACCACTGGGATATGCAGGGGTGTTGATGGGGGATTGTAACCCCCTCATTGCAATGAAATTTTGTATATTTAACATAGGAATATGTGAATTGTAGCTCTGTAACCTCCCATCGAACCTATAACCGCTCCCCCTACGTACGGAAGTTCTGTACACGCCTATACCCTTTACACTAGACCAGACTTTTGCAGATGGTGAGAAGGAAAACTCATTTCCCTCCTAGGTTCATAGGTTTTCTTATTGAGGTGGATGATTACCATTCTTACCTGGTAAGAGTGGTTCGCCATGATTTGTCAAACCAGTCTTACCTAGTAGGTATGGTTCGCCATGATTTGTCAAACCTTGATAATAGACAAGCCTATGTAACTCTTATTGTCACTTTGAATATATCCAGGATTTTCCGATCATGTAAAACTATGCTATCATAATTCTGGTGAAAGCTCTTAATTGGATTGGTCAATTTTGCTGGTATTCTAAAAATTTTAGGGCCTTTGGTATTGTTTCACTTTTAATAGAATCAAAGGCTTTTTAGATGTCTATGAATCTAAACAGAGAAGAAGAACTTGAAGAGCAAGGGTGCATAGCAATTTAACAATTGGGGAAGAGGGAAGGGACTGAAGTACCTTTAAAATAGATTGTGATTCAGCATTAGAGAGAACAATGTGTCTTAATATCTTTGGTGGGAGCTTTACCCCCCCCCCTCTTTTTTTTCTCGCACCTCTGAATAAGCGATGCAGAGTAGATCAGTATTCCATGCTTTGTTCAATTATGATTTATAAAGCAGTAATTTAATCTATCTACAAATCAACTTGGTGTTCTCAAAATTATTGGGGAAGTCCAAGGCACGTATTATATTTATATATTATGGTATGTGTAAAATGGCAACATATTCCAAACTATTGGGGGTGGGTGGCGTGGGGTCCTCATGGCCCATACAACTCTATGCCTATGCTACAAATAGCCTTTTCTAACTCCTGCTTGTTCTTTCATCATGGCTCTCAGCGGTGGATTTACCAGTAGGCTAAAGCCTACAATGACAAAGTTTCGACGACAAGTTCGCCACCGAGAAGTTTGCAATGGCAGAAATTTTTTGGTGACTAATTGAATTACCAATTTTGATTTGTTAAGAGACATAACTAGGTACTGGCAAAGGGAGAGCTGCCATGGGTGCCATCTTGAGAGAGGTTCAAAGTCGCCAAATTCACGAATACTTGTGAAAAGTCGTATTTGGAATAAGTGCCAAGGGCTTCAAATTAAGAATTTGACAAAAGCGTCAAAATCTCTGTTATGCCTCTATTATCTTTATCATCTTTCATTTAGTGAGAGATTTGGTGGCAAAATATGTCAGAGCCTACAGGAAGAAAAATTGTAAATCTGCCTCTTATGGCTCTGTAGTAATGTGCTCACCTAGCTTGCTGTTATTCCGGATTCAATTTCCAAGGGTGCCAAAAAAGAACACTTACCAACTAAGTGCTCACCCTGTAGTCCGGGGATTGGTTTCCTAGTCCCTATGTTTGGGCTTGGGCTTATGAGCCCCCTTATCATTTATTTATGGATGTCTATGGGCATGTATATGTGTCATCTTCAAGTTTTGATTACCTGTTGCACTTTGGATAGGTGGTGTTGCATTTATACATATCTTACTTGGGATTAAGGCTGGTGTTCGATACTATGCTGCTCAGGGTGGACGTATTTTTTCCCCAAAATGACTTCCTTTTTTTTATAATAATACCATTTTGCCACCCCTAAAAATGTACCACCCAGGGTGAATGCAGGTTCAGCATTGGCCCTGGTTAGTGGTTCATCAAGGAAGTTCTTCCAGTGTACCGGTTGCTTATTCTCCATTATTATTTCTCGTAGGTTTCTTAACTTTCTTGTGTGATGGTTTTGTTATTTGATATAGAATGTGTTTAAAATATTTAAGATATTTTTAATATGTCTTTTATTTTTTGCTTAAATAGCATGCTGTTGGTTTAATTTTAGTATTGCGAAATATGGTATATAGAGTGTATATACAATGGCAAAAAAAAGTTCACTACACGATTCCTTGTGAAAAAAGGAATAAAAATGTCCAGTACAATTTTTGCTTAAAATCAATATTTAATAAGTTATTACTAGGGCCCGGATTTCTATGCACTTGCATGTTTTTGCATATTTCTGCATGTTTCACCTTCATGTGCATATTTTTTATATTTTGAATGTTTCTGCATATTTTGGCATATTTCTGCAAAATTTTCATAAAATTTTCAAAAAGTGTGTATTTTTCTAATCCGCTTGTAAATCAGATTAATTCAATGTTTTTTTTTAAAGGTCTTTCTTTTTTTAAAATTTTGTTTACTAAAAATGAAAAAAAAAATTGCTGAAGAATATGTTTCTGTTGTAAATGATATAAGTTAGAAAAAAAATTATTTTATGAGTCTTCACATTTCTGTGGCGATATTTCTTAATACGCCTAATAAATTTCAAAGTTAAGACTAAGTGCAGTATTTTCTAGTCCAAGCCATGAGCTTCCTAGGTATAAGCAAGAGAGGGCCATTTCCTCTTCCCTTATCTTGCGGTTTTCTTTGAAAAAAAAGGTAAAATTTAAAAAAGGAGGCAGAAAATTTCAACTTTTTAAGATCATTGCCCCCTCCCCCTAAATTTAACCCTACCGGCATCCTTGGAACCAAGCCAAAGCTTATGATGCCATACTTTCAAACATATCTCTGTACGTATTTCATACATTGTGGTGTGTATTTTGTGTTAATTTTGTGCATACTCATATTCGAGGACGTAACAAAGTGATATTTTTTATGCATTTCAGTGCATATTATGCAATAATTTCAAGAACATTTGCACTGTTTCAATAAATTGTCATTTTATACATTTCGAAACATCGCTTATGAGTAGGGTCCAAATTTCTATGCACTTGCATATTTCTATTGTGATAATTTGGAGCATAGTTGCATATTATTTGGGATAAATTTTATGCATGAAAATCCGGGCCTTAATTATTTCAAATCATAGTTAAACCAATAACAAGGCAAAGCCAGCCCATTTAACATCGCTTTAATGCAATTACATATGCGTTCGCGAATGTACGTCCCTTGCCACGAAGAGAGAGAAGAAGCGGAAATTTCACTGGTTTTTAAAAACTTGCTTAGGTCACGTGTTACTTGAACTTTGGGATATCGAAACTTCACTAAAGAGTTAGTTTAGTTACGTCATAATCAACAGCAAACACCAGATTTGGTGATTTATCGTACCAAATCACTCATACCAGGGATGGGATGTATACGGATCGGAATGGGCTGTTTGCCACTAGATTCAACCACTTTTCTTCGTTGTTGTGGGAAAAATATTATAATTAATAGTAACTTTTTCTTATTTTGTAAGTAGCCGCGTCCCAGCGACATTTCTTCGCGTGCCAGTCTGACAGGCTTGCGATGTATTTGCTATCAACAGTATAGTAAAGTGAACTCCAGACCTGTGCCTCGGCCCCCTGAAATGCACAATTCACCACTGCCAGCGAGGAGCACATATTTCAATATTTTAAACAGAACAGTATATCTGTGATCCAACGTTACCCACAGGGGGGGCCTAACAGCAGGGCCAGCGCAAATCACATATCATATAACTTCGAAACTAGTTCATAATTTACAATCCTTGGGTATTCAGTTTCGAAGGAAATGAAATGAAATAAAGCAGATACTTGTTGATTCGGCTTTAATAGTAGTATTTTAGCTCGATGTTCATAACTGTGAAAGATTTGCACAAGGCAGATGTTGTGGGTTTGGGAAATCTTATCTGAATAGAATCAATTTCCTATTAAAATCAACTGCTCACTTAAAATATTGGAATTTATTTGGTTTACCAAGTTCATTGGCAGTACAGAGTTGTTAATGAACCTCTTCCCCATTTGGAGTAGGTTCATGCTGCTTCTGAGTTTGCCATAGGCTATTTCCTTCCATTTGGAAACTGATGATCGCTATTTCATTTTTTAAAGAAAATTTCATATGATTAATTTTTGCCTCATTAATTGTAAAATAATAGATATTTTTTTTTTTCTCAAAGTACTTACTATAAGTTTTGTGGAAAATGAACAATGACGAACTGGGTCCTTTTCCTCTCGGGCTTTCCTTACTGCAGAGGTAATCAGTACGCCACTGCTGTCATATGATATGCGAATACAAAAACAACAGGATTAAATGTTGGGGAGGGTGCAGATAGTTTCAAAATGCCTATTTTCTTTCCTTACTGCCCTATTTCTGCTTACTTTTCATAAAGAAATTACCTCTCCCTCATGATAGTGGCTATGGGAGCATTTAAGTATTACGTAAGCAATATTTTGGCCATTTTCAACACCCCCCCTCCCGCAAAGGTGCTTACATAATACTTGAATGCTCCCTATGCCAAAAGATACATTTTTTATAAAGTTACCAGATTTAGAAAAAGATTGGTATTTCCGTTGGCTTTCTTTGGTGATGAAAAAACCTTCACTAGGTAGCCATACTTCGGAATTCCAATGACGTATTTGGACACTCAACTAAATTTTCAGGTTTGAAGTTAACGAACAAGACTTACTTGTGCTCAGCCATGCCTCTCCAAGAATTTCTTTGGTTTGCTTTTCTAATGATGGGCGTGTCTGGAGCGTGATTCGTTCATCTTTGGCCTTAATTATCTTATTAAATATTGATTTTAAGCAAAAATTGCACTGGACATTTTTTATTCCTTTCACAAGGAATCGTGTAGTGAACTTTTTTTTTCGTCATTTTGTATACACCCTGTATATATTATATATTAATTCAAAAGTGGATACATCCACCCCCTCCTCGAGAGTAACAAATTTATGTTTATTTAGGTTTTTAAGACTAGACTGACATGTTTTTTAACTTTGTGCCCCCTCCCCAAAAATATTTTCTGGATTCACTCTTATACTGACCTGAGTAGATGAAACGGGTATATTGGGGGATCTATATGCTGTGTTTAGTGATCTAAGTAAAGGATCATATTGCCTTCATATGTAAATATGGGATCATCTTGCTCTTATATGTAAATAAAGAACCATCTTGTTCTTATATATAAATATGAAATCACTGATCTGTATTCAAATATGTAACTGCTCTGTTATATTTACATATAGGATCACTGATATTTAAATATTCTGGGACACCAACTCTAAAGGGTCACTTTAGTCGCTCTGCACAAATATTTATGGGGCTGGGCCCTTTGAAAATTGATGAACAACAAATAAATTTAAAAAAAAAAATGCGAAATCTAGTTGAGGGCGAAGGATATAGAAAATTTATTTTTATTGCTAATGTTTCTCCGGTTCCTGTGAATATCATGGAATTTTATTTAGGGGAAAACAGGCTTATACTTTATTAAACGAACATAAGTTTGCAACATTACAATAATTATCGGTTGTTATTGGTTGTCTATTTCGGTTTTTGGGTTTTTCCTTTTAATAAAATTATGGAGTTCAAGCTAGAACTCATGCTTGATGGCCCTGGGATGGTGTTGCGGTGATGTGTGCCCTTATTTCTGGTTTGACTTCAATGACTTGCAAAAAAAAAATAGTTCACTGTAGTCTGGGGGTTGGTCCCCTAGGCTTTAAGCTTTAAGAAGTTCGCATTCTTTGGAAAACTGTAGCTGTTGGTGCAGCATGACTTTTGCTCCTCTGTAAAACACATGAAGAAAAACCTTGCTCAAGACTGAAAACTCCCCCAGAGAAACATAGAGACAAATGGATGTAAAATTCAAAAAGCGAACATGACGATATTTGAATATGAACATAGCACACTAAAACTGTGTCAGTAATTTTTCATGAAACAATTCATGAGCCAAAGCATCATTCTACAGATCCAAAAGATTTATCGTGTACCTCATTTTGAAATGTTGTCTATATCCTCGGAAGCAGGGTTTTGCAGAAGTATAATTTCTGTGAGCTCAACAAATTTTTTTTCAAGCGATTCAAGGTGCTCAGTAATTTCTACTTCCAGATTTTTCACCCATTTCACCTTCAGATATCTCTTCCACACTGCAAAGGTTTTCAGACATGATAATGTTTCCAATATGTGTTTCCCCACACCAGGTTTGAAGCGTGGGTGCAAATGCCCTAAGAATGTCTTGAAATATATAATGTGAGTTTCCTTGAAGTTTTAGGTTCAGCTTCTGGTGTAAGCTTAATGGTACGATATATGTGAATGCGTTCCCTGTCGTATCTACATTTTTCCAAGGAATCCGAACCCCTGGAGGCCTAGAAAACCTTCCTCCTAACCACAGTGAGCAGCTAACCAGACCAGTACGTGTATCCAGTGCCGGATTAAGATTTTTAGGGACCCTAGGCCGGGGCCAAGGAAAAAAATGGGACCTCGCAATACGCAGTCAATAAATCATGAGTTTTTCTTTGAAGTTCATTATTTTATATCAGGCCTCTGCAGGGGGGGGGAGGCCGATCGTGGGGCCTTAGGTCCGGGCCCAGTTGGCCTATACGAAAATCCATCACTGCATGTATCCATTTCACACATCGTTGGGGGAGTCCAATTCTGATTGAAGACACCCCACGTAAACGTGTTATTACAGCAGGGTTTTCTGATACTTGAAACTCGTTTTAGATGTTCCCCCACGGCAGGGTTCCCTGAGGCTTATACTCCCAATAGTCTATGACACGTCCATGAAATGTATACAGTCGAACCTCGTTAAGATGAACACCAAAGGGAACAAAAAATCTGTTCGTATTAACAGCAATTCGTCTTATCCGGAAAGGGTAGTATGTTATACAATCTGACGGAACTTCAGAAAACGGTTCGTATTAAAAGTAATTCGTCCTAAGCGTGCTCGTCTTAACGAGGTTCGACTGTATTTAAAAAAAAAGAAAAAAAAAAAAGAAACATTTAAAACAAAGCTGTATATGTGCACCTTTCAATACAAATTTGGCGCAGTATAGCCTAGATGCTCTTGCAGCATAAAAATCCAAAAAAAAAAACAAAAAAAAAACAAAACCGTATTTTCAAAATGTCAATTTCTATAAATAAAATTGCATCGTCAAGTCTTGGGTATGCATGTAGTGTGGAGGATTTTTCTTCCAAATAGTCCAATAGAGTAACGTACGTGTTCTTTAATGCCAAAAAGTTGACGACCCAAGTTCTAAGATTTAAAAGTTTAAGAAAAAGCTGCATTATACTCAATCAGGGGCGTAGTCATTAAAAAATTATGGGGAGCCCAGAGAGCTTTAAAAAAGTCATATGTGCATACACGAGATTCTGTATTCAGCAGAATTTTTTTTTAAAGTATTTAGTCATGTAGTACAACCACATCATCGGCTGTGTTAAGAATTACTCGAATAAAAAAAAAAAGTAATGTATTATTCCAGTGTTTCCCTACCTTTTTCAAGCCGCGACCCATTTTTATAGTAACCAAGTAATCCGCGACCCCCTTTATAGTAACCAAAAGATCTGCGACCCCTCTGTCCGCCGCCGCCACATTTGCATAATAAAAGCATTTTTAACAAAGTAAAGAAAACACATTAAATACAAAATTATATTAATTATATACATCATATTAAAAATATATATTAATATACGCTATAAAATCAAAATCACACATTAGCAGAATATTGCAATGTAGTTAATAGTTATCTTGAAATGTAAGAACATTGGAAACATTTGGTATGAGAATCTTTATAAAAGTAAATACAACTAAAAGTAGTTGTGGTGACCCCCAGGTTGGGAACCACTGTGTTATTCAATGGGAAGCGGGCCATCCTTTCCTACTGCTGTACGCTGTCTATACTTCACACATAAAATGAGGCCCTGCGGTGGCGCAGTGTGGTAACGCGTTCTCCTAGTGCGCCGCTAATCCGGGTTCGACTCCCAGCAGTGCAAAAAGAACGCTTACTCAGAGATCTCATAAAGATCGCACTGCTCACTGTAGTCCGGGGTTTGGTTCCCTAGGCCTTAAGAGGTTCGGATTCCTCGGAAAACAGTAGGTCCCGGCGCAGCATGACCACTGTAGTCTTTGAGCCGTAAAACCAAAAAACAAACAAACATAAAAATGAACAATCTGCTCATTTAAAATGATAAAAAAAAGCGTTTTTTTAAGTATTTGGTCACGACACATCGAGTTAAAGATACGAAAAAGAAAAGAATAAATCTTAAAGCTACAAAATAAATTCTGAAAACGAAAAAATGCCTAAAAAACAAAATGTCGTACATCAAACTATTTCCAAGAAATCATGCTGGCTTTGAAAAAAAAAAAAAAACCAATTTCGTGTGAAAAATAAATCATTGGAAAATAAAAGTTGGTGATGGCGCTTTTGGATTGTGGGGGAAAAGAGATATTGGCGCAGTGCAAAGAAGAGAAAACGCTGACAAAAGAAGTATTTTCAATCAATGACTCAAAGATGGCAGAGAACAATAAATCCTCTGAGAGTGGGTGATTCAGAGTCAGGATTTAGCTCAGAATAAAGCCTCCAGAGAGCTTTAACCCATAGCAGCTCCGAAAATGAGCAGCGCAGCCAAAAACGCACGAACCTTCCGGCATTCTGTTCCGTCTGCTACAGATGGCAGAATTTCACCGTTGTCAACCAAAACTAGATTACGAATAGACTGAAGATCGATTCGATTAATCGATAGTCTTGATACTAAAATCGATGAAGGGGGTACGAATTTCTCGGGTTGTCTCCCCCCCACTTCTTCGAGAAACGGTTCAACCGTACAGGCCGGAAGTATTGGACATTTGAAAGACCGTTTCTTCCTCCCATTTTCAGGGTTAAAGGGGGAAATTCGCAAATTCCTTTCTGCCATACGTTTTCCCACAACACAGACAATCCTCTCCCTAGCCGCCCCAGCAGGGTCGTAGCAATTCGGAAGTTACGTGGGGGGGAGGCTCAAGTATCTGTAAAGACAATCGTATGTGTGTATGATTCAGCGTTGAAGAGAAAATTGTGTGTTGATATGCAAGGGCAGGGCCTTGAACCCCCCCCTTTTCCACGCCACTGAGCTTCACTATTACCTAAGGAGGGAGAATTTTCTCTCTCAATTAATCTCCATTTTTTAAATTCGAGTTTTTTTGTTTCGTGTTCACAACTATGTGTTAAAATGGCCTACAGACAGACCCTATATAAAAATATCCTACAATAGGACAACCAATAGGTGATATATTGTGTACTGCCTGCAGCACCTTTTCATCAAGTAGGCACTGTAAACCAATGTGGGGGGCAGAGGGGGCCCAACCTCTTCAAGCCGTTTAAAAATTTTATTTGCCCGAACCTGCTACGCATTTACTTTCAAAAGTTTTACAGTCACATTTTAAAATAAGGTACTTTTTAGCTCATTACTAATTGTCAAGCAGTATCAATTATTTTTGTAGCGTTTTGGTATCTTGTACATTCACTAAAATTCTTGACAGCTTTGAGAAGGAGGTAATAATTTTATTCAGCCTTCCCTTGCCGCCCATTCTTTGAACTAACTGTACCTAAGGTATGACTTCGCAGGACACGAGTTTGGGGGGAGAAAATGTGATGGGATCGAAGGTGGGGGAGCTACGATTCTCGCAAAAATACCTCAATTGCAGATGTCAAGATATATATGCCAATTTCGCGGGGATCAAAATACTATTTTAACGAACCCTTTCGTTTTGCACCGGACTTCATTGTAGAATGGTTAGCAAGTGATCAAACCATGCCATAATCCGGTCCTGCATAACTACCTTCCCTCCAAACCCCAAATCCACCCATGGGGTCCACCCAGTGGAAAATACTTTCATACACTCTTGATTTCCAACCAAGCTTACGTGAAAAGTCAGTCAGTTAAGACATGGATCGCAGGCGAAGCAAGAGGGAATAATAAATTTTTGCCCGCAGAGAGAGTGAGGCGCGAAAACAAGTTCTTGGAGCCCGGTCGCCTGCGACTAGTCGATTCGCCGAAATGCTGGGTAAGCGTTCGAACACCTGCTTTGATATGCCCTGGGCATGTAAAAAATATCTTCGAGATCATTTACCTTTTTTCTTTATTACGCCCGACCGACCAATTTCTACATATATGTGTTTTAAGGCCGTGGCTAAGCGGTGCTAGCAGGGAGTGTGTGTGGGGGCTTAGTTCATTAATATTTTGATATATTATTAGTACTATATACTCTGAAAGACATGATACGATACATATGGAATATGTGATCAATGTTCAGAATGATTTGTGTGATCAATTTGATTTTCAATTGATCACAATTCAATTGATTCAATTGTGTGAACAAAATGATTTTTTCGCGATGAAATCGGACTAATAATGCATTTCGTAATATAAATAATGCAGCGAAAACTTGTAGCGATATACTACATTTTATAATCACCCTCCCCCCCTCCTTACTGTATATCAGATGAAGGCCTTTGTAAAAGGAACATGGTTTGTGGAAGATCTATCGCAAAAATCTCTTGGATACGATATATGACAACGGGGTGTGGTAGCAGCTCTGATTGACAGCCATCATCAAGGATGCAGATTGAAAAATCATTTTCATTCTGCATCTGATGATGGCTGTCCAATGGAACAGCCGAAAGCCAGGCTAATGTAATAAAATAACTTTTTACCCGCTTTACGTTGTCATATATATCGTATTACTTCATCGAGCGGTGATATTCTCTCTTTAACTATCTCTTTTGGATTCTTTTGCGTCAAAGAACTCTTTTTTTTTTCTTTTTTGCAAAATTAGACATTTAAAATAAAATTCTGCCGTGACTTATTTTGAGAAAAGCATTTTAAAAGGAGGCGGAGCCCATGACTCCGGCCCTGATGTGTTTGTGTTTTACTGTTCAAGGACATTCAAGGTCATGAAGCGCCGGAATCTACAGTTTTCCGAGGAATATGAATTTTGTTGCGTAGGTATTTGGCGCAGTATAGCCCAGATGCTCTTGCGCCATAAAACATCCAAACAAACAAGCGTAGGTAACTAAACTCTAGGCAGCAAAACTGCACCCGTTACACTATCCCGTGGTATCAAATCCGTCGTGATAGCTGATTGGGTTACTTCTATGCCACTAGAGGGCGCATCGACGTATGAAAACGTACGTAAAATTTTGGTATGTTATGGCATGAACTTGGCATTTAATCAAACCAGTTGTTCCCAACCTGAGGATCGCGAACTATGTTCTTATGTGTGTGTGGGTACAAACGCAGCTATTTGTAGTTGCAATTAAAGTAAAACCTCTCTTAAAGACCACCTCCTTTAACTCGCGCGCGGGTTAAACAGCTTACAATTTGTGAAAAGAACCGTCCACCCTTGCTTCTGAAACTGGCCAAACTCTTTCCTGTTGCCTTCAAAGTCACAATCTTTTGGGGTAGGGTGACAGTGCGAAAATTACCACTTATTGAATTATAATTTTAATTACCACTTATAAAATTATCCACTTATTGTTCCCTATAAAATTGGACTTTTTTTAATATACAATTACATGGGAATACAAAGCACAACGCGCGCGTTCTCTCGTTCCTCCAATCCGTCGCGGGTTAACTAGCTCCTTTTCGGGAAACGGATTTCCTCATCCCCATAGAGCCAATGCTAAATTTACCTCCATTTAGATGCCACCTCTCTGAGGGACGGCTTTTACACGGAGCCAACGCATAGTCGCCATAGGGAGGTTTACTGTATTTTTGTAATGAATTTCTCACCGAAGATTACCCACATTTTTCCATTTCAACATGGTTACATTGCAATATTCTACTA
>QLNU02014176.1:23842939-23865367 GCA_006491805.2 Dysdera silvatica | reverse complement strand
AAATATATCGAAACATTAAAAAAATTATCTACAATAGTGTGCATAAAACTGCAGCTATTGGTAAGTTATATATGTAACGTGAGTTTAAACTTTTTAAATTAAAAGTATGATATTAAAACCAGTGTGTGTGTAGGGGGGAGGTTGAACTTAAAAGGTCATCAAAGTATTGTAAGTAACGAATCAAAGGGATGTATTAAAGTTTAATGTATTTGCTGTGTATGAATACCGGTCATAGGGGTTAGTACCCCGTAGGGTTATAGGGGCCCGTGGGGCCCTGTGCCCTCTTCCCCAATAATTCGTAATAAATTGCAATTTTAAATATGTTGTAAAGTATACATGTATTGAATGTGTGCCCTCCACCCCAATAATATTGAAAAATCTACGTTGATGATATCAGTGATTCTTACTAGTTCATTCCGTTTTGTTCACGTTTTCGCAATGACTTCGGCAATAATATTTCTTTATTTTTAATATTTAGTTTTTTAATATTGAATTTTTTATTATATTCCTTATGTTTTTTACTTACAATATTTTAATTTACTTTGGATGTGCAAGATTTTACATTGAGATTTTTTGTTTAGTAAGTCTGCATGCGTGTTTCTATATTTATATATAGATGTAGAATTATTACATATGGCACATTATCGTTTAATAATATGATCTAACCTTTTTCGTACGTTAGTGTCAATTATTCATATCGTTTTATTAAAAAAAAAATATTTGCATTGTATGTATATTACCGTCAATACTCACTAACCCTTTGTAATAACTTCTACCGCCCAACAGCGTGAAGAAATCATCACCAAAGTCATTTCGGCCAACTCTGAAATATCTGCCTTCATTTCTCTCTTCTGACAAAGTACATCTGATGTATAGAGGGGGGGGGGAGAAGAAAGTTGGGCATGATGGGAGTTGGAATGGGTGGCTGCCAACGGTAGCGCTGTAATCCTAGTGGTGTAGAGTAGGGATGAGACGGATTTCGGATTCATCAGAGGGATGTAGCTGAAGCCGAAAACTGACTTTTCTATAGGGAGAATTTAAGTATTACGTAAGCAATATTTTGGCCATTTTATACCCCTCTCCCCACTCCCACCTTGGTAAGCAAAAATTAACATTGGCTAACATAGGAAAATAAGCACAACAGCAACAACCCCACCCCAAAGGTGCTTACGTAATACAGTGGTAGATCTTTAATCCGGCACGTTCGGAACCACGGCCTTGCCGGATTATCGAACGTTAATATGGTTTTAACGGGAATACCAAAGAAAAATTAATAGGCCTACAGTACAATGATATTTAAAACTAGTTGTAATAAGCCGTTCTATGGCAAGGAAAATTACACATGCGCGTCAAAAAAAGTCTGTGATATCACGTTGTCTCCGTAATTCGGATCTTTTCTTCATAAAACCGTCACGGATTATACAACAATTTATGAGTTCTGAAGAGTTATAGCTTTTATTGGATTCGGCAAATTTTATAAATATATTTAATACGTCAGAAGCCTGTTTCCACGAGACTTTAGCTTCATCTGCCATGTCTTCCCCTTTATTCGACCTGGCGCGATCAAAATCAACGAATCCACCGAAAAAACCGAACGCGAGCAGCTCGATCGATGCCGGATTATAGAATGTGCCGAACCAATGAATATCGGATTGAAGAGCTTCTACCGTACTCGAACGCTCCCATATCGAAATTCCCCAAGGAATTCAATTATGTGATTTGTTTTCGAGGATTGTAAAAATCTGCGTGTATATGAAAATTAAATAGTATAGTTTATCAAATTTTTTTTTTTTTTAAATTTAAATCGTACGTGAAGGAGTTAGTTATATTTGAAATTTCGGGCTCAGGCTCAAATTTCCACAAAGTATTTCGGGCGGGCTCAAATTGCAAGTTTTGGGGCTCAGGTTTCGAAAAATGAGCCGGAAGTCATTTGTAGAGTCCTGAAAATTCAGACGTGAAGATGTCAGCCAACCAGTGCAAGCAGCTCTTAGCTTTTCTATGTGTTTGCAGTAAAACAACCTCATTAGCGGACATTCACCGGACGGAAAAAAGTTGGTCGGTAAAAGAAAGGTGACTGTAAAAGAGGATGATATTATTGCGAGAAGTTTTTGCCAGGGAACTTTTATCCGACTTTAAAAACAGGGTGCCTGTATATGAGGGGATGTCCGTCAAGAGAGGATTTACTGCATAGCTGCGGACGAATTTTCGGAAATGTATCTAAAAACGAAAGACCCGCTTCCCTCTATTACATCCCTCGCGCTACCTTTGAAGCTACGGTAAAAATGGCTTGCAGATTCAAGAGGGAGATCTAAATGAAAGCCGCTAAACTCCCTGTGGCATTAATTGGCGAAAAGGCAACTCGTTTGATTTACAATAATGTTGTTCACTCTCTAGCGTTCTGTTTACGGATATTCAAGGATTTACGGGTTTGCCCCCCAACCTTTTAGTGTACGTTGACCTTTACACCCTGCTGCTCGGGCTCTAGTCGTCCCTCCATCCACAAAATGCCAATAACATCACGTTTGTGCGTGTGCTTCCATCTGCTTGCTTTCAGTCTTGCAGTGGTGAGTAGGGTCCACCGTTAAATGGTGCGTAAATGGATTTATGGTGGCAAGATGCATTGCCAATGGGATCTAACTTGAAGGCTCCGAGGATCTTCACCAGAGGCGTCTTTGGTGGCAAATAACAGCATGCTGATTGTGAGTCAACAGTGTATCAGGCGGGAAATGAAAAAGGGAGTAATGCATCACCCAAGAGACCGAAGTTGTTTGCTTATGGCGGTGGAACATTTTTCATTTTCCTTGGCGCTATTTTGCTTCATTCACCCTCTTCTTCTGCACTGTATCTGCAAGAATTCGGTGACTTGGAGTTTGAAAGCCATTATTATAGTATTCTCGAAACGGGATTAGTCGAGCTATTTTAACTATCAAAATTACAACTTGTAATAGTCTACAGGGTAATTCACTTTGTAACGTTCTATCTATAACCAATCTTGTATCTGTATTATTATTTTTTTTTTTGTAATGTCCTCTCTATAATAGTCTTCATTTTGTTCCCTATGTCCTACCTGTAATTAAGCCTCCATCTTTTTTGTAATGACCTATCTAATTACGCCCCCATTTCGTGATCTTTCTCACATGTATTTGGTGGAATTAGGAGCTAATGGTCTGTCCCATCTGGGATTCAAATTGAAGATGTATTAGTTGACATAAGTGTCTTCCATCATTTGGATTCAAAACCGGATTTTCTGCATGGAAGCTACATGCAGTTATTACCATATACCGCCGTGGAACCTTACTGGTAACTCGTTTATCCACTATGCAGAAAATTTTAGTTTGGATTCTTGCCGTTCTATTTACTAAACCGTAGTCCGAAGTTTGTTTCTCTGGACTGAAAACGAATGTGTGTTCCCACCTTGTTTGGCGCAGAATGACCCTTGCTGTCCCTTGCGTCATAAAACAACCAACCTTGTTTCTCCAGACCATGGGCTCATAAAAATATTGGGGGCGGGGGGACAATATACCAGTAAAAGGCATTTTGTTTGAAATTGGAGGGGGACATGGAACCCTAATACCAACATTGGGGGGATGGGGGTGGGCCCTCCCTCCGCTAACGGCGCCGGTGATATAGACCAGTGTTTATCAACCTTTTTCTAGTTAGGGGCCTCCTTTTGAGCTTTATTCACGACCGTGGCGCCCTTGACATATTTCTTAACTTCAATAAACGTAATATTTCGCAAATTTGTAATTTATCAACAACACTTCTTACTTTACAAGAAATATTAACAAAACTATTTCGTAATCAAATATTACAATATTGTCCTTTAATTCGATGAAATCTTTGTTGTTGATGAGAACAAGCAAGTTTTTAAATCAAACAACAATGTCAATCAACGTTTATTGGCGTAGTGGTGCCTCCGCCCGGCGAGTGGAAGGTCGTGGGTTCAGGTCCCACCGAAGGCAGAAATATTTATTTTCTTTCGAACGTTTCACCATCTAATCACGCCATACCATCGGCGTTGGTATCACTACGCCAATAAACGTTGATTGATTGACATTGTTGTTTGATTTAATCTGCGTAGTGTTCGATTTATATAAAAGCAAGTTTTTGTATATCTAGCTGCAGCCTTATTAGAAACAATTGATGATCACCTCTCACAACGTCAGGATGGTTGCTGGATGAAGCAATCAATAGCCAGTTATTGAATAATTTAATATCGCCTTGACTTTACTTTTTATTTATATTAGTAATGATTTTATTTTATAGGTCAACAGCTCGTGCCCCCTCCCCCCCCCGAATTTCACTATTTCAACTTGTGCCTCCCCAAATTTCACCATGGCCCACAAGGAGGGCCACATGGCTCCAGTTGAGAACCACTGTTCCAGACGAAATTCTTCGTTCAGTCTTCAGAAAATATGGCATTGGCGCAACAGTATTAAAGCTAACCTTTCACCATAAATAATAAACAAATAAAACTCCTCAATGCATTTTTTCATTTTAGGGAACGTTCAAGTATTACGTAACCAGCTTTGGGGGGGGGGGGGGCTTGCGCTGATTTTCCCCCATGTTTTTGCTTACTAGTGCGGGGGGTTGAAATGGCCAAAATATTGCTTACGTAATACTTGAATTTTCCGTTATTGGGAAAAATAGTTCTCTTACCGGTAGTGAATGTGATCAACAATGTAGAGCAGTGGTTCCAATGCTGTGCTGCAGCAATGTGGAGCAGTGGTTCCAATGTAGAGCAGTTGTAAGTCAATTTAAGCCGCGGACCACTTTCAAAAGTAGTTACAAGTTGACAGCAAGGTCTTAATAAAAAAAGGGGGGGCCGGGTCTTTTTTCGGGGAAATGTGTTTGTAAAATCTTCCTTTGGAAGAAAAAAAAAAAGTAATAAGCAAAGAGAGAGAGACAAAAAAAATCTAATGATAATACAGTCAAACCTCGTTAAGATGAACACGCTTAAGACGAATTACTTTTAATACGAACCGTTTTCTGAAGTTCCGTCAGATTGTAAAATACTACAAATATACCATCAATTTCATTTTTATATTTAATTTTAATATTTAATAAATAATTTTTATAAGTATTTTTTTTAATTATTATTTCTTTTTAAATAATAATCTGTTTCGCGGACCACTTGCAACTCCTTCGCGAACTACCAGTTGTCTATGGACCACCAGTGGGGAACCACTGGTGTAGAGTTTTCAAAAACTACTAGGGGGCCCAAGCACATATTATATACATTTATACAGGGTTCCTACAGAAGTCCGAATGCGGCTAATAACTTTTGAACCAAGACAGATATTGCAACCAAAGTTAGGTATTGGTATAGTAAAATGACTATACACTATCAGACATGATAGACAGCAGCGCCCCTGGTGGCGAATTGAGGAAGTTAAAAAAGTTGTTTCGAAAAATAATGAAGATGAGGAAATATTTTCAATTAGAAATTTGTAGAGCATCCTACAGTTAGTAAGCAAAACATACGGCTTACATGCACTATGTACACGTACTGCCACAAAGTAAGGTGATCTGAAAGTTGCAATGTAATTCAATTTCTGAAAGTTGCAACTTTCAGTTAGTGCCTTCTGATGTTTTAAAAGTTGAGTTGAAGTTCTTATAGCAGAAAGCATCGACTGAAAGCTATGCATTGAAGCTTCGGGAGCACCTCACTTTATGGCAGTACGTATACACGCTACATGTGAGCCATATGTCTTTTCTTACCAACTAAAGGATGCTCTACAACTTTCTAATTGAAAATATTTTCCTGTCTTCCTTATTTTTCGAAATAAAATTTTTAACTTCCTCAATTCGCCACCAGGAGCGCTGCTGTTCATCTCGTCTGATAGTGCATAGTCATTTTACTAACTAATATCTAACTTTCTTTGCAATATCTGTCTTGGTTCAAAAGTTATTGGCCGCATCCGGTCTTTCCTAGGAACCCTGTATATTATTGCAATCTATATCTAAAATTGCAATTTTTATAAAAAAAATTATTGGGGGCACGGGCCCCACATCATAGGCATAAGAGGGTCCGCGGGGTCCAGACCCCCCCCCCCCCCCCCAATAATTTTTGAAAACTCTACGCTCATGACTGGAATTTTTAAAAGTATAGACTGGCCTGTTTTCTGCGTCTCGGTTTGTATCATTGAATAAACGCGTCGGGTACGTAACCCGTCGAGACAAGCATCTTTTGGAGACGTATCTGCATGGTGTCGTCCCCAAGAGGCAAATCTAAACGGGTCCTTCGCGTGGGGCCCGTCATAAGGGCCATGAAAGAAAGTCGTGCTTTTCTCAAGGGCCCCCGTCCGCTTTGCGAGCGATAAAAAGAAGCGCTTGTCTTCCCTCCATAAAAAGGCCTTTTTTCTTATCGCAACAAAAGAGACCGAAAAATCCCACCCATATGTCTGACACGCATCTCGGGAAGAATCTCTTTTCCGAGAAAGGCTCCTCAACCTTCCTTTCGTTTTCACGAGGGCCAGGCGGCCATTTTTACCTTAAAGCGAAAACGCTTGTTTTGAATTGCTCTTTACTATTATTAGGCCCTGGTTAGGCTAGTTACGTTAGTGTTATATTAAAAAAAAAAGTATTTCGAAAAGTGAAAATTTTCCCTCTTTTTGATGACCCGCTAAGTATTATTATTATTAGATTGTGTGTGCGTAGGACTTGCGGTAGCGTGCCCATCTGATATACACGACTTAGTATAATCCAGGCCCGTAGCTAGACGCTAGTTACAGGGGGGGGTGTTAAATTCGTAAATGATTCTTTGAATTTTATTAATGTATTTAATAATACTAAATAAATTCCTTAATGCAAATTTTGCATTGAAAACTTGTAAATTTTAGTATACCTCTCTATAATTTCCCCAATCCTTATTATAAAGTATATGAAGACTCAAACCTATGTAAAAAAAATTACATACACAAGATCTACCGTAGAAAGCTATTTTGAATACATTTTTACGCCAAAGAATAACGATTTCCGCTGACATGTATAATTTCATAGAAAATAAAAAATTTTAAATAAAATTTTACAATATTTTGCTTTGAGAAAAAATATATTCCAAGGGGAGGTGACTACATTTCCAGTGGGGGGGGGGCTTCGCTCTCATAGCTACAGCTCTGCTATAATCACGGTGGTGGGGCATGGGTTTCCTGTGCCTTTTTAAAGATTCGGAACCCCCCGAAAAAGTGGGAGTGTAGCTGTAACATATTTGTTCATCTATTGTGTCGTCAACTCGGGTTCAATTCTACGGCACAGTGAACGCGTGCCCCCCCCCCCATTTTTTTTTTTATCCCTGTCTACCTTGGAGCCAGTTTTCATATAGGGTTCCGAATTTCGGAAAATTACTGGTACCCATCGCGCCTTGGAGCGAAACTAATGGCACAATTAGATTCACAAGCGTGACATCACACCACAGTGAGGGGCTCAAGCCCCCCCCCCCCCCCAGCTAACAAAATACATTCTCCCCCTTAATGCCGAATCAGTTGTGTGTGTGTATGACCGTTCTTAAAGCTGCTTGAGCCCCCCGCCCTCCGTCATATAAATTTTAAATTCCTATTCCCTTGGTAGTAGAATAAACTTACATGAGTCAAAGTACATCCCAGTTTGAATCCAAAAAAACGCGAAATCGTAGGAAAAATTAAATTCCTTAATAACAAAAAAGAAAAGCTTAGAATTTAATTTTACTTTTACCTTGATGTGTCATTTCATTTATTTTTGACGTGTATTATCAGCGTATGTGGCCCATTCTAGGCATATGTTCAAGCTTGAATTTCCGATTTTGCCATGAGCAAGTCTTGCTTGTTCAGCACTCCACCGATTTTCAGATGGTCTGCTCGTGGCGATTGCCACGTGTGGACAATGACACGTTTCACATACAAAAGGAAAAAGACGCCATTGTATTTCATCGCAATCGGACGGAGAATGTTAATTAAAAAAATCTTTTTCTTCATCTTCCTCCTTTCCTCTTCACAGCACGCGATTTTGGCATTTGCTCGTCTGTCGTTTGGCAAGCCGCGCTTTTTTTCTTGTTCTGCAACCCTTGCCGAAACGTCGGTATCTTCAAAACGAGTTAGAAATAGCATTCTGGAAGGCTTGTGTCGTGCGAGTTGCGGAATGCCCCTACTTCGCATTGCTTGATGGCGTTCGACTAGCTCATTGCAAAAAGTGTTTCTCGGCTCGGGTAAGCGATGTGTCGTAGTTGTAACCGCTCTTGAACAAAACGGATGCCATTTGTAAGGTTTTTTTATTCACGTTGTCGAAAATCGGAACAACCACTGATTTCAAAGATGTATCGCAGTGCCGATACCACCTCCTTCCGCTTATGGGAGGATCGGGCTACGTTATAGATTAATGAGGATCACGTGATGTTATAGATTAATGAGGATCATGAGATGTTATAGATTGATGAGGATCATGAGATGTTATAATATTAATGAGGATTACTTCGGTTCAAAATGCCAGCAATCGCGACAAGCGGCACAGGTATGTTCGAACTTCTCGAAGTTGAATAGTCTGACCGAGCGGTGTGATGAGTCGGTCAATGACCGGATCACTTAAAGAGTCATTTAACTTATTGTGGATGAGCAAAATGGTTCAGTGATTCATCGTTCATTGATAGGTTAAGTGAACGATTTGGCTTTAGCTGTAGTTTGATCTCTCCCTCTTAACTGGAGTCGATGAAGCCAAATGTTGTATAATTTTTGCTTAAATAAGTAGTTCATATGCCACCGCAGGGAGGCGAAATCTAAGTGGGGGGGGGGCATGGCCCTTTGCTTTCCCCGAAAAAGAAAATAGGGGGCCGGGCTCTTCCGAAAATTGATGAACAGTAAGTAAAAGAATTGCAGGACGTAGTTGAGAGTAAAAGATGTAACATTTAAAATATACTTTTATTATTCATATTTTCCATTTCGCTAAAGATGTATTAATAATAATAAATCAATACTAGTTATTCAATATTGATCAATACATAATAAATCTAAAAATCTAACTGAATTTTATGTAAGAGGAAACAAGTCAATACTTTATTACATTGATGTGACCTACAGTGTTGTAATAATTATCAAAGAATTAAAATCAATGGGGAAAAAAATTAAAATATATTTGAAGGCAGGTCTTGAGATAATAGTTGCTTTCACGATAGGATATTAGTGTATAACGCTCTCATAGTTTATGAATATTCCTTTTATTTCTAGGATAATTAGGAGGTATTTAAAGGGAGGGGGGGTTATGAATATAGCCACTTGTCTTAAAGTGCAGCACATTAAGTTTAAAATTTGAGGAGTACAGTGCTGAACACGTGGGTTTTTGTTCTTTGGCCTTCATGTTTATAAAAGTACCCGTGTGTATGATGCGTACGGAAGAGATGGTGGTGGTGAGAAAGGCAATAATATATCCTAAAATCTTTAAAAAAAAATCGTTTCTGTGTCCTGGTGAGCGAGCAGGTTAAGGCGCTCCTGTAAATACGAAGTTCCTGGTTCGATTCTAAACCGGACAGTGCTTTTTTTTTCTTGTGCTTTGGCGTGGTTGTCAAAAATTATTAATCATACTCACGCGTTGCTGATGCCAAGGATCGATTTGCGGTTGTTAACAAGATTGTTTGACCATCCATAAATATAAAAAGCTTTCAAACACTCCAAAGAGGGATCTAAGTTGATGGATAAGAGAAATCTAAGTTGATGGATAAGAGAAATCTAAGTTGATGGATAAGAGAAGTCTTTGAAAACTTAAAGTTGTGACTATTCTCCCAGCAATGGAGTACGATGTAAGTTTTTTTTTTTTTTTAAATTTTGCCCTTTTTTCTTTTAACGTGTTTTTTGTGTTCGTTTAACTGGAATTTAGAGGAACATCTTGTCTGGCCGACCGATGTATGCACGATTACACTAACAAGATATTTGGTTTGGATATTTGAATGAATTTTATTGATAGGAGGTAAGAAGACGACAAGAAATAAAGTTAGCTATTTTTTTTTCCAATACTAACTAATTTTGGTGAAGATAATGGGAGAACAACAGACCCCAATAACACATCTTGCTCGGTTACAGAGAATTGAAATGATAGTGGGTTTAAAAAAGAAAATTCTACGAATGTACAATAGATATTGATAGCGTCGATACTCCGTTGCAGACTATATTTCATGGCCCAACTATACATCGATAAGGAAGTTTGCCATTTCTTAAAGATGAAAAAAAAAAAAAAAATCTTCTGTTGTTTAATGATGTACTGAATTATGATTTCAATAGGAACAAAAATTATAGATTTTCTTTGGCCGTACGTGGTTCATAGGCGTAGCCAGAAAGTTCGTAAGGCGGGGTAGGTTCAGCAAGGAGGGGGGTTACAGAGCTACAACTCATATATTCCTATGTTAAATATACAAAATTTCATTGCAATGAGAGGGGGCTACACCTATGACGTGTTTCAGATCCCGCGGAAAACTGGAGGTCTCAGCGCGGAACGACCATTGCTGTCCTTGCGCCATAAACACATAAACAATCGACGAATTGTATGCATTCAGGGAGTTACCCAAAAGTAAGAACGGGGGGTGGGTGGGAGGTACACGTGGTCAGACCTGTAACCATGCGGGGACACGGTCCCAGTTTCTCTATGCTTATGTCCCATTGAGCTACTTATATATAAAACAATAATAACACAATGTTAATATTTAAAATTATTAAAAGGTAATGTATAAAACTGTTTTTATATAATTCTTACTCTTCCACCAATTCCCCTCCCCCCATAAAATTTAAAATACAAACCTTAATGCATTCTAATAACGTTATAGTATTCGTCGTTGCAATAAGATGAAAAAAAAAACTTTAAATTTATTTGGGTTAATAGTGACGTAATGTCTGAGTTCTGTACCTCCTCTAGCAATTATTTTATACTCCTGAGTTCTCTGATGCCCCATGCCCCATATGCCCTTTGCCTTACCCTAGTTGCCCCTTCATCCTGGTTATGGGCGCCCATATAAGAGTTTTAAGTGCGGGGGGGGGGGGGGCTGAGAAGAATTATTAACTTCTTCTCAAGGCTGTCAAACATTTTAGTGAATGTACAAGATACTAAAATTCTACTAAGGTAACTGATACTACTTGACAATTAATAATGAGATAAAACGTACGTTATTTTAAAATGTCCTTGTAAAACTTTTGAAAGTAAATGCTGTGGCAGAATCGTGCAAATCAAAATTTGAACGACAGGGGGGGGGCTCGAGCCCCCCATATCTTGCTAACCATATCCATATATCGCTACCATATCCATATATCGCCCATGATCTGAGCTACAGGCCGCACCCCGGTCCCATAGCTCCACCTCGTTTTCCAAAAGTTGATGATTGATTGTTTGGCTTTTTATGGCGGCAAGAGCATCTGGGTTATACTGCGCCAAACCGGTAAAATTTTCCAAAAAGTCTGTTCTGTTGAAACGTTCAAGGAAAAAAGTAGGAAAGTGATTAAGGTAGTGAATCAAAAAAAAAAAAAGTTATCACGACGTACATCCTGTATGCATGTCAACAACGCTATAACAGTACCCTCCCCCATCACTCGTTTTACTGTATACAGCCCTGAATGTTTAAATTAAAAAGCGGCTTCAAAGCCTCTTATTGTGCAATCATATTTTGCGCGCCCCCTGTTCTAGAGCCGTAGATGGACTGGGCTATAGGGTCTGAGCCCCTCCCCCCCCCCGGAAAATAGAAATGTATTCAAAATAGCTTCCTGCCGTAGATCTTGTGTATTGATTTTTTTTTACAGAGGTTTGTCTTTATTTATTTTATAACAAGGATAAGAGAAATTATAGAGAGGTATACTAAAATTTATAAGTTTTTAATGCAAAATTTACGTTAAGAAATTTATTTATTAATTTTAAATATATTAGTCTACTTATATATTTAGTGTTATTAAATATATTAATAAAATACATCAAAATATTCACGAATTTTTCTCTCCCTCCGTAATTTTCTAAATCCCACCTCCCCATAACTTTTCAGCCCCCCCCCCCCCTCGTAACAAGCGTTTGACTACGGGCCTGCCCTGTTCCGTCTGTGTTCTATGCAACTCTGTTGTTCAAAATATAAGCAAGAAGTTAGATCGCACGGACAAAGAATTGATTGCTTGTCAAGCCCGAATCGCTCATGCGATAACAGCGGCGATACTTTTATTTACTTCGACGATTGTGAGGTGGCGTTTGCATCGCCAGCGGTGCGTGACTATTTTGGTCCCTTTTGTCCTCGAAATCAGAGCAGCCCCTCATTGATTGGAAACCTTGTTACGATAACTGTTGTAGGTAAATCTTGCACAGCAAGTAGCATCCCACAGAGCGGCAAGACAAAAGATTGGACCAGGAATCTGGCATTGTGTCCTGAACACGAAGATTATTTGCCCCTCGTGGTTTTGGAACTGTTCCAATTTTTATTTTTTATTTTTGTTGTTTTCGCATCTTGTCTCTCGCTTGTCGTCTGTCAACCGCTGCATTGGGTTCTTCCCTCTTTGTCAGACCCCACAGTAAAAAGCTTACTTTGTCAACAACACATGAAGTCTCCTCTTTTTTTTATAAGTTTCCGTGTTTTTCAAAGCTGTTATCGATTTAGTTTTTGCGGAGCTAGATCTAGTGCCATTTTACACACTTTAGTGCTTTTTCTCAACCTTGTCTCTCTCTTTCTCTCCTTTAAATAAGAACATTATTTTTAATTTTAGAACTACTACTATTTTTTTTTTCAGATTTTTACAGGATATTAAAAACTGTATTTTTTTTAATAGTGTGTTTTTTAATGTAGCGCTTCTCAACGTGTCTGTTCGGCAGAACTCCGAGGTCCCTCGACGAATTCCTCCTACAGGGGCTCCTTAAGTTATATTTGGAAAGTATCGCCGACAATTCCAACAAAATCTGTGAATTTTGTAATCCCCCCACCATGAAGACCACTTACATAAATTAACAATAATAAATAACAGATCAAAGCCGTAACCATGATTTATTTTCAGGGGGTGGGGTCAAAATTTTTTACAAAATAACGTTGAATAATGGTGTGTCACTTTCATCATAAAGAAGAAATATAAATACATCGTACAAAAATAAATGAGGAAATACCAATTTTGCTTTCAGACATCATTGTAAATTTTTGCTTGTAGTTTTGCCATCAAAATTTAATTTTATGTAATGTCTTCCTTGTAAAGAAAATGGTGTCTATATATTTTTTTCTTCTTTGAAGTATTTTGAAAGTAGCGGTCGACGAAACGAGGTCTCATGGTCAAAATTTTGATAATTATTCAAAGTTGGAGATGGCGCAGTACAGCCCAGACGCTCTTGCGCCATAAAACATCCAAACAAACAAACAAAGTTGGAGAGTCTTTCCTCTCCCCCTTTTTACAAGTTTGATAGGTAAATGCATATAAACTATGTGGTCTTTTTACAAATTTAGTTTCGGGCGGGGAGGGACCGATCACTAAGGTCCCCCGATACGTGCATGACAACAGGTAATTAATAAATAAAAGAGTTTGCAGAAATGTAGGTAACGAAGAAATCTAGCAGCTCATCCAGTTAAAATATTGTTTATTTATGCTTTAAATGTTTGTTACTTCAATAATTCGCCAAAAGATAAATTAATTCAAATACAGCGTTAGATCTGGTAATTTACCTTTTTGGTGGAGCCTTAGTAGTATGAGCCTTAAAGATCGTGCACAATATGACCCTACTTGTCCTTGCACCATAACACAATCAAAATACCCAATATTTGAAGGCTAGAATTTAAAAAAAAAATCATAGTTCAGACATTGAGAATGAATCGACACGGTGTATGTTCATTTGAATCAACTTGATTTAATTAACGTGACATAGTTCTAGGATCAAATAGTTACAACCGCTGCCTTACCAACAATACTTAAATTTAAATAAAATTTACATTTAAATAAGCGTAACAGGTCCGCAAAGGTTCAAGAAAATTAGATATTTCAGACGCTATATGACGTTGAAGCGCGTTTGCATGTGTTAGAATAACATTAAATTTAAAAGTACGTTTAAGTGACCTGGTTTTATGTTTATTTTAAAGAGTGCGCCTTATTGTCATTCTAGCTACGAGAGCTTGAGCACATAATTAAGTCGGTAATCTCGCCGTTGAAAAATCACCTATCGGATTCTACTAGATAAGGTTTACAGTGTCGGCGCAATTGAAGCTGAAGGCTTAAATCCAAGGAGCGTTTTTCTATCAGCCCACATTCGTCAGTGAGCTGGGCGTGTGGCCAAAATTTGCAGTGTTTCCACGCAGATGGAGAATTCTTTTGGGAACTTTTCGGGGAAAACTCATTCATTTTTCCACCACTTTTTAATGTTCTCTGTTAGCAGGGTATTAGAAAACATGGCGACATATATAAAGTGAGTGTTTAGTTTAACATTTAAAATACATTCAAATCTGTTAGCGTGGAAATACTGAGATGTTGCGGTCTTTCTTTCTTTTTTTTTTTTCCGGATGTGCCGAGAATAGCCGAAAAGGACGCATTTCCCAGAATGAATTAAAAAGATCAATCACTTCCATTACTTCAATCAATCAATGACGTTGTCATTGTCATGACGTCATTTTTTGATGAAAATGTTTCGATAGACAGCACTTTGTTTTGTCCAAATTCTTTTTGTAATAGAAATCTATTTAACATTTGTGTGTGTTTAATTTAAAGACGCGCGATAAATGGATAAATACCTGAATGTTATTAAATAACTCTTGTGAATAGGAACTTCAGTTCATTCATTGAAGTGACAGACTTCAGAACTGAAGGAATTTGAAGATAAATGAATATATTCCGTATGGAAATGAGCTAAAGTTATTTCCCGTGGTAGCGTATTGGGGTACATTTAACGATGAGAGGCGTTCTCGTCAGGGGCTTATCAATTAAAAAATTCGGGTGCACAAACAGCGTTAAAAAAGCTCACACACGAGTGATTCGTTATTAAAGAGAACTACGTGCTTTGTTATCTGATGAGGGGGGCTTGAGCCCCCATTTCTACGCCACTGGTTCTTGTGGTAGAAAAGATAGGTCATGTAAGACATAACTATGATAATTGTAAATACAGGAGCGCGAATTCTCTGGGAGCCCAGGTCCCATGGACTCCAAAAAGCATTTGTATGAGGGGCGGAGGCAGGCCTGTAGTCAAGCGGGGGCCAGCAGGGGCCTGGCACCATTTGCCCCATGCTTGTACTCCATGTATCCTTTGCCTTGCCTCAGTTGCCCCTTCGTCCTGGCTACAGACGTGGGCGAATGACTTTCCCCTAAATCGATGCGTGATAAATAAATAATTATAAAATATAGTGTAGGGTGAAAGATGTAACGCATAAAATATATTAATTACTGTTCGCGCATAAAATATATTAATTACTGTTCGCATATTTCCCCGTTCCTGTAAAGCTGATTTTTATTCAGAAACCCTTTAAATTATGGCACTAACATGGGCCTGCAGTGTTGTTATAATTAGCGAGCGAGTGAAGTAAATGGAGGAAAACATTTCTTTGTTGTCCAACTCGTTCGTTGAACGAATGAGTGAACGTTTTTGACCATCTGTAATAAATGGACAGAGTTTAGTGACTCGGTCATCACCCCAACCTCCGTTTGAGACTGTAAACCAAGCATGAGAAAATGGACAAGCTTGGAGCTTACCCGGACTGCCCCCCCTATCAAGGCTTTTTCTTCAGACTGGCGCTTCTGACGTAAAAGTTACATATATATATATATATATATATATATACACAGAGAGAGAAACACAACAAAACGTCGATTATAAACGATCCCTGCCTTTCTCGGAAAAGGGAAAAAGTTATTGATAGGGAAGTCAGGGATGTGTCAGCGAGGGTGGACACAATGGATATTGCTATGACCAATCTTCCCTGCGGACACATTCAAAAGTGTCACTCACTCTTCGTCTATCTTCGGACTGTTTTTTTTTTTTTTATGCCAGCGATTATGGACACCATTAGTTAGTTGCTTCCTGACACGTGGAACAACTACCAATATTCTAAAAAAGCGATGCACTTTCTCGTCTAGTTTTTTTGTTGTTTTTTAAGTAGAACTTCAAACCTTTAAGAAAATAATTATATACACATGGCTATGAAGCATGACATCTAGATTTGTCACTCGTTCATTCTAAAGCTCTTAAAAAAGAGAGAGCTGGCCCAATCCGCCATTTCGTTGCCATCTTACCACGTGATTTCATTCACTGCTTTGTTAAAGTTTAGTGATTTACAAGTGTGTAATTTTTAATAAAATAGGGTGATATAGGTGGGGTGTGCCGCTGTCAATCGTTCAAATCACTCGAGGAATGAACGTTGAATGCTTAGATTTGCAACAGATTCTGTAAGAAGAAGAAGAAAATGGATTACTGATTTTCCAATGGTAAACATTGTGTTATGTAACCGGAAGTGTACAAGAAAATGGTGGCTTATGCGTCGGCCTATAATTTTAGGGATCTGTAGTTCATTCTGCTGCTGAAGGGTTGAATGTAGTTACGATAAGTTCCTTTGTTTGCTTCAGTCGAGTTGGCTTTACTTTCTAAACTTTATGAACCTAATCTAGGACATAAAGGAGAGGAAACTACGGTTTTACGAGGAAATTGAAACCTGACCGACCTATTTTACTTGGGCATGGCAGGGGGTTCCCCACCAGTGCTCAAATTGGGGGGTGGGACATGCGGGGGATGGCATACCCCCACCTTTTTCAAATTATAGAAGCGTACCCCTACTTTTTGGTGACGCGGGACGCCGGGGAACGCTGTTCGAATTCGGGGGAAATGGCATACCTAACCTGACCATACGTCCCGTTTTTAGGTAGCCGATCCCGTTGTCCCCAAGCATAGCTTCGGGGCCCCAAAATGTCCCGTTTTTAGAATGAGAAGGGCCCCAGTAGCACGGCGATGACGCGGCATGCCCAATACGTCTCACACATATATAAGTCGGTCAGTAGCCTTCGTGCTTGCACATCTTTCTTGACGATTGATTGTTTTTCTATCGACGTGTGTTACTGTAGTTAATTTAATTTTTTTTTATGAGACCTCTTTATTTTATGAATGCCTAAACGCAACTTCACCTTTAATCGCGGGCGGGGGAACAGGGGGACTCGTCCCCCAATGTTGGTGTTAGGGTTCCAAATCTCCATTCAATTTCAAACAAAATGCCTTCTACTGGCATATTGTCCCCCCCCTCTCCAATATTTTTTTTGCCCATCGGCGCCAATGCTTTTAATGTTAACTTAGAAACGAAGTACCCGTTTAGAAAGCAAAGAAGTCCTCCATCGGCCATCGGGTTTGAAAAGTGTCGTACAGAATTTAACATGGCCCATGGAGGTTCCAGCGATTTTAACCAACATTTAAATCAGAAAAACATAAAATTTCCGATCTTGCTACTGCTTGGAATTCTTCGATACTTAATTTTTTTAAGAAAACGGATTCACCAACTTCGAAAGATCTGGAAATTGCTGCCACAGAAGGCGCCCAGGCGGTGCAAGAGGACCATGGTTTTCGCGCAAACGATTATGCTTCTAAGTTAATTCAAACATGTTTTGAACAGAATTGTAGATATGCTCGTACGAAAACAGAAGCTGTTGTTGTAAATGTGTTAGCGCCAATAGTAAGAGGTGAATTAAAAGACCGCCTCAGCAAATGTAACTGTGCTAACCATATTAACTCGTGCTTTAAACCACGGGTCCATGACAATATTGCCTGTTTTAGTACGCTTCTTCTTATCATACACAAGTCAAACTTTTAGAATTTCAAAACCAACCGTATGAAACATCAGACGTTTTGTCAATGATCTAATGAATTTATTCTACAGAAAAATATAAGACCACATAAATTATTTATTTTCACACGTTCGTTCCAGTTCTTTTCATGAATAAATAAAAAACCTATAAAGAAATATGCGTTTTCTTGAATAACATACTATTACCGAAAAATTAGTAGATGTCCCATTTATTTTTTTCCCTCAAAACGGGACATACGCCGTATGTCCCGTTTTGAGGAAAAAAATAAAGTCACCTTAGGCATATCACCACTTTTTTTAATTTACGAAAGGGTACCTATTTGGCATTCTTCCCCACCCCTTCCCTCATAAAAAAATTTTATTAATTGGCACGTGTACAGAAACGAAAATGCAAATGGAATTTTTATTTTTCAGCTTAATTAAAGAAGGCAATAAACTGATTGGCTACACTCAATCCTATCCTTTAAAGCATATTTTTGGAAGCCGGGTATTTCGCGGAATGGGGCAGTACATGGACTGCTTTTTAAACCAAATTGCGAAGAGATCGGTATTAAATTCATCGAAAAGCCCGTTGCAGCAGATATATTTATACAAGTCGAACCCATTACTTAGATTAAATTAAGATGTTATGGCATGGTTAGATGGTGTGAAACTTTTTACCATCTAACCACCTCATAATATCGGTGTTACTATTACTGATAAAAATTGTTTCTTAAGGAAAGGCTAGTCCAGTGTTGATTTATCATGTATTGATATGTGGTGGTATATTCAAGTGGCTGCTGTTCATATGCAATTATCAGTGTTAATTTGTGGTGTAGTTTGTTTTGATTTTGTGAGTACAAACCTATAAAATGAGCTTGCTGTCGTGGTTAAATAAAGCAAAAATTGCAACTAGTAAATGTACAGCCTCGTCTAGTTACAATCCAACGGAGTCATAGGCGTAACCAGAGGGGTTTTTTGGGGGTTGTAACCCCCCATTGCAATGAAATTTTGTATATTTAACATAGGAATATACGAGTTGCAGCTCTGCAACCCCCTCCTTGTTGAGCCTAAACCCCACTTACGAACTTTCTGGCTGGCTAAGTCTATGAACGGAGTGACAAAGTCTCGAAAGCCAGCCTTTCCAAATGAGAGTCGTGTAATGCAAATAAAAACAGTGACACGAGTGAGAGTGACATTGAAACTACAAGTGATAATGAACCAGAACCCGTTCATAATAAGAAACGAAAACATAGTTGCAATCCGCCAGGGCCTGACTAGATTAACTGTTTAACAAGTGAAATATGTATGTTTCAAATTGCAGTGAATATACGTGGCTGTTCTTAAAAGGATTGGTTGCAGTGTGTGTAAAAATGTCTTTTTAAAACAAAAGGTGTTCAGTTGTCTCATGAATGGATAAGTTGCGGCGTCGATTCTTATGGGAAAATGGAGGAGGAGCAACGCCAATATCTGGAAGAAAAAAAATTAAACATAAAAAGCGAGAGGCTCATAAATGAACTTAAAAAATAGTGTTGGATTGTGAAAAAGAAAAAGAAAAATGAAAACTGTAATTCTTAAACAAGAACTTGATAAAAACAAAAGCACAAAATACTCGTACATCTTTAGGACTATGTACAACATCGTTAAAACAAGGCAGGCCTTTCACTAATTTACCTTCGGATGCAGACTTACAAATATTAAATGGGGCAAATATAAGACGCATTTTTCAGAGTGATCATTCATGTGCAAACATCGCATGTAATATAGCAAACAACATCGCATGTAATATAGCAAACGAGATGAGAAAAACAATACTTAAAGAAATCGTGGAAAACAGGTCTGAACTTGCTTTGTTAATAGACTAATCCACTTTAGGAGTAAATATATTGTTCTGGTTGTATGTATTAGAACATTATACCGAATACAAATGAAAATGGCAATAATACAAAATTCAATTCTGAAATTACATCTACAACATTATTATTATTTTTTTATTTGATTGAATTGGAAATTACATTATCTTCGAATATATTCAATAGTTTATGGTCTTGTCTGGAAAAACGTGGTTTTACTAATGATTATCTAACTCAGAACTTTGTATGCTTTGCCAGTTATGGGGTATCTAACATGGGAGAAAATCAGGCGTAGCGACGCTCTTCAGCAGCAAGTATCCGGATATGATTGATTGATTGTTTGGCTTTTTTATGGCGCAAGAGCATCTGGGCTATACTGCGCCAAACACGGTTGTGTCCGGATATAATTGTGTGGCGCTGCTCAAAACACCATTTGGAATTAGCCGTCGAAGATGGAGTGAATGGAGTAGCTGCTATCAACCACTTTAAAATATTTTTCGATAAACTCTATAGTTTGTATAGTGCCTCTCCAAAAAACCAAAAAGAAGTTAAAGCGTGCGTGGCAGATTTGTATATTGAAGTATTTTTCTATTGGAAAAATTTTAAATACTCCGTGGGTTGCATCAAGTTTCAAAACAGTAAAAGCAGTATGGAAAAACTATGCACCTGTCTATAAGCATTTTGAACATGATTTAAACGACAATTTGGGACTGACCTTAGAGCGCCCAAAATATTCTGGTTTAAAAGAAAAAATTAACATAATCGGCCTTTGTTCTCAATTTGGGTTTATTATTTAATGCTTTATCAGAACTTTCCCATTTATCATTAGAACTTCAAAAACGAAGTGAAACGATTCCTAAAGCCCATAAATTAATCACACGTCAAATTCGTGTTTTGGAATATATGGCAGAAGACCTAGGACCACATTATGCAGAAACAGAGAAAGTTGCCAGTGAGCTTATATTTTACGACGTTCAATTGCATGATGGGGGTGTAAGTGCAAGTCATTACCTGGAGACATTTCTTCCGAAGCTTAGCAAAAAACGTAAGCTCCCACCTATTTACATTTACGTCATCTCACGTGTCAAGAGCAGCACCAAATTCGAGTGAATTTGATATATTAAGTCTTTAGAAGTATTTGATTTTCAACAGTAGTCTGAAGACCGCAGCATTAGATTCGTGGAAACAGAAGTCAGAAATCTGAGTAAACGTTTTAAACTAGATAAAGAATATTGTGTAAGTGGTTTTCGTGAGTATTTAGAAGACAACAACGAAACACCTATTGCTTTGCAGCCACTAATTGCTGCTATTAAAACTCTTGTTGTTTCTACTGTAGGAATGTGAAAGAATATTCAGTGCCATGAATATGATACATTCTGACTTGAGAAATTACCTTGAGGTTACAACAGTGTCTTCACTGTTATTTATTAGATGTGTGGGTCCTTCACTTAAGTTGTTTAAGCCAAAAGAGTATGTAACATCATGGCTTAAGTCAGGAAGATGGAATGCAAACGTTGTCCGAAAAGACAAATAAAGGTAACGTTTTCTGAATATGAAACAATTTGGAGTTACCTTTAAAGACACAAAATTTTGCAGTAGACATTTATCGCTTTTAAATCTAATTTTGGCACAAAACGGCTCAGAAATTATATTATTGGTTGCACCAACAATGTAGAAAGCGTTTGAAATAAGTACTACATATATGTAAAAAAAAGTGTCCATAATAAAAGCTCTGTGCTTAAGTATTTTGCAAAGAACTTTATGTTTGCGAAGTATATTATTAAAAGTTATTCTCCATTAAAAAGATTTAATTGAATTAAAACAAATGGAAAGAGGGGATGGGTTTCAGGACTGGACTTTTTGCCAGGACAGTGGCAAAAACCAGAGAAAAAAAGGGGCAAAATGGAAAATGTATTCAACAAAACACAATAAATTATGAGCATATCTAATATCAAGTACTTTTTTAAACTTCATGGTATTGCTTATTGATTTTAATTGGAAAAAACTTGCCAACCCTGGTTGAGGTGAGCATATATCAGAATTGATGAAAATTAATAAAAATACCTAAATCTAACTAAATTCCACTTGATATAGTGCTAAGATCGCTAGAATTGGCGGAGGGGGGCTCTGTTAGGCATTACCCTGGGACAACACTGACCAAGCCCCACTATTTATTTCTCAATTCGACTACCGGTTCGGTCCCATTTTTCGAAGCTCGATTACTTGCAAATTGCCCGCCCGAGCCCGAAATACTTTGACTACACTTATCATTGTCCGGGGGGGTGATTCCATAGGCCTGGGGGGTGGGGTTCGGATTCCGCGGAAAACTGTGGGACCCGGAGCAGCATGACCCTTGCTGTCCTTGTGCCTTAAAACCCAAACGAACTTCAGTCATTTTAAGAAATCCGTAAGTTGGATTTCTAGCGCTGTTAAATGCCTGTACCTAACTTGGAACGGATACTGTATTAAGATTTCGTCTCAGTAATCGGAAATTAAGTTCAATTAAATTGAAGTCCATTAGCTGTCTAATTACTTCACTAAAAATTTGGATTGTTTCAGAAATGGACAGAATTATTGCTTGTGTAAGTTCTTAGTTCCGTGTCGTTAAGGATGTTAAATTAGCCTTTTTTAAAAGTAATTTAAAGACGGCAACGGCGAAATTCCACTATCTTGGCCACTAACGTCGCCTTAATTACGTAGCTAATTAGCGTGGAGGGTTGAATGTTTAACGAGTTTAAACATCGGTGAGCTGATGATAACAAAGGTTTATTTGTATTCGAGTTGTTTGATTTCATAAGTTTTTACATAAATGCTTTGTAAGTTTTTACGTAAATGCTTTGTAAGTTTTTACGTAAATGCTTTGTAAGTTTT
>QLNU02014176.1:23804404-23838553 GCA_006491805.2 Dysdera silvatica | reverse complement strand
TTAATTCAGCTTTGATTCCAGTGGCATCATGAAACATGTGGCCTTCTTCTGTTCACCGTGGGCTGTTGTTTAATTCACTAGGCAACTGTGGTTCAGATTTCTTGGTAAACTGCAAGTTTCGTCATAGTGTAATCTAAACTGTCCTCTTGTGGCATAAAACACAAACGAACAATAACTGATGAGTTGATTTTTTTCCCTGCAAATTAATTATAATGTCCACGATGTGTGCGTTTTTTCTCAAGTTTATGATGATACTGAAGCTGTGGAGGCATGGTGTAAGAGACATTGTAGGATTCCCCCACATTGCTTGTGGAGAAGAATATAAAGTTCAAAGCGTTCACATACTTTTATAGTCCTCTCAAAACTAACTTCCAGTTTGTCTCTATTTTTATTTATTTTGTTGGTTTTTGTTGCAGGAAGTAACTTGCAGTGTATCTGTAGATGGGCAGGAGAAACAAGAATTTTCATTCACACTCTATGATTTTGACACGAAGGATAAAGTTAATAAACAGGTAAAATCTCCAAAACAGCTTTCTTAACCTGTCCACTAATCCATTTTTTTAATCAGTTTTATCATTATGTTTTCATTAATTTTGCTGTTACTTTGAATTATATATAAATTAATTAATCAATTCCGTGAAATGTAACACATCTGTCTGTTGTGCCTTTAGCGTGGGTTTATTCCGATGGTTTCCTGCCTCTCCTATTGATGGGGGTTTGGTGTAATGTGTCCACGAACAAAATGTTCGTTTAGAATGTATTTTTCAAGTGAACAAGATGCGGATTGTTCTCCTAAACTGAGCATTTCATTCATTTTGAAGGATTGATTCATTTTGTTTGATTAGAATGAATCGTTGATTTTGAATGCATTAGTCATTTTGTTCATTTTGAACGATTCCATCAATTCACGACACATGTCTATTTGTTTTTGCACCCTTCGTGCGAGTCTGTTGATCATAAAATATAGCACGTTCATTTTCAAATCACTGCATTGTACATTGTACGAATTCCAGTCAATAAGAAGATTCATGCTGAATATTTGGTTTGGATATTTATTTCCATTTCAGTCTTTATGCATTGTTTCACTGAGTAAATAAAGGCACTGAATATTTTGAATAATTGAAACAACAAACGAATTTTTAATGAACTTCTATTTTGATAATAAGCATTTTGTAATTTAGAACACTTGGAAATCTGTACTTGTATAGTATCAATCTCACTTTTTTTTGTCATTTCATTGTTTTGTAATTTTTTTCAGCTGTAAAACATTTTAATTAATTTGTTGATGCTAATTTTTTATATTTTTGTAATATAAAATTAGGGATACTAAAATATATTAAAGATTAATTATAGTATGGTATTGAAGCCATGAGATTTTTCTCACCGTAACCACTTTTTGTATCATAGTAGCTTCATGGACATCGATTTGTTTTAAAAAGCAGTCTAAGCCCATTTCAAAACTATATAGTGAAGCTTTGTGTGTTCTCACAGAGGTGGGGGGGATGATAGGCCATCAGTAGCTTAGCTGGAAGAGCCCTTGGCCTGATACAAAGAGGTTGTGGGTTCGGTTCCCACCAGGTACAGTGAAATCATTCTTTTCATTGCGAGCGATTTATCATCTAATATTATAATATATTGAAGCTAATATAGCTATTACAGCGAAATACCTGTGTGAGTTCACAGGTTAACCCCCTTCCCTCCCCTTCTCTGAAGAAAATCTAAATTATGATTCAAGATGGATTCTAAAACTATAATGGTTAATAATTTACTTCCCCTTCATTGAAGTCATGAGACAAAGACTATGAATATGAAAATTAAATAAAAGTTATGTATGTAAAAATTATGTAGTTCTATATATTGCATTTCATTCATTTATTTTTATCCCTTTCATGAGGACAATATGTATTTTAATATCTTACTTCCTGTTGTGTTGGTTTTCTAGTTTGTTCAACTAATTTTTGTGGTTTTCAGTTGTTATACAGTCCAATGGTTCATAGTGGTGACAGTGGTTTTGCCTTAAGCCTGCAGAGCTGGTTTTACTTCGCAGTAAACTTGGTTGAATGTTATTTTTTCCATGATTTGAAGTTCATGGTGAGCTGTCAGTGTTGCTATGATAGCACCTGACATCATCCATTACCCCCAACAGCATGTGGCATTCTTAAACCATTACTCTCTTTTCTATTAACTGTCTACTGCGTGTTTAACATCAGTAAATGGCCAAAAACTGGTGTGTTTCAACAGAGGTAAAACTAGTAAAGGGCAAAACATCTTTTACTTTCAAACAAAGCACCTGACATTGATTTGCTTGAAATGTACAGAATAAACTTAGTCATGTCTGATGTGTAATCCTGCTGAATTTTCATTCATGGATATGAAGTTACTCATGTTTTACTTCATGGCAAAATTGTCATAGTTTTTCTGTTGTTGAGAGCTAAAATGCCACCCTATCAACTTTTTACTCAAAAAAGTTTGTATGTGCAGTTTTTTGTTATGCGTGCACTCATTTCTTCTTAAGGTAAAAGCTATGCAAATTTTGTGATTGAAGTGAAATGTCAGTATGGGAAAATTGTACATTTTTTACTATGAAATTGATGGAATGGCGGTTTGTTTTTAATATTAATAATAAACACGACAGTTTTGCCTCAACGTAAAACATGAATAACTTTGCACTTGCATATTTGTAAATCAAAATGCATCGAAGGTACGGTTCCGACAAATTAGTAAACTCGTTATCAGATACTTCCCATGTTAGAAAATATTTTTTTTCATGTTAAAGTGGTGATTTACGAAAGGTGTGTTTGTGCGGCAGTCATGTATTACACTTTATTCCTAACTCCCACAACTAGTAATTGAACGATTCCAAAGTATGATTGGTAATTACAAAGTATTTCCACCATCATTATTGTGAGTTCATAATATAATAAGGGTAGTTCACTTAAGCCCACTCAGTTCATGACCACAAATGAACCCACTAAGATGTGTGCATTATCACCCGACAGACTAAGCATTAGTATATTTAACATATCAATCTGTTTACATAATGTTAATTAGCGGGTGTTCAATTGTCTTTGTACGTCTTCTCAATTGGTGAATTTGAAGAATGGAGTTTTAACTTTTGTCAGTTACTCACAGGATTAACCCTTTAATGGACCACACAGTCCTGTGCTTAACCCGAAACATGCTAATTATTTATAGGTAAGATAATATTCTTGTACCCATACCAGCAGCTTTACTGCCTATATGTAATAATAACTAGTGCAACGATAACTTTCTGATGTATGATTGCCCTTGTTGATTTTAACAACTTTTTTCATATCTAATAAAACCATCCACAGCATTTGTTAAATATAAGTAATTCACATTGCACATCATGTATATTGAGATTGCTAATATGTAACGGAGATCGCTTTGCTATTAGATCTATGTTGTCTATTTTCAGGATGTAGAAAAAGTGGTTGTTCGTTCCATTTGTGAAGCCCTCGGTAAAACTTTGAAACTTCCACCATCCGGGAGTCGAACTATAAAAGTGAAACTCGCCATTTCTCCCGACAGTAGCAAAGACATTGATACAAAAGAGCAAGACAGTAAAGTGAAATGGCCCATCGAATCCTCAGAAAGGACTTCGCCGTGCAAAGGCCAAGATTATGATAGCTCCAAGAGTGCAAATACAGCTTCGACCTATCTCATGTCTTCTGCCGCTGATAAGTCACTGTCCGGATCATGCCATCATCCAAACATTACCATAAACTCTCCCACTTTAGTGAACGTTGCTGTGAATGATCTTAAGCCAACAGCATCACCCAAGCTACGTCCCGTTCGTCACAGTCGATTGGTGTCAATCCAGAGGCAAGAAATGAAGAATAATCTAAAAGAACATTATAAGAAATGTTTTGATGAAAATGTGTTGGATAATAGGTAATTTTTTTTTTTAACATTTTGCAAACAACATTGCTGAATTTTTAAATTTATTGAAATTCATGCAAATTATTTCGACCTTCACCAGGGTGCATGAGATATGATGGGTATATTCCCCCTCCCTTTGTCTTGGAGGGAAATTTTAAAAAAGGGGCTGGATTTTTTTTTTCTTGTTATTATGTTGAGAAAAGTACCATAGTGTTGTTAGTTAACGACCACTACCCTCGTGAGCTCGTTAAGTTGGGCTAGTCCCCTTTTGTAAATTTTGTTTTGTGCAAATGTGTCTCCGTTCCTAGGTCATTGATCTCAGTTTTCTCGATGTTTCTGTTGAAATGGAGATTATGATTCTGTTTAAAGAATATTGATTTTCATTTGTGTTATTTCCCCAACATTCAGTAACCAATAATATCACATATTCATTGATTATTGTTTATAACTTTCACCATATGTATATCTCAGCTAGATCAGGGTTTCTGCAAATTTCTTCTACGCTTATTTACTTTGATCAGTATTTTTTTCTACATTATTTTCAATGCTTGATGGGAAGTCTTTGTGGCACTATAATGCAAAATTAAGTTGTATTATACCATGAAACCTGGAGTCTTGTGTTGACACATTGGTGTTCTCATTGATTCGTCTCATTCATATCCAACTCTTACTGCTTTGCAGTGGTAACACGTTTGCATAGAGTACCATTAACCCGGGTTTGATTCCCAATGGTGCAAAGAAGGCTTACCGAGTGACTACTCACTGTAGTCTGGGGTTTGGTTCCCTGGGCCTTAAGAGGTTTGGATTCCTCAGAAAAACTGTAGATCCTGGCACAGCATGAGCTTTGTAGTTCTTGTGCCATGAAACCACGAACAAACCAACGGTTACTTTTCCACTGCCAAATTATGGTATTTCCAAGTTTTATGAAAATACCTCATAAGCATTGACCATTTCCACAGCATGTTGACTAAACAGGCTGAGTCGTGCAGCCTTTAATTTTCATTTTTCTGTGTGCCAGCTGTGACATAGAAGTTAGTGGGGTGTGTATAATCCAACTTTTCTGTAGCACATTTTGTTTTTATAATGTTTTTGAATAACATTTTTGTTGGTTTCTTAGGATTGGAACACTAGAAAGTAAATATGAGCACTTTTACCAAAAATATTGAACGAGTATCTTCATTAAAAAAATAATAAAAAAAAAAAAACGTGCTGCAGATAATTTCTGTTAACCTGAGTTTTAATTAAACAAAATTCAATTCAGCAGGGTTCTACTATAATAAATTTTATGGTTAGAGCTTTAAGCAATCCAGCTCCAACTTAATGTGGTTTCAGTTCGTTGGGTCAGTACATTTGCAGTAATAATCTATATGTAAATATACCAGTGACAAGGTTCCCATGTACCTTGAATCATCAGGGAATTTGAAATCATCCCTAAATACTTTTAGGGATGATACTTTTAGAGAGAGAAAATTGATTGTTTGGTAAACTTGGGAAAGTACGGGAAAATTTTCACAACTTCCATTTCGAGTACTTAAATATCGTATGAATGTGAAGTCAGTTTCCCACAACTGGGTTTGTGCAACCTGCTCCCTACAATTTACCAGAGAATTTTTGCTTTCAGTGCAAGTTGGAACCCTGCAGTTAAATAGTAGCAGCCTTTCGTGAACCTGACCTAACAGTTACCTACCTTTAAGTATTTGTATGTATTATTCTAAGGGCATCGTACAATGTATGCCATCCTTAAATCTCAAGTGTAATCTATGTTGGAGACTATGAAATGTTATTAATTTTCCACCCTCCAACAAAATACAGAATTCACACATTTTTTTTTTTTTTTTGACTCCTTTCTCTGGTGCTTTCAATTTGTTTGTTTCTTTGATTTGTTTATGAAACTTGTGGAAATCACAGATGAATGCGTACGGGACAGTCCTTGTGTGAAGAAGATCGAATGAACAGTTGCATACAAAGACCACCCATGACATATTATAGATGGAATAAAGTAGATCAGATCAAAAGGTTTAGACTTGAGAGTATTTGAGTGATTGGCTGATCGATTGGAAAGATGAAGCATGCTATTGATAAACATAACCTCATATTTCGTGACAGTTGAAGGTTGTGAGCATTATGAATATGACTTACAGTGATGTAGTTTGTGAATGCATTAAGCAGACATACGGGCCACAGCATGAGCATAAAAGTTATAAGATTACGGTTACCTGTTAAAGGTTCGAGTACAGAGACAGGGTGTTACACTGTTACATTCGAAGCTAGAGGGAGAATGACATGTTATCCATTTGAGAATTTTTGATCAATGATCTTTTACATGCTGTGATTGGCCAGCAGAAGGCTATCTTATTGTACAGTGGTCCAAGAGTGGGGTAGATGGGGAATTTAACACATAGTCATAAATTTGTATGTTCTATCAGACTGTACACTTAGCCTGACAATGGCACAGACTGCTCTCAAAGGGGGCTTTTCATGAGAAAGAATCGGTGTAGCCTTTCATGTCTTAAAAGTGATACACAGCTGCTTTTGCTGATCATGAGAAAAGAATATTTCTGGGAGCTTGGAGACTGTGAGGACGGCACGCTGCAAATGTTTATAACAGTGTGTCTAAAATTTGTTCTTACGAGTTAAGACTGTGATAATTATTTAGTTATCATGTTCGATTGTGGTGGTATCCTTACATTGATCTTTATCATAATTTTGAAGTTTGTATAATCTTTTTTTAAAGGATATTTTTTGGATTTCGATCATTTGTTATCATGGGTGATTATGTTCCGGGATTTCTTTTTAAAAAAATTACAAAAATTTTGTTTCCTCGTAATTTTTTATATTCTTTTGAAAATGAGTGCCTTTACCAAAAATATTACGCAACTTTTTAGGGAATTTTCTGGTATGTTCAGGGAATCTGGTTTGGACTTTCAATCACCCTGTTTTATATATGAGGGCCTACCAAAAAGTTTCAGAACTCTACTGATTATTCTGTAACTTTCTGATAGCCTCTCGTAGTAGTGGGCCATAAAGCTGTAAATTATATCCATTCATCTATGCATGATGAAACCCTGCTAATTACAAATGTTATTACTTAATTTGTTCGGATATATTAGGCTTCTTTATTTTTCTGATTGAACAATGATATTATGAGGCAATAGCAAATAACAAGATGTTGTTTATTGGATCAAACACAGCCGCAACTACACTATTGTACTAAACAGTACTCCGATTAATATGCCATTCCTGTGATCAACACGAAAATCAATTGGAAAGCATGGATAGGACAAAGCATCGCCTCTCGTCGTCTACCAGCTATTACTACCCACTCTCAGTTTCTTGCTCTTGAATCTTTGTTTTTCTGTCCATTGCTTCCCATCCTAGTTTTCTGTTACTAACCAGATGTGTCGCTTTCTGAGCCTGAGGGCCATATCCTTAAGCTGTAGTTTCCCCCCTGTGACACATAGAATGTATATACAGTCAATTCCATTTAATTGTGACTAGGACATTTTGGCTCAATTAAGCGGCTGCTCCAAATAGGCGAATTTCACATAAAATTAAACAGTGAATATTTTTTCAATGCTACATATATAATGTACGTAGTAAATATAAGAAAAAATACTTGTACCTTCAGTTTTACCCTTCTCGCAAGTCATGACGCTGGTGTGCATCATGCTCGTGCCAGTGCTGCATCATCATGGCAACAGTAAACATTAAGTAATATGTGCCTGTTTACAAGTCTTAGTGTATTGTATATGAGATCACATTTCTTTTGGCATGCAATATAATATGTAATACTAATTAATGATTAGCTTAAATTCTTGTCCAAATTAAGCCGAATGTTGGCCCAGTTAAGTGTTTGTTTGGATTAAACAGAATCAACTGTAGTTTAAAATAATGCACGCAATTAAATTTGTTTCATAGTTTTTATCTCTACTTTTTTTTTAACCACATTAGTATCTTTTGATACACAGAGTAACAAGGTGCACAAAATCTCACCAATATTTTAGAAACATGACATTTGTTGGTGTTTACTTACTATGCCACTCTGTGTACAGTCATGATTGCGTACATATTAAAACTTGCAAAAAAAAATGTAAGAACTTCAATAGTCGGAATATTTTGTTAATCTCGCCTTTTGAACCCAATATGTTTGGATTGTGTAATTCCACTATTTTTGATAAATAGGCCTAGTACATGACCAACTTTGTTCTGAAGTAATTTTACATGTTCGTTTCTTCTGTACAGGAATTCTCAAAAGGAATCTCAAAATGTGGCCGATGATGTGCAGAATCACCAGCATGCTCATGGCAGGGAACATCTTCCGGAAAGTAAAGATCGACGGAATCATTATCTGGACTTGGCCGGTATAGAAAACAATAAGTATGGAAACTGTTTGCCACCACAAAACAAGCCATGTATACCGCCATTTGTTGATCCCAATTATGTTTGTCCATATCGAATATTAGACCGAGGCCACACTTGCTCCAAGTCACATCGGACAGTAAAAGATGGTGGCCCTGAATCTCCGATCAAGAAACATCCAAACGTGTATCTTCCAAAATTTAATTCTGGATTTCCAGAATTTTCTCAGTGTAAGAATCGTGTGGACACCAGTATGCAGGACGATTTGCTGAACTTGAATTTTGATTTATGTGATCTTGTGCCACAAGCAAAGTTTGATTGGGAGAGGATCCACCACCGGAGGTCCAAGTCTTACGATCTGCATCAGACAGAACTGCACCATGGAGGGGGTATCTACTCCCCGAAACTAAAACAGCGACCAACAACTGCTGCAACATCCGAAAACGTCAAAAATCCAAATCATTTAACTTCTTCACCTGCTCATTATCGTTTTAAACACCGTGATAAAGAGCGCCAGCGAGCAATGCAGCAAGTCGCCAGTTGGATTACCCGTGAACATGTAAGTAATAAAGAAGAAAAAGAAACTCATTATTTAACTGGAGGGTTCGTCAAATCTCCACCATCCGGCACCGCCGAAAAACATCAACATCATCATCTTCATGAACATGTCCATCACCATTATTATCATTTTGCTGATTTTTAAGTAATTTTTTTATTTGTAAAAATATACATATTTTCTAAAGTGATAACAAATTCCAGTAGGAATTTTTGGTAGCTGCTTGGAATACACAGTGTCATTTCATGAAGAAAATTAGGGTCATGAAAGAAATACATAAAAATTTTATGTACTATAAGATATGTTGCAATAATATCTTTGTTCAGTTAGTAATTTCGAGGTGTTAATATTTATGTAAGAGAATACAACATAATGTTTTGTCGTTGGCTTAGATAACCATGGACATATACAAATTATATTTAAAGTTAGTATACAGTGTTACCTCCAAAGAAGGGACACCTCTGTTTAAGGGCCAAAATGTCCCGTCCCTTGGGTTTCCCTTATTGGAGTTAATGCTGTATTTGTGCTCAGAGTGGAGAATAATCTGCATTGAATATTATTCATGATACAGCTTAGAAAATACAATATTGAGGGAAAGAAACGGTTTATTGACATATAATTCTAAAATTCCAAGCAAAATTAACCAATACTATCAAACTGGTGCTGGAATGTAGTTCCATCGATGTTTTGTTTGTTTCTGGCATAAGGACTCCTCAAATCACATTGCATGAGGGCTTACAGTTTTCGAGGAGATCTGAACTTACGTTAACTAGGAAATTGAACTTTGGAGTATGCCTCTGTAAGAAATGAAACTGTACACACCCAGAATCAGTGGATGTTGAACTCTAATTTTTTGCATGTAAGCACAGACGTATTATGTTTGTATTAACATTATCTGATCTGAGTTAATGTATCTGCACCTTAACTTCATTTAATTGGATTTACTTCTATATATTGTAAATTACATATGTATTGTTCCCACACACCCTAGAAAATCTAAAATTATAAAAGAATTTGAAATTGTCCCTAAAGGCTGGGGGAGGGGGGGAGGACTAGAGTTTTTGGTCAAACCATGGAAAAGTCAGGGAAAACTTTTAAGTTTTATTTTGAATAGCAAAATTTTCCATGAACATGAAGGCATTTTCCCCAAAATTGAAACTTAGTTGAAAGTTTCGTGATTGGTCAGTGAATTTTGCTGAAAAGGTCAGGGGAAAACCTGGAAATGTCAGGGAATTCTTTCATCAAACGTGAATGCGAACACTGATATGACTTTGTAGATCATTTTTTATTGTTGAGTTTTAATGGGTATTTAACGTCCAGTTCATTAATTTTGAGTACGGTTTAAACTACGTAAGTGCAGCAATGGAGTTCCATGCAGTTAAGTGGTTTATGCACTTAAGCAGACCCCCTTTAAAATGCTCCATATAGTATGTTTTTCCACCAAATTGTTATACTTTCTTATTAAAATACTACCTATTTCTGAATTTATAAATTATGGACAGTATTTATTTTAATAGTTAAGTGTACTGTTATTCGTAAAGATGAACTGTGTGGCTGTACTTACATTTGATTTAAAAAGAAATTCAAATATCCAACTTTGGATCAAACTCTTTAAACAGGCAAGTTTTATCTTTCTGTTATAACTAAAGCAGGGTGTCTACTGGTCCCCGAAATGCCCAAACGAGGCATGAGGGTCCCAAAAATTGACTACAAAATTAAATTTTTCATTGCTAAATTTTGCCTTTATTTCTGACCAGCGGGGGTGAAAAGAAATGCATATATATACACACACACACAAGTTAAAACAATAAGGATTTTCTTCTGGTATATTTATTCCTTTTCTAAGTACTTGATCTTAAATGATTTGAAATCATGAAAGCATATTTTTCTTAGTTTTATAAATATAATAGTAAGTAAATAAAAAATAAGTTACTTATTTTTATGCAATATAATATTTTATCTGTGACATGATTGACAGTCAGTAAAACAAATGCTTACAATATGGTTTATTACACAACATTAAGTCTATGTTATAAATGTTATTTTCAACCAAATACCCTTTTTCTCCTTTAAGTTACAGAAAAAAAAATCTTATATAAAATTGTTTTTGAAAAATTGAATATTTTATATGGTTAAGCATATATAAGTGCATAACATTAACATTATATGCAGACGACACTAGTGTATTTATAAGAGGAAATAATGTTGAAGAATTGATAAAAACTGGACAGGAAGAAATTGGAAAATATGAACTTTGGTTTAGAAGTAATCACATGAAAATAAATGACACTAAAATAAAAATATTAATTTTTAAAACGAGGAACAAAAAAATTGGTAAATTGAGGGATATAGATAGAATTTATATTAATGGAAAAGAAGTTGAAATTGTCAAAGAAATTGATTCCTTAGGAGTAACATTAACGAACGATTTATATTGGAATAAACAAATTGAAAAAAAAAAAAAAAATCAGTTCGGGAACAGGAATTATAAAGAAATTGTCACGTGAAGTTAATAAGAATGTGTTACTGAGTCTGTATTATGCTTTTCTATATAGTCACCTGATTTATTGCAATTGTATATAGGAAAATTTGAATAAGAACAACATGAAGGTAATTAAATCCGTACAGAATGAATTTTTAAAAACCATCGAACGAAACACCAGCTTAAGTTACATTACATTATTTGTAAAATATGGTATATTACCAATTGATAAAATCAATGAATATTGTACGCTAGAACTAATGTATGAAAGGATAATAGAAGGAAAACATTTTGGATAATATTGATATCCAGTATCACGAAAACAATAGAAATTTAAGAAGAAGCAACCAAATTAAGCTACGAGAGATTAGAACGGAAATGTACAGAAAGGAATTGAATATATGGGAATAAAGCTTTGGAATGAATTCCAAATAATCTTAAAAATCTTTAAACTACTACTTTTTTTTTCTACAAATAAACATTATTATATATAACCAATGGTAATGCAAAAACTAAAGTGAATAATACAAATTTGTAAGGTCCCCAAAATTTGATCATGGGTCCCCAGAAAGTCCCCAAATTGGATTCTAGATTTTGGTAGACACCCTACCCAGTTATGGGTACGAACTTAAAAATACTTAACAAGCAAGAATGTGTTTATACCAGTCTCTTTGCAATTTGGTTTAAATAGTAGTCCATGTACTACACCATTCTGCGAAATAACTGGCAACAATATATATACGTTCGTAAAGAGATTATATATTGTCCTTCGTAGCTCAGTGGGTAGAGCCTCCGCCCGGCAAGTGGAAGGTCGTGGGTTCAGGTCCCACCGAAGGCAAAAACATATATTTTCTTTCGAACGTTTCAACATCTAATCACGCCATAACATCTGTGCTGGTTCACTATGCCAAAAAACATTGATTAAAATTGTTGTTTAAGCAAGAATGTTTCCTAGTTAACACAGGGCCCCCCACACAACTTTGGAAACCTGGAATTGTTAGGAAATTTGATTGCCCTAAAGGTCAGGAAAAACAATATTTTTTGACCAAAACTTGGAAAAGTCAGAGGAAACTTCTTTAACTTTTATTTTAAATAGCCAAATCTCCTATGAACGTGAAGCCATTTTCCCCGCAACCAAAATGTAGTTGGAAATTTTTTGATTGGTCAGGGAATTTTGTGTTGGAAAAGTTGAGGAATTTTGCTGAAATGGTTGGATAAACCTGGAAAAATCGGGGATTTTTTTTTCTCCAATGCAGGTGGGAACCCTGTTAACAGCTCCTTGCAAATGACTAAAATTGGGAGGAAGTATTAAAAGTTAAGACACAGATGAGTCATATGGTTCACTTTCCATCCAATACCCAGAATTCCAATATGAAGGCCCACGATACTTTTGTGGAAACGTGAGCATGATGTCTTGTGCACTTCACAGATTGAAATTCTGTAATAAAGCATCAGTTTGACTTAAATAAGTATGTGCACTTATGGTTATGCCGATAATTCAGATATTAAAAAAATAGGGAATTTTTATATGGTTTGTGCAACTATGCAATGTGCATTTATGTAAGTTTGTATATTTCTAATCCAATTTACACCATATGAAGTATTGACGTGTATTTTTGTACATATTCAACATAGGAGATACATTTTGAGGTGTATACAATTATCACACACACGTATATACGTAGGAAAGTGATGTGCAGATGGAACACAATAGAATGCAATTTTTATAGCTACATAGGTTTCTCACGTTTCTGTTTGCATCTAGTGCTCTTTTTGTGTTAATACTGGCAATTACTTAACTGTGTTTTGGGAAACAAATTAATTTGTTAAATTAATTGGTTTTCAATTAAATTAATATGAGCAATAGAAGTTGGGGCAGCTAATAGAAATATGGTGCTAATTACAGCAATTTATGTTTTTAATGAATGTTACCAAATTGAAATTTGATGAATGATTTTGCGTAACAATCAGTTAGATCCATAGTGTTTATATTCATGTTTTTAAAAAATCATTATTTTTTTTTAAAAGACTTTTAATTGACTTTTTAATACAGTGTGTCCGTAAAGTCATGATGCACTTTTGACCGGTTACAGGAAATCAACGAAACAAGATAAAAATGTGAAATCTTCACCAAATAAAAGGAAAACTCTCCAAGTTTCTGTACTCTGATGTGCAAGCGTGTGCGCACACAGGTGATGACGCAACACCACGAGCTGCGCGGCAGTGGATCAGCCCACGCCAGTCAAGATGTGGACGTTACAGAGGAAAATTCAGTGTGTTCTGTGGCTTGCTAAATTCGAATCCGTGACCAAAGTGCAACGTGAATATCGTCGCGTGTACAACGAAGGTTGTGTTTAGCGATGAGGCAACATTCCATGTCTGTGGACAACATGTGTGTAGGGCAACTGTACTGAATAGGTATGAAACTTGGATAGTTTTCCTTTTATTTGGTGAAGATTTCACATTTCTATCTTGTTTCGTTGATTTCCTGTGACCGGTCAAAAGTGCACCATGACTTCACGGACACACTGTATATACACATAATGTTGTTTCATATTAGTGTTATTTCACATGACTATAGGCAATACAAAACTCGGTCTGAGTCACTAGTTATTTAATAATAATAATAATGCAATTTATTTTACAAACAAACTGAAGGTTAAATACAAATGTAAAAGAATGAAAAAAACAAAATGGTAAAATAAAACCAAAAGGTGCCTGATGAATGATCAGAAAAAAAAAAAATGAACAGAAAGTCAGCTTGATGAGTTCCGGCCGCCCCTCAAATACTAAGAAAGTTAAATTGATGAGTTCCGGCCGCCCCTCAAATACTAAGAAAGTTGAATTGATGATGTCATAAAAGAAATTAAATATCATCATGGAAAGTACCATTAAAAAAATTAAATATTTTTTAAAAATGATTTGAGTAATCGATCACTCTGAACGTTGGTTAACCAACTCTGGCTGAAAGTAAAAAGTTACTTAATATTGCTCGATGACAAACCGATTGGTCTCAGGTAATCATATATCATCTGATATGAGGAGGTATGTGGGCACACGAATAAATACTAGAAAAATATTTAATGTAAATTATAAATCAGCTATATGCGAATAAAAATTACATGATAAGGGAAATTGTACGTTTTTTATTAAATTTAAGCAATGAAATATAGATTTTATCATAATAAGCAATGAAATGTAGATTTCATCGTAATAAGCAATGAAATATAGATTTTATAATATGGTGATTGCTTTTATTAACCAGTAGGTCATATGATCTGCTAGTTAATTCACTGTGTGAATTGTGGTATGGTCCATTCAGTATAAATTAATTTAGTTTGAACATTTGAGGTGTATAATCTCGTTAAATAGAGGTCCATAGAATCTAAGGTTTGTTAACTCTGCTTACTTTTTTTTTCTATGCATTATTAGGGTTCCCACACACTGCCTGCAAAATGTAGACTTACCAGGGAATTTGAGATCATTTCTTAAGATCAGGGAAAATTTACATTTTTTGGTCAAATCTAGAAAAGTCTGGAAAAACTTCTTTAACTTCTGATTTGAATAACGAAATCTTCCAGGAACGTGAAGCCATTTTCCTTGCAACTGAAGTTTAATTGAAAATTGTGATCGGGCAGGAATTTTGTTGGCAAAATCGAGGAAAAACCTGGAAAAGTCAGGGAATTCTTTTCTCCTATCTGAGTGGGAACCCTGATTATATATGTATGCAGTAATCCTTTGATTTTCAGCCATCCATTTAATCATTGGTCAGCATGACATTATCTATGAGCTTCTGACGGTTAGTGAACGCAAATACTATATGTTTGAATATGTGCTAAAGTTTTCACTATAAAGGCAGTATGGAAGAGACCTTCTTTTTTGTTTTGTATAGAATGGCCTAGGTTGTTATTTACCTTGCTTATTTGTTGTCCTTACACTGTGAAAATACAATCAACCAGCCAAGTACATACATAAACGTTTAAAGCTTGTTGTACTCAATGCATTTTCTGAATTTGAAAGAAGTGTTTTCGTTAAAACAGAATCATTAGCTCGTAAAAGGTTGATTAGAATAATCAAAATTCTAACCTTGAAGATAAAACTTGATATCGTAGTGTTTTTAAATAAATGGTTCTGTTCTGTGGGGCTTACACACATAGGGATGTTAGATTATGCAAGATGTGGGTAGCTTTGCAGTAGTATGTGCAAATTATCATGGTTTAATTTCAGTTGGTACTTGGCGTTTTTTTCTTTCTCCCCCTTACAATCCAGTATTGACTTCCGTAGATTTGAAAGGAGTTTGAATGCTTCAGGGAACTATAGGCTATGGTGCAATAAATTCTTAGTTGTCTTGTGCCGTAAGAAGAAATGGAATATTGGACATAGGTTGAAAAAGGCAAGAACCACTGACATAATCATAGGCATAATTTTTGGGGTGGGGGGTGCACAAGAGGCATGTGTGCTCTTCCAGTTTTTTTAGAATGTAGGCAAAATTATATTTTTGTCCTCTCTCGGTTTGGGGCTTTTTTATGCCCAGATTTTTTGCCCCCACCCACCCATTCCAATTTAAACCCCCCAAGTTACGCATGTGGATGTAATGATTGCAATGTAAATTTTCTAATCTCTTAAACTTATTGTGAAATCTCTATATACTGGCCGTACTATGCATTTATATTAGATATGAACCACTCTGAGTAGATGTATTTGGAGATGTCTTCATCCAGAAGTTGATAATAGTTTAATTTGCTGATATATGATGTAAATGTGGATGTAATTTCTTATTTGTGGTAAATTCAGTTGCATTTGTTGTTATTACAGTTAATTGCACCTTAGGTAGCAAGGATTGTGGTCAACTTTAGCAATCTTTTTCTACTACTACCGCTTACAGGTGGAGTAGTATGCATCAATAATATATATGTCCAGTATATGTTGCCGAACATAGTTATTAAAAAAAAGTTGTTTTGTAAAAAAAATTATATATATACATATATATAATTATACACTCATGTTTATGAAAATTGCAACGCCATGAAGGAATGCTCAAATAAGATTGAAATTTATACCACATATAACGAGAGGTGGTTTAAAGATACGATTAACTTTACAGGCAAATACAACTACATTGTGAACAGAAAATCAATATTTAATGAAGAGGTCCGTCCATATGGCAATAAAAGCCTCTAAACTTCTGGCCATCAAATCAAATGGAGTTTGGATATGTTTATGGGGTACTGCCTGTCAGTTTTCTTCTGAGTACATAGTTCATTGGTAGTGACTGCTGGAGAACGGTAATGATCCAGTTGACAAGTGACCATATTTCACACATGTGTTGTTAACAAGCAGACTAAGGAAGAAACGATACCTCATGTACTGTGAAGAAGGCTTTGATATTCCGGGCAACATGTGGTCAGGCATTGTCATGTTGGAATATAGCACCAGGAGCATGTTAAACAAAAGGTACAACTTGGGCTTTTAAAACATCCCTGATATAGTGGTTGCTTTTGAATGTATCCGCAATTTGTAACAGCCGGGATTGCCTATCATGGACAATAGCATCCCATAACCACCACAATACCATCTAACGTGTATGCGGCCATCATTGTAGTCCAGATTTTGGTAGGACTTTTCCAAAAACACGATCTGGTGCCTACCTGCATGCCATTGCCTATACTCATCCGCCCATCGTAACCGGAAGCATCGATGGTTCAGAGTCAGAGAAGTGTCCTCCACGAAGTATTGCATGCACATAGTTCTCTGCACAGCAGATGCCTTCGAACCATAGAAGCAGACGACAACACACCTGTATCAGTGAAACAATGCTGTACTAACACTCTAGAGAAACCTGTAAAGTTTATTACAGCCATACGGATGAGGCTTCCATCATCTTGTGTTTTCGTCACATTTCATGGTCCACTGTCGGATTTTCAACTTTTTCAGTATTCTTTGGTTCGCTACTTTCACATTTGCATTACTGTCAGGACATTATATCTTAAAAGAGCAACAATATTATCATTCAAAAATCCGATGTTGCTTCCCCGTTCAAACTTCATTGCTTGATCACATGGCACTCTTCGACATTGGCAATATATAATGACTAGTAGAACAGTTTTCAGCTCTCTGGCAATGATACAATACTTGTCTGGCTATTCCACATCTTTCTATTCATACTTCTCGTACAACAGTTCAGAGGGCGCTGCTGTGTCCTGGCATTCTTATTCACGCTTAATTTATGATCATTTGCACATCATTTGAATCGGACAATTCCTTGGTGCTGCAGTTTATATAAACATGAGTGTATATATAAGCATGGCTCAACAAATTATAGCAAATTATACTCGCCAGACAAAAGCAATAATCACCTGCCTGAACAAAAAAATCTAGCATAAAAAGATCCTTTCTACTTGTCAATCGAATAACTTTAGTTGCCAGTGGTGATTGGATTTATCGATCCCTGTATATAAATATGTCGACAAAAATATATGTTTATATATATAACAGAATTTTCATACATTTCTGAAGAGTTTTCTACACCGCAGTTCTTCTCACTATTTATTCTTGCTATAGGGGATTGCATGGTGATATAGAGGACTTTACAACAGGCTAGTTTACCATGTAGAAAGTCCAGATTCAAATCCAAGTCTCGTAGCAAGTACTTGGTAATTTTCCTTTTTACCAGTTCATGTCCAGAGGCTTGGATTTTCTAAGCAATGAAGGTTCATGAACTTCAGGTCCAAGCGCTACATGTTCTTGGGGTCTCGAAATACAAACAGAAGAACTTAGTTTCAGTTTAGGGTGAGGATGTGGATGTTGCGAAACTGTGGCAATAAGTGAAGGAAAAAATGTCACTCCTTAGAAGTTAGAGCTTACCTTAGAAAATGTAACTTTTTAAATTAAAAATTTTGCTACTGTTGTGGAAGATTTTAGCTTAATTTTTATTAAGATTTTCTTTGCATTTTATTGCTTTTTTAACGTAAAATATATATGAGAAATAGAATAATTTGTAGTAAGTGGTTCTCGTGTAGTGTTTTTTTTTTTTATAAAGGATTTAGCCATCTACAACCCCTGGAAAGAAGTTTAGAATCAACACCTATAGTCTACAAAATTTCACAAAAATTGATAAGTATTTTAAAGAAAATAAATTTATTAAACCGAATTGGTGTATTTCCAAAAATATATATTGGTTCTGAAATTTACATGCGAAAAAAATAATCTAAATTGGCAGTATTTTTTTAAATTATTTAATTTTACCTAATAACACCGTGTGAAAAAAGTATGGAATCAGGTGAAGTACGAGGAAAAAACTATGGAATCGTGTTAAAATTTATTTGATTAGTATCACGTATGTTCTCCACGGGCCTTGATTACAGCTTAAATTCTCTTTGGCATGGACTTTGCAAGTTTTCTGTAATCATCTCTATCAATTTGCCCCCTTGTGGTCTTAACAGCAATTTTTAATATTTCTTCATTTGTTGGCTGCTGCTTCATGACAAGTTATTTAAGTTTCCACCGCAGATTTTCAATTAGGTTTAAATTCGGACTGCAAGCCTGCCAGTCCAATGTCTTGTAGTTTGTCTCCGAAAAGTAATTTTTAACAAAACGAGACCTATGACACGAGGCATTGTCGTCCATGAAGGTGACTTCCTCATACTCCAACCGGTCTTCGATTGTTAGAATGAGAAAAGCATTAAAATCTTGATGCAAGCTTCCGAATTCACAGTTCCATTTACTTGGACCTTCGGACGACATACTCCCCCACTCCAAAGATCACAAAAGATGTAGGAAACTTTTTGCGGAACTTCATACAATCTTCATTCATGGTTTCTTCTTTTAGACACCAAACAAATGCTCCATTGTCACCATCAATACCAAAGCATATCCTTGACTCATTACTAAATATCACTGTACTGCAGTCCATACCAGTCCAATTTTTCCTTCGTTTTGCCCATTTTAATTTAACTTGCTTTTTTTGTAAGTTTAGGTTTAACCTTGGCCTTAAAAAAGCGAAAACCCATACTCTGTAGATGTTTTTCTATTTGTTTTATCACAAACGTTGGCTTTGGATTTTTTTTTATTGATCATTTATTGGTTTTGACATCAAAAATATCATACCTTTACATATTTTCCTTGGAGTTTGATCCTGACTAGTAGAAGTTGCACGAGGCCTGCCACAATGTTGAATGTTCATCACGCTTTTCGTTTCTTTATACTTTTTCCAGATTCTTGAAATGGCGGATTGAGAACAAGAAAACGTCTTTTCAACTTCTTGCTGAGTTTCCCCTTCTGCTAACCATTTAATTATTATGTTCTTAACTTGAACATTGAGCTCTTTTATCTATGCCAATTTTCTTTGCTAACTAACGATATGGACGCAATTTGACGCAGTATAGTCCATATGCTCTTGCGCCATAAAAATTCACACAAACAAAAGAAAGTGATGCTGGTGTGCTATATATACCTCCGCTCAGAATTCAACCATGCATATTACATAATCATAACATCATTTGCTCACTTAGAATTTGCATAAACAAGCCTTTGATTTCATACTTTTTTCCCCATACTTCAAATGATTCCATACTTTTTTCTCACGGTGTTGTGAGTTAAAATTAAATAATTTAAAAAATACTGCTAATTTAAATGATCCCTTTACATGTAAATTTTAGAAACAATGTATATTTTTGTAAATACACCAATTCACAATAAATTTATTTTCTTTAGAATATCTTAATGATTTTGGTGAAATTTTATAGACCATGGGTGTTGATTCCAAACTTTTCCAGGGTTGTGTGTACTTTTAAAGTTTCACTGTTCCTAGAAAGAGTTTAGAGCTTTACGTTCTTGCCAGTTGTTAGATATCAAGATGCATTTTTCTCTACTGTGTCAAATGCCATGGTTTTTAAAGCCATTTAAGCCCCCCATTCCCTATAATTTTTTAATTTGTACTCCACTGGTCAACTGCCATGGGAATTTTTGTCATATTTCAATACATTTATTTTGAATGAAATTTGGAAGGCATGTCACACATGTATAGCTTCTTGAATCACATAACTAGTCACGAGAAAGAAACCACCAATCAGAAGCATTTATGGTCACTGCCAATCGTAGTTCATCTTTTATGATCACGCATTAATTGAATATATAAGGTAATTGGTTGATTAGATTTAAATCAAATGCGTATTTTTTAAATGTAGATGTTATCTTAGAAGTAACAGTTCAGCCGAGCCTGTAATCACAATTTTTTCTAATACATATGAGTATTCACGGTCCTTTAAATTATAAAATGTGTATATTATATCATTTTGGCATCAAGAGTGAATTTTATACTTGTGCCAAATATTTACAAGCACATGATATTTTAAAGGTAGACTTGTACTTCATATTTAGGAGAGTCCAGGTGTGTCAGTGCCAGCATATACTACACTATTGGTATGACACTGCTCACAGCATAGTTTCATATATACTACATTGTTGGTAGGTTATCATGCTGTCGTAATGTGCATATGTGTGTCGAGAATAAAAAGTATAGTTTTATATTTGGAAGTCTGTTTTCTTTCAAATCAACGTAACATGCTTCATAAATCACTGCACCCCATTTATTAAAGGTTAATGAAAATATTTTAAATCAAAGAGATCATTTCTTTCTGTAAAAATTACCAACTTTGGCCCTATTTTTACTGGCGACTCTTAAAATTTTGTGAATTTTAATCTTAACTCTTATGGAAGAATATATGCAAGTAGATTTGTATGTCCAAACAAACACTCGGTGCTTCTATCTTATGTGAACGAGTATGGCCAATTCTTGGATGTTTCATCTCTTATCGCCAAAAGATGGTGTTGCAATGTTACAGATGTTACATGTAAAGGTTTTTTCGAATTATTAACAAGTGATGGATTATATACGATTGATTTTGTATTTAGGGTGTCTACTCACCTGGAAAAGTCAGGGAAATTTGAAATTCATTGTTATAATAAATAACTTATTAAAATAATTTTCCTGAACTGTGCTTTTCATACCACATTACCTACTGAAAAATTTGAAAAACTTGTACTTTTGACTAAACTTCTTCCAAAAGTTACCATTTTTCACCAAAACTAATATAATTTATATAAAATTATTAAGCCTATATATTTCTCAGGAGAAAATGTTTGCCAAATATATAACTAAAACTTGAAAAACAAAAAGTGTTTTTAGCCAAACTATTTAATCTGTAAGGGATTTTGCTAATACCAATCTCCTTTGCCTTATATACAGTCATACACATTTTAAATGAAATAGAAGATGAAGCATCAGCTTTGCGATTATATAGTTAAACTTTTATAATGAACTCAAAAAGTGTTGAAAATGTTGTAAATATTTAATACTAGTTTTTAGTGTAAAAAAAATGCATTTTTTTTTTAAATACAGTTCTTTGTATTTGTAAATTCACTGTAATTGAGTTACAAATGGCGTTGGGGTTTGCGTTAATCGATTTTGTAGCCTTGAAACTTATTTTGATTGCGAAAATTTTAGTGCATTGTGTGTTGTTTACTGTAACTAGCAACTGGAAATCGATTAAGATTTGGTCTGGATACCAGGAAAAGTCAGGGAAGTTTGAAATAGAATTTGGGTAGACACCCTATGGTGAATTGTCAGTTCTCTGTTATTAATAAAATTGTTAAAAAAATCAATAAAAAAAAATTGAGTTTCAAACAGGTGAAAAACTACCCAGTACAAAGGGAATGCAAGACCAAGTGTCTCCCCATTCTAATTCAGCAATTAGTGTTCATGCAAGATAGGATGTTTTGTGGGAAATGTATATTTATAATTTTCATTTAGAATAATTTTTATAGTGCCAAATCAGTGGTGCAAGAAAGGGGGTCTCAGACCTCACACACTGAATATTGAAATATTTTGTCTAATGCCACATCACATATTTTTTAAAGGTGTTTGAGCCCCCCCCATAATTTTTGAATTGGTTCGCTATTGTGTTAGATTATTCAGAATGTTGCACAGTGTTATCTATGGAAGAAAAAATTTAAAGCATCAAAAGGAATTTTTAATTATTGCACTTTTCGACTATGCGGCTGACAAGTTCTTCAAGAGCTTGCTGTCTGCTTTTGCTAGCTTCCAGAACTTCGGCATGCGATGCAGCTCGTTTCACATCATATTCCATAACGCATTTATTAGTAATAAGCGATAATCCGAAAACTCGAAGGCCGCAGTGTTTGGCCAATACTACTTCATGAGCTGTGCTCATTCCTGAAACATAGAAAATAATATAATGTTATTAAACCCAGTTTTTATGTACAAGTTAAACACAAAATTGGTTGGATCTCGCTACTCGATTAAAGTACAATACTGCAAAGTCTGAAACAGGTATGGTCTGTCCGTTAGACGAGTAGTTCTTATGTCGGGTTTTTTGTCGTACTTAAACCTTTTTTACCACATGCCTGGTCATGGAACTCTTTTATAAGTTTTACTTATTAAAAAGGTAAGGGGTCGTTGGGGAGATTTCAGAATTTACCGACAAGTAGGGGGGGGGAGGCTGCAGTCCAGGGGCCTTCACTGGCAAGGACCTATGCTGTGGGGGCCCGGCCCACTGATTGAGTCATGAGGCCACTCAAAGTGAGCCTGGAGGCTTGCCTTGGCTCTCAGTGCCCCTAATTCATGAGGTATTTATTGTTATATGGTATTTCTAAGGGAATGCAATATCTTTTCCATCAGTTATATCTTTTATAATGTGTTCATTTCTATGAAAACTATCAAAGATGTGAAATATGAAAATGTTAATTACGATAATGATGAAGGTGTTTACGTTGTCCTCTTTATAACATTTGTAATTGTTCTGTTAAAAGGTTAGTATTTTTATAATGGAGGGAACATATATATTAATGCAGTGTTGTTAAACAATGCATTTTTTTTTTGTGCAACAGTCCTTGAAGGACTAGGGCCTCCTTAATGATAATCGTCCATTCTCCTCTAACCAAAGCTTTAGTTTGCCATTCTCTTTCTCCCATTCTCCATGGATCTTCTTCCACTCTATCAAGCCACCTTTTCCACCTTTTTTTTCCTACTGGATTAGTTCGGACAACCTTGCTAGCTATTCTAGATTTTCCCATCCTTTCCGCATGCCCAAACCATCTAAGTCTTCTTTTTCTTATTTTTGTCACAAGTTCACAGTTTCCATATAGGTTGTATATTTCTCTATTTTTCCTAATTCTCCATACGCCATTTTCATTAACCGCCCTGAGAGTATTTTCCAAAGTACTTTCCAAATTCCCATTAATTCTTTATCGCTAGTTGTCCAGGTCTCATCTGCATGTAAAACTACAGGTCTTGTTTTATAGATGGTAAAATTTAGTTTTCATGAGAAATCTTTAGAACTTAATACTTTCTTAAATGTGTGAAATAGTACCTACTACCAGCAGTGCTTAAGAGAGAGGGCCTCAAGCTCCCCATTGGATATCAAAATACATTTTGCCTAAGGCTGTATCACTTAACCTTCTTTAAAGCCACTTGAGCCAGCCCCTCATAAGTCTTGAATTGCTATGACCATTGGCATATGCAGGGGGGGGGTTGATGGGGTTGTAACCCCCCCGTTGCAATGAATTTTTGTATATTTAATATAGGAATATGTGAGTTGTAGCTCTGTAACCCCTCAACCCCTTACAACTTTCTGTGTAGGCCTAGGTCACTAACTCCCATCTGTTATTCTTGCTTTGAAGTTTAAAAAATATATTGCTTAAAAAATTGCTTTTCAAATATGGGAAAGACCCTTCCCCTCCCCCCCTCCAATAAGAAATACAAAATTTACAATTAGTCATGTACCTCTTGGTTTCTTCAGTTAAAAGGTATATTAGTGGCAAAAGTGATTAAATATATTTACGGTGAGTATCGAGTAGGACTCCATTAGTGTGAATCAATTCGCAAAATACTTTGAAAACTAAACACCAGGATAACATACATAAAGTTTTATGACTAAGCACATTAAACCGGCTTGCTTCAACCTTTAAAGGGAACAGAATAAAGCATGAAGAAACTCACCAACAGCATCTCCACCAATTAGTCTCAGCAATCTCAATTCAGAAACAGTCTCGTAGGAGGGTCCACCATACATGCAGTAAACACCTTCTCTAAGGTACTTTTCAAGACTCAATTCTTTTGCAATTCCTTTAGCCAAGTTGCGAAGTTCAAGATCGTAAGGATTGTTCAGACCCAAGAAACGTGGTCCCCATCTAATATTGATAACACAGATATCAAATATTATCAAAGTTAAAAGATGTTATTCTTTTAATGATGAAATAATGAGTCACATACACATGAAATAGAAGAGGTGTAATGATTTATTTAAATATGATACAATTGTTTAACTAGTTGAGTAAGAGTTCATGTAAGTAAATAAGAAATACTTCGCGTGAATCACAATGGAAAAAACATGCAAGAAGAATTTTAAACAGAAAATTATTGGAAAGTAAAGTAGCGTTTGTACTTCTTTGTCATTGTCTAAACTCTGGTTCGTTCTTACATAAACAGACCTTACATGATCAATAATAAAGTCATATAACCCAGAGCCGGGTTAAGACCCATCATGTCGTAAATATTTAAAAGATTTTGGAGGCCCACACACATATACATGTATATATCCAATTCAAAATACAAACAATGAGCTTGAAAAAATGCTTTTCGAAATAAAACGAAACTTACAGTTAAGATGGAAAATAATGCTTATTTTGTAAACCTTTATTTTATTTTTATTCGAAAAGTTTTCTCCCACTCATAGGCGTAGGGTTATATGGGCCTGAGAGGCTTGAGCCTCCATCCCATAATCTGAAATAAATTGCAATTATATATGCATTACAATACATATATAATTGCAATTATATATGTATTGTAATGCAGGGGCGGTGTGCCCTCATGGGCGGTAGTTGGGAATTTTGTTTAGTAGCTTACTGACCAATGGACCCGTACCCTCCAGAAATTCAAGGTATACGCCCTTTGAGGGAACCCAGTCCACCCCCGTTATAATGTATATATATGTACATGGATATGTGTTTGGGGCCCCCAATAATTTTAAAAACTCTATGTTGATGCTTCCACTTTTTTATAATTGTGAAATTTTTTGTCAGTCTCCAAACTAATTTTATAAAAAACATCCATTTCTATATTTAGTAGAGATGAGACAACCCAAGGATGAGGTAGAAGATTGTTTCTTACATGCATTTCAAATAATGGAGATATGAAGAGTTTTACCTTTCGTCATTAGGTCCAGTAAGTGGATTGTTACCCGCAAAGGCTGGACCGTTGATATGATCTTTGATAAGCATTATGTCCCCAACGTTGAAGTCAGGGTTCAGACCACCAGCAGCATTTGTAACTATAAGAGTCTTAATCCCCAATAATTTCATGACACGAACTGGCATGGCACACTAAAAAAATAAATAAATATATGCGATTATTTATATATTTGCTTAATTTACTTATTCCTTACACGGTTTGTTTATTACTTATGTGTTGTGATAGGCATAGAATTATATGGGCCGGTAGGGACCGAACCCCCCCAATAATCTGAAATAAATTGCGATTTTACATATATTGTAATGTATAAACATACATAAAATGTGCTTCCCCCCCCAATAATTTTGAAAACTCTACGTTAATGTACATTGGTTTTACTTATTAATTATATACTAGTTTACTTATTACCCATATGTTTGTTTACTTATTTACATGTTAGTTTGCTAATTAGATAAATGTGTGTTAATTTATTATTCATTAATGAGTTTACTTATTTATGTGTGCTTCCTTATTACCTACATGTGGGTTTATTTAATTGCACACATGTAACATATTTATATTATTATTTAATTTGTTAATGGATATTTAATTTATTACATATTCATAGATGTAAAGGGATTTTTAACTAAGAGTGTGGGATAAGGAAGTGGATTTGGCTTTAGGACGTAGATAATTCAGTTTTAGCCTCCCATCGTAAATAAGGTTCCCACTTTTTTTCCAAAACAAAAAAATAAGGAGTTTCTAAGGACTAATTGTGGTATGCCAAAAACCACATTGAACCTTAACTGCATTACTATCGACTTTAAGTCAGTAGTTCTTAAACTATAATATTTACTTTTGCCCCTCCCCTTTAAACTTACATGTGGACATCTCTCTCAAATGACGTCTTCCAGTTCGACCTAGTAAATGAATAAGAACTTTTTTGGCTTACGAGGGAACCCCTTTCGCTGTTCACTGCACTTTGAGATCAGACCTATGGAAGATGATAGTGCTTGACTTTCTGATCACGAATGTGAATTATCTGTCTGCTAAAATGACATGACAATTTTTTATGAATATTTGAAGTCCAAAAATGACACTTTTTTCGCCAGGTTTGATATTTTTTAATCGCACTGTATGTGAGCAAAAACAGGTTTGAAGTCGGTAAGATTATGAAGGATCATCGTATTTAACGGATAAAAATAAAAAATTATGTCTCAGCTAATTTAAACAGTATAAAAAAATTAATATGAAAAATGAACTTTTAGCATAGATATTTGGCGAATTTGGCGACAATTTTGAAGAGTTGGCGGGACATTTAAGTTTCGCATTCCACTAGCTATATAAACTCGTCCGCAAGTGTAACGTCAATATAGTTGTACGAGTTTCCGATTGTGAGAAAATGAAAAATATAGTGAACATAATTCAATCCGTTTTGAATTTGGTCGTTAATAAATACGACACGCTTCCGTCGTTAATAACTGATCAAGAACTTAAGGAAAGTCGGGAAGTATTGTCGAAAATCGAAAACATAATTTTTAATAACAATGTCAGTGAAAGTATCAGTTTAGATTTTGAAGACAATTGTGATTTCCGTATCGACGAAGAAAGTGATATTAGTATAGTCGGTGACGAATATTATAACTGTACTGTAAAGGGCGATCAATTGGCAAATGAATTCAGTTTAGAAAATATGCAAACAATTGTTCAGTATTTTGACAGTTGTAAAAAAAATAAATTCCAGAAAACAAACAGGAGATATCCAACAGTAAAATACCCTACTTATATTTCGAGGTTTAGAAAATATATATCAAATATGGGCACAAATATAGAAAAGTATAAAATAATAAAAAATGAAATGTTAGCCAGATTTACAAAAGCTAGGGAAATTTATTTACCTGTTCATGATATAGATTTGAAAAGATGGGCGATCCTGAAATGCCAAGAGTTAGGATTTGAGGATTTTAAATGTTCCGATAATTTTATAGATAATTTTAAGAGCCAAAACAAAATAGTTCAGTGGAAAGTAACAAAATATACACCCAGAATATGGGTAATATAGAAGATAGTGCCAATATATGGAAGATAGTGAATATATGGAGTTGTAACTCCCCATTTTTAGCCTGTAATCTCTTCCCCCACTTATGAACTTTCTGCGTACGCTTATTCTTTGCATCTGTTAGATATGTGATTAGTCCCAAATCGCATGACCTAACATGGGGTGGGGGGAGATATTCACCTATAATAGATCATTATATTCTGGAAAGGGTACTTACCTTCCATAGTGGGTACCCTTCATAAAAATGGAATCTTCCTTGCATGCATACTGTGGGCGTACCCTTCAGTGTCCCAAAGATTAACTTTCCTGAATGTCCGACGACTGCAAACGCCAAAATTGAATGAGCACAACACGTATATATTTTCACAAAGTTTAAAGTATTAAATTTGTACAATTGATTTTTTAATTAATAAACAAATAGCATGGCAATTTGTAAAAATTATTTTGAACATTAGAGTGCAAAGGTCGGTGATTGAAATAGGATTAATTACCGAAATTAATTGGAATGTGAAAATGAGCGTATTAAGGTGGATGAGATTATTGGAGGCATTTATTAAAGATTAAGCGAGATTGAAGACATGTATTCAATAATCTCGCGTAATCTTTAATATATTTTTTTAAAGATTTAGCGGGATTATTGGAGACATTTTTAAAGATTTAGCGAGATTATTGGAAACATTTATTAACGATTAAGATTATTGGAGACAATTAGTAAAGATTAAGCGAGGTTAGTGGAGACATTTATTAAAGATTAAATTTTGTTTGTTTTAATATTTGTTTGTGGTCCTTTTATGGCGCAAGGATAGCTCATGCTGAGCCACAATATACAGTTTTTGAAGGATTCGAACCTCTGTGTTCTGTTTAATAACGGAAGTTCGATGATAGAAAACGTTGTGGCTGACCATGAAATCCCAGAACGAGCTAGTCGCAGCCATTGGCCAAGAAGGCCGCAGCAGAGGCAACTGTTGGGATTACAGCGCCGCCCCGGCGGCCACCCTTCCCAATGAAACCCTTGCACAATCCTCCTTCCAGAGGCAACCGTTTCAAAGCTGTGACACTTCCTGTAGACCAGACTAGCATTTCAAAGAACCCTTTCTAGACTGGATGCCAACGAACCACAGTTTTGTTTGGCATTTTAAGTACAAGGACCATCAAGATTATGCTCTGCCAAAACTTAGTTATTCCAGGTATGATCGTAGCTACATGGCCTTACGCCCCTTGACAGAAGCATCCAGATTGCGCCCCTGGTGACGGACATATTTTCCCCTGCGGCGGTTTCCGCCGATTTTATTCTCCACTTGCGCCTGCGTCTCTGGCGTGGATATTCCTCGCCACCCCCGGAATTTAACCCGAAATACGGATTGGCTGAAAAATCCGGAAACACTAGATACCGGCAATATTCACTGGGAATACAGCGCTGTCACCTTCGGCGGCCACCCTTCCCAATAATCTCCTTGCACAAACGACCAGCAATATTTACACCGGTTTTTCGGGTAAACTTGTGGGCTCTGCGCCATTTTACGAAAAGAGAACCATACTTCTAGCGCGTGTGTACGGCGCCTGTTACTTCGATGAAGACGTGTTTAAAAATATTTTTAAATTAATGATTATTTATTTCAAAGATACCTTTCGTAAAACCAGATATTTTTTGTTAAACACGTTGATAAAATCTTACCTGTACTGACGGGAAAATTGGGAATTTCGGAATATGGAAAAGAATCGGCGTCTTTTAACCGGTCTGCCAGACTTCCCATTCCCGAACCGCAGATGACTCCAACTACAGGCCTATGTTTGGTCTTCTCCAGAAGGAATTTGGCTATTGCCTCGATTTCCTCGTACGTGTACCTTAAAAAATATGAGAATAAATAAATAATTATTATATGGCAAATCTTATACCAAAAACTTTGCATATAAATCGATTCATTTACACATACAGGGTGTCTCAGCACCAGGGTTGCAAACATCTAGGAGGGGTAGGGTACACCTAGACGAACAATATTTGTCATAGAACCTAGGGTCGCAAACCACTCACAGCGCCAGTTCTAAAACCGTCCAGCATGCACAAATAGTGACAACCAGTGCATGAGAAGCGCAAAATGCGATGTCCTAATCATCTATGCACTTGAGCAGCTGACCTGAGTTTTATCTGGCGCTTTTCACGCACTGGTTGTAAATATTTGTGCATGCTGGACGGTTTTAGAACTAGCGCTGTGAGTGGTTTGCGACCCTAGGTTCTATGACAAATATTGTTCGTCTAAGTGTACCCTACCCCTCCTAGATGTTTATAACCCTGGTGTTGAGACACCCTGTATACGCCCCTTTCTACCCGCACCCCAATCAGTGGTAGGAACATAAAAATTGTTACATTCAATATACGCCAATAACTTTTGTGTCGATAATAAATATGCCGAAAAACCAACTCATAAATTGAAACATAAACATTAAACAATATTAACTTATATTGAAGTATTATTTCTTTTTAGTATATCATAAATCAAATTCAATGTTATTGAAATAAATTTTAATTTTAGCTAAAAATAAATGTCTATTGAGCACTGGTATTTAAATGGAAAGCATGACGTCTAGCTTTCTTCTCGGCAAAACATCTGATTATATCATCGTATGGTATTGATTTTGTTATATCAGACTTAATACACAAAATTTTTTCGAGCTAGTCTATAGCCTATTGGGAAATACGGCACTGGTTTCGGACTCCTATTTATTTTGGTAACACCGCTCTTTCATTACAATTTTATATTTGTGATTGTGTTTGTTTCTTTTTTTCCTTTCACCAAACAGATCAAATCAGAGGCTCCAAGAATCCAGACTAAAATTATTGTGGATTCAAAAAGTGTCTCAAATCCACGAAGTTGGCGAATATGGTAGCAATAATTTTGAGTTGTATCTTATTAGTTTGAATAATTATATGAAAAATCTCCTTTACATATCAAATGTTAAGAGTATGATATGCGTTTTTTTTAAACAAATATTCTTTTCTTTGTAAAGGAGGGAGGGGGCGGCAGTACAGGCTGTGCCTAAGGGCGGCAATTTTATAAATCCGCCACTGGTTACCCATATCAACGGCAAAGATCCATACATCGTTGCATTAACAATAAATTTCTATACGTTACAATCTTAAAGTTTGGTATAAAGATAAATATAGAAAAGTAACCACCCTATTAAATTTTTGGCGATTAAAATATTTAAAATTAATTACCCATTTCCTCCTTGAGTAGCCATCGTCTTGTAAAATCGTAACAAAAGTAGTGCTAAGAGATTGGGGGGCGTGTGATGTGAACTTCCCCAGTTGCCCTATTTATTCTTTCGGGTTATCACGATGTGACGTCATTGGTAACTGATACGATGAAGAATAGAAGAATCAGCACTGATTAATCATTTCTTCTTATCTCGTGACATTGACCGATACACAGACAATGCTTCAGTTACAAAACTTCTCTCTTAGCGTGGAAATACAAATAATTTTCTTGTCGAACATACAAGTAAAAGTCCATCATTCCAATCTGATGAAGTATTGGTATCTTCAAATATGATAAGATATACCTATACTATAGATTGTTTAAAGTATGGTCAAAGGTTAGGCGACTTATCTCAACGTTAAGAAGAATGAGAACTCCATTTGGTATTTCGCACCATGATTATTATATAGTGAAATCTGTGTATAAGGATACTCTTTATAGCGATAATCTGTCTATAACGACACTCTGTAACAATAATCTGTCTATAACGACACTCTGTAACGATACTTTCTATAACAAAAATATGTCAATAACGATACCTTCTATAACAATAATCTGTCCATGACAATACTTACTATAACGATATTATCTATAATGATAATCTGTCAATAACGATACTTTCTATAACGATAATCTGTCAATAACGATAATTTGCTCATGACGATACTCACTATAGCAATATTCTTTATAACGATTTTCTCTATGAGGATAATTTGACTATAACGATATCCCCTATAACGATGATCTATCTATAACGATATTTTCTTCCGGTTCATACAGATACAGAATATACCAAATGTATATAACAATGTACTAATTGTATATAACAATGTCGTTTTCTATCAATAACGATACCTTCTATAACGATACCTTCTATAACGATACTTTCTATAAGGATAATTTGTCTATAATTATACTCTGTATAAAGATAATCTGTCTATAACGTTATTTTCCTCCGGTTCAAACCCATACAGAATGTATCAAATATAAGCTTGTCTATAACAATATCGGTTTTCGGTCCTTTGAATATGGTTATTAACAGATTGCACTTTAATTAAAAATTAAAGCTGCCGCAAGCTAATTCATAATAAAATTTACTACTTACTGCACTTTAATTGCATATATTTTAAAATTTTCCAGAAAACGAATTTTTTTTTAAGTTTTATTTTTTCTTCGCTAAACTGGAGTCCAGCATTCCTTTGGTTATTATCATTTTCGACATCTCTTATAAATCTAAATGCAATTTTTTTATATTTCTTTTATTATATTTTTATTATTTATTTTTAATAAATTAACAATAATATCGCACCCTTGCGACGAAAGTGTTACAACTCAAAAAATCCCAATTTTCAGGAAACACAAAAAACTGTTTCTGGCTGAATTGAGGGATTTTGTGTTCATCTAATAACTTCAATCCTAAGATCAGTTTCTGGAAACATCAGATGAGGCAAAATTTGTTTTATTTATTATACCAAAACCCTTATTATCACGACTTTTTGAATTATAACGGTTTATGCCAGGGGTCCAAGGGATCTTTTTCAGTCCAAGGGCCAATTTTGCTTACTCCCGTAGGCCGCCCTACGGTGTCAACAATATTAGGACTGAATAAAGACGACTCAAGGGTTGCGCCCCCCCCCACCCCTGGATCAGCCTTTGTTGATATTTTTTCCTTAAGTCCCTATATTAGTTTTGTGTGTGCACCCAAAAATATTTTCAAGATTTGCCTCTGGGATTGAATAATATACAGTGACTTATTATTACAGTGACATTGAATAATATACAGTGACATTGAATAATATACAGTGACGATTGAATAATATACAGTGACATTGAATAATATACAGTGACATTGAATAATATACAGTGACTTATTATTACAGTGACATTGAATAATATACGGTATTATTGACAATAATATACAGTGACTTATTATTACAGTGACATTGAATAATATACAGTGACTTATTATTACAGTGACATTGAATAATATACAGTGACTTATTATTACAGTGACATTGAATAATATACAGTGACTTATTATTACAGTGACATTGAATAATATACAGTGACATTGAATAATATACAGTACTTAGGTATATTGAATAATATACAGTGAAAACTGTCTTAGGCGGAACCTACATAAAGCGGAAACTTGCTCAACACGGAATTTTTTTACGGTCCCTTCAAAAGTCAATGGTAGTTAACATTAGCTACGGAAACTGTCTAACGCGGAAACGGAAAGCACTATTTAGTCCCGTTAAAGAGAAAAACCTGCATAAAGCGGAAAATCGCTGGCAGAAAGAAAATTTTCTCAGCAGAAAAAGGAAAGAGGTTTGTAATACAATATAAAATAGCAAAGTGGGGGATGACGAATAAAAGACATTTTACAGATATAGAATGCCCTTGTCCGCATAGGCGTAGCCAGGGGACGGTTTTGGGGGTTGTAACCCCCCATTGCAATGAAATTTTGTATATTTAACATAGGAATATATGTGTTATAGCTCTGTAACCTATACCATTACTCTCTAACCTATAACATTAAGCCTACAACCCCCCCTTATGAACTTTCTGCCTACGCTTGTCTGACCACAATTTTGCACACCATCCACCTGCCATAGGCATACCCAGAAAGTTCATAAGGGGAGGGTTACAGGCTTACAATGGGAGTTACAACCATAATCAACCTCCTTATATATATGTCAGTGCCACCCACTTCTTAAATAAAAACGTTCATTATTAACCAGAACGAAAAGTCACTCATATCGACTTTATCAATTCATGGATAAGCCTAACACAAGGGAGAATATACAAGGGAATCATTATCTTTACAAGGGAGGTACTTTATCGTTACAATTTAAGCTTACATAATAGACTTTTTGTATGGAATAGGCATGTATAGTTAGCATGAAATTTTGCACCATATTGATCGTAACTACTAAACCCACAAAATAGTGCAAAAATTAAAATTAATAAAAATAAAATGCAGTGATAAAATAAATATTTTTATCAAAAGGAAAATATAGTCTTAAAGTTCGCAAGATAAGACAAAAGAGAAAAAAATAGCATATGCAGTCATCTCTTACCACTGAATTTAACTATGCATATATTTTACATGTAACCTCCATAAGGCGGAAACCTGCATACTATGGAATTTTTTTCCGGTCCCGTGAGTTTCCGCCTTAGACAGGTTTCACTGCATAGGAAAATCTGTCTGTAGCGATACTTTAAGGACCAGGAAAAGATAACGTTATAGACAAGGTTCATAATACACTGCCCTGCAGTGGC
>QLNU02014176.1:23725961-23791016 GCA_006491805.2 Dysdera silvatica | reverse complement strand
TTTTATCATATAGTATTGATTTTGTTATATCAGACTCGATACACAAAATTTTGTCACCCAAGCCTATGGCCTAGTATTACCTACTGGGAAATATAGCACTTCTTGCGGGCTGTACTACTGTGCTTGCAATATTGGGACTGAAAAAAGCAGGGCCTATTCTAGCGTACAGTTCTACACAATCTGTGTAGTTCTAAATTTGAATTCGTGCTGTTGGAAAAATGATACATACAGATACAATAATTACAATATAATATCTGAGAAAAAGAAAGATATATTCATTAAAACATATTATGATGTTAAACGGCTTCTGCATAACGTACACGTATTCGCCATTGAATAGTAAAAATTTTGTATTTATATCTCAAAACAATACTCCTTGCGAAATTACAAATCGTCTTTATAGAAAGAAATGAAACTCCATATTCCCCGCTGGGACCTTTGTGTCCCTTTAAATATCCTTTTCGCAATTTCTTATAGCTACATCGGTACACTATGCGATTGCTCAGGCAATGATGGATGAATGTTTTATGCCGTCTTAAAATATTCCTAAAGAATCAGATTTTAATTAAATAAATAAAAAAGTTATTTTTTTTTTAAGATTTAAAGATCGTGTACTTCCTTAAAGTTGGCTACACGGAAATTATAATTTTAATGACCAATTGCGTAGCTGTAGCCTGCAGTTGCTTAACACAGACCGAAAAAACTTTCCATTCGCCCGAGACAGTTTTTAGAAACAAAATCTGATGTAAGGTATTATTACCCTCCGCAGGGATAACACAATTGCCAAATATGGTCAACACAAGAAAGCCTCCGGGGCGAGAATTTTGTGAGTTTTCGTGGGGGAATTTATTATACTATAATTTTTGCCACCCACGTTTTAATTACAGCTCAAACTAGAGCTTGTGTAATTTTGGAGAAAAAGAGACGCTTTCCCCATCCTGGATTTGAGGGTCCCTCCGTTTAGCCCGGAGTGTCTTCCTCATTCGTCTAGCGGTCCAAGACACTCCGGGCTAAACGGAGGGACCCTGGTTCGAATCCAGGATGGGGAAAGCGTCTCTTTTTCTCAAAAACGATAAAAGCTCTAGTTTGAGCTATAATCTATACGTGGGTGGCAGAAATTATTGTATAAAAAAACTGATAGCCCTACGCCACCTGTGCAGTTCCAAAATTTCCTTAGAATAGGCCCTGAAACAAAGGCGTTCAGGGTGGGAGCATGGAGTGTTCCCCTTTAAATCTGTCTTTGTTACCGGTTTTTTTTTCTTCTTCTCAGGTCTCTATATTGGTTTTGCGAACTCCTCACCCCAGAAAATATTTTCTACATCCGCTCTTGGGACCGAATACATATATATTACAATGGGAAAGAAAAGCATTTAAAATACTTTCAGTTATTAAAATTGAAAGCCAAATCAATATTCTTTTACTGCGATTTTTGACACTATTTTTAACAATCCTGTCAATATCAGGTCTTATTTTTGACATTGCAACCTAGGAGTGTTTCTAAGGTGGACGTCAGTTATTCTGGTCCTAACTTTTGATTTTATCAACTTCGTTATTGAAAAGAACTATTCGCAGGCGCAACTACTCCGGAATAGTGACATCAATTTCAGAGCATGCATTCGAATAGTTGGGAAGTTATTCTTGTCGACATGTTTAGAATAGAATTCAATGATTCCTTAAGGCGCGTTTTTCTAGATACGCATATTTTACAGCGCAACAATGAAAAACGTCGAGGACTGACTCAAACAATAAAAAACCAATGGAAGTGTTTTCCTAGAACGCGCAAAACGCTTCCACGTTTTTATTAAACGTTTTTAATTGTACGAGTTTCATCTCGGCGTTTTATATTATTGCGCCACGGAATATGCGCGTCTAGGAAAACGTGCCTTAAGCAGATATTTTTTAAATCACTGTTGCACTGCAAATCAATAAAACTACCTCTGATGCCCATATGCGCAAGAGAACTAAAGTAAAACACGATTGCGGGAAATCAGCGCATTGCTGTAGTCCTCTAGCGTTTTAAGATGTTTATTATAAAATGTGAAAATGTGAACAGAATAAAATACATAAATTTAAGACAGAGGAAACAATTGGGTGTTGTTTTTGTGTGAAACAATTTGTAGTTTTTCGCGAGCCAGCGAGCCGCAAAAACATGTCGGCGGACCACAAGTGGCCCGCGGGCTAAAGGCCCCTGCCCTAACGCGTATTATTTACTATACCATAATTTTAAAAAGATATCGTTTATAACGACCAAATTTGCACGGTCCCTTTGAGATCGTTATAACCGATTTCCACTGTATATACGTTCTATATACAAAATCTCTATACAACAGTACTATACGGAATAAGAAAAATTATCATTGTAGAGGGAGTTATTGTTATAGGGAGGGTTCATTATACAGTAAAACCTCTCTGCAACACTATTATACGGACCGAGAAAAATTATCGTTGTAGAGGGATTTATCGTTATATCGGATATCATTGTTGTATTATGTGTAATCAAGTAGTCTTTTTTTTTTTCTTAACATAAAAAAAAAGAAATGATAGCGATTTTCTCCTTGACTTAAAGAGAAAAATCATTCTCTAATTTAATACCGAAAACACAATGGAAAGTGAGCGAGCATAAATGTCAAGGACAATATAGTTTAGCAGCGTTATCCAACGGATATTTAAAATACATGTAAATAAAATTCAGGCCCAAGCAAATTTTTTAACAAACAATGGAACACCAAAATATATGCAAGTTCATACATTTTCCATTATTTTTTAAAATTATAATCAACTTAAATCACGTTTTCACTTTTCTAAGTTGCAATGCATGCGAGTTAGTAAGTAAAGAAGACTAGCGTCTCTCTTTATGGATGGCTGTGCGTAGTGCGCATGCTCCTGGACACAACAATTTGCTTGAAATATTGTCAGTTTGCCATTTTAGCGATTTTATTGCTAAATATAATGCTTTTCTTTCTTACTATTTTACCGATTTTATTGTTAAGTATAACGCTATTTAGGTCTTTTCGTTAAATCGCTAAAAGTGAAATAAATGCCTGTTAAATAAAATAAACCACATTAACACTGTTTAAATAAATACATTAGTTCATAGCTATTTTGAAAGCGCGTTTAGGCTAAACGCCCTTCCGAAATAGCTATAAACCAATGTAATATGTATTTAAACTGTGTTAATTTTATTACATGTGTCGTTCATCTTTATTATAAATGCCTGTTCTCAGTGGAGGATTTAAACATTGAAAAAAAAATACATTCCCATCCCTATAAATAAAAAAAATATACTTTAAAAATTATGAGTCACCTTTGAAAATAAAAATTTAGGGTACCTTAAAGTATAGAAAACTTACCATTAAATATATAAAAAAATACATATATAATTATATTAATAAATTACTTTTTTTTCATTTCTGTTAATAAATTAAATGTACTTTTTATTTTCAAAGCGAACTCTCATTATTTTTAAAGTATAATTCTATGTGGATCGGAATCTATATTTTCACGGTGTTTAAATCCATCACTGAGAACGTTGATGTGTATTTTAATTATTAAATTCCATATTAATTGGTTAATATATATTTTTTATATTAATATGTATATAGCATGAATTTTCATATGCTATAATATCGATTGATTCATCATTATCCAAAAAAGCCCTTCTCTTTTTAATATAAAATTGAATTCATAAAAATAAAAACAAATACAACACGAGGAATATGTAAACAACGATTGATTTAGGCTTAGTTGTATCGGAAACACTGACCCAGTGGCGAAAATATTGTAACTAGAAATATCACGAGATCGTTGGTAATACTTGTGTGAATTGAAACGGAGTCCAGGAGTATGCGCAGCCATCTGTAAAAAGAGATGTTAGTGTAAACCAGTGGTTCCTAACTGGTGATTCGCGAGATGAGTTATTATTTAAAAAAAATAAAAAACACTTATAAAAATTATTATTAAATATTAAAATTAAATATAAAAATGAAATCAATAGTATAATTGTAGTATTTTACAATCTGACGGAACTTCAGAAAACGGTTCGTATTAAAAGTAATTCGTCTTAACGAGGTTCGACTGTATTATCATTAGATTTCTTTTCTTTTTACCAAAAAACGATTTTACAAACACATTTCCCCCAAAAGAGATTCGGATTCCTTTTTTATCAGTTTCTTGCAGCCAACTCGCGAGAATTTTTCAAAGAGGCCCACAGTTTAAATTGAAATGGAGACCACTGATGTAAACGGATCACGAGTTCCGTTTAATAAACGACATGACTATGAAACCAACTTATCGCATCTCTCCAGTGTATGATAAACACAGAAAGACACATCCATCGAAAGATACCAATGTGAGTAGCGTGGCGATTAGAGGAGGGTAACTATAATCTTCTAATATACTTAATAATAAAAAGAAAAAGACTGGTAGTCAAATACATACAGGAAATATTCAGTTAAATGGTCGTGTCACTATATTAGATTTTGTATCGGATCTATAAACGCGAAAATTCTATCACTAGCAAAATTATTTTTAACTGTTTTGTCAGATAATTTAACTTTATAGTGACAGAATTATTCGATAGATGGCGTAAATTTTACTTAGATTTTATTTCATCTTACCTATTACTCCATTAGATGGCGCTAGAATCGATCGATTGAAAAATATTGGTAAAGCAAAAGAAGGAAGCAGGAAACTCACGTGAGAACTTAATCATTTCTTCCGCAGTATAAATTTATCTCGATTTAATAATTTTCGAATTATTATTTGATAAAAGCAATAATTAATAATTTCCAACACAGTAGACAGTGGCGTAAGAAGGGGTGCTCAAGGGAAGAGGCATTGGATATCAAAACACATTATTTTCTATAAGGAAATATCACATAATCTTCTTTGGAACCGCTGAGCCCTCCCAATGGTTTCATGCCGCTGGCGACCAAACTAAAATCGTGCCAGTAGCGACACAACTAATATGTATCGTGCCAGATGCGACCCTTTCAGTATTACTACTTTTTTCTTTTTTTTCAAAATAGAAAATTTTAATAAAATAATTCGCCAAATTTGCGTGTCTGCTCCCCATGCCAATCGTCTCCAAATTAGTAATGCACTTGCCAAGCTGGTAACGGACTACCCATCTTTAATAGCGAGAGAAAGTTTTCTTTATACTAATACGAGACGTGGGGGAGGGTGATGGGGTTGTAGCTTAGCTACGTGAAATTTTGTATATTTAACATAGGAATATGTGAGTTGTAGCTCTGTAACCCCCCATTAAGCCTATAACCTCCCCCACGTTACGAACTTTCTGAGTACTCCTATGAATACAGATTTATAAGTATTTTTCTTTATTTAATTTTTCATCTGTCTGTTTAATATTTGTTTTATATTAATTATCTAACGAGGGAACCCCCAACGTTGCAGACGAGGATTGGAACCAAAGTAGACGCGCTCTAAAGGGGCGCATAAAGTTATTAGGCCCATGTACAAGCTTTTTTCAGAACGGCCCTATATTTCGGAGATATGGCCTTCCAAAGTCCAGAAACAGCCCCATAATACAGACCTTGATATCTCATGATTCCGTGAATGGATTTTAATGATCTGCAGCTTTTAATACAGGTTATCGAAAATTACTTGATACGTGTTTTAGCAATTTTACCAGTACAACTCAAAATTCGGAAAAACGAAAAATAATCCACCCCCCGTTTGGTGGTTTTTGAGCAAATTCCCGCATTGAAAGTATAAGCTTCAGCACAGTTAGTTCGAAATCCAGATAGGTTCGCTTGCTAGATATGTATTAACGTACAGAGCAGTTTTGCTGCCTGTAAATAAGAAATGAATTTAAAAGTTTAAAATAGTTATAAAGCATGTTATAATATTTTTTACTAATACATTTAAAACAAATCACGTAGGCTTTTCTGGCCGTTTAAGCGAGCATAATAATTGTTATTTTCCCCTCCGATAAATGAATTCAAAACAAGTTTAAAGAGAAAAATTGTTTGAAAATATAGCAAAACGAGTTGAGACGTATTTGAGCAATAATTATATTAAGTATAGAAATAAAACTGATTTTGTTCGTTAGATTTCGTTCCGTCAATCGTACTGCGAGTATTTTAAGGGGTCACCTCCTTAAATATTATTAATATTAATTTTAAGATATGAAAGAAATTAATCATGCGTTCATCAATTTCAAAAATCAAATTAGATTTAAAGCAACTACGATTTTTTATTAATTTGATGAATTTGTTATTTGATAGTTAATAGGGCTTTGAAAGAAAATATATACTTCTAAATTTTTTGCCATTTTCAGTAATTTGAAATTATGAATAGCAATATTAATCCCTTCACTGTTCTTCACTATTTTGAACACATTGTAAACTACGCGTATTCAATTTTTGAAAGTAATGCAAATGAAATCGTTCAAGAAGAAAAATGTTTAGATTTCGCGCTTTTTAAAAAAATTGTAAATTTTAAATTCCTCTTAATTTTATTGAGGACGAGGAAATAGTTGAAGCAAAATGTGATATTGAGGACCCTACTTACGTTCGTTAATTAATGTAAGTGAAAACGAAAAACTTGGATTGTAAGTCAGAATAATGTTTAGTACGAGAGCACGAGCTTCAATTATCGATCGCTGTGAGCGAGTGTACCTCTGAATAAAAAATAATAATAGAAAAAAAATTTCACAAGACGTACAAAAACCAACCCCTTCTTCATGCGGCGTGTATTGTTTGAAATTACCGAGCTCAAAGTTATTAAATGGGTAGATAATAAATACACAGTAAGTAAAATATCCCATTTTCGAACTATTATAGCTTAATATTTTCAATGAAGGGTTGCCCTGAAAAACCACCAAACAGGGGTTGATTATTTTTCCGTTTTGTCGAAAGATTTGAAGGTTATAATATTTCAAAATTTTTAGTTTTACTGGAAAATTGCTGAAACACATATCAAGTGATTTTCTATAATCTGTTTAAAAAAGCCGCAGATCATTAAAATCCATGCCGGAATCAAAATAATAATACTTTTTCTAATTTTGGTGTGGAGTGGGCATATCTCCGAAATATAGGGCCAGTCCGGAAAAAGCTTGGACATGGGTTTAACAAGTTTTTGATACCTTTCGAACGCGCCTACTGTGGTTCAAATCCCCGTTGGGCACGTTGGGAGTTCCCTCGTAAGTTACAATATACTGACATCTGAAATTATTTTGAAAACAATCAGTATTTGGCGCGGAGTACGCCAAATTTGAGCCCGCACCGGCCGCCAAATGGCCTAAATCGGTCTTCTCGCACCTCTTCTATAAAAGTTTATCTCTTCTATTGGTATGTAATTGGCGCAGTGTGGTAACGCGTTCTCCTAGTGCGCCGCTAATCCGGGTTCGACTCCCAGCAGTGCAAAGAACGCTTACTCAGAGATCTCATAAAGATCGCACTGCTCACTGTAGTCCGGGGTTTGGTTCCCTAGGCCTTAAGAGGTTCGGATTCCTCGGAAAACAGTAGGTCCCGGCGCAGCATGACCACTGTAGTCTTTGAGCCGTAAAACCAAAAAGAAAGAAAGAAAGAATTTATCGTTTTACATTTTTGACTAAAGGTTAAATACAACGATGAACAAAAAGAAGATCCTCACTCGTCTAGCGGTCAAAACACTCCGGGCTCAACGAAGAGACTCTGGTTCGAGTCCAGGATAAGGAAGGTGTGCCTTTTTTTCCTAAACAAAAAAACCCCTCTAGTTTGAGCTTATTTATACGTGGGTGTCGAAAATTATTAAATAAAAAAGGAAAACCGAAACACGCAGCGCGATACACACTTGGAAAACAGTAAACCATTTCACAATTGGAACAGTTAACATTTAATAAGCTTGAACTTTTTCGATAACTTGTGACCGTCTTCTTCAGAATAAGAATGTTGTTTCTGTCATTTATGGAAAACAGATTTTTTTTTTGATCGTCAGCGGATATGGGGTGAGGGTGGCCCTCTCTGCTGCAAATTAAAACATTAATAATGATACTTTCAATCTTTTTTTATATATAGGCGTACGCAGAAAGTTCGTAAGGGGGCTACAAGTTTACCGGGGAGTTACAGAGCTACAACTTCATATATATTCATGTGTATATGCACAAAATTGCATCATAAGGGAAGGCTGCAAATCCCATCCACCCCCCCTGTGTATGCCATTTGAGGGAGGGGGGGCTAAAATCAGATTGCGTTGTTTCTGTGGTTTACGGAATAATAAGAGGATTCAAAAGCATTTTTATCAGTTCCTTTACTCACATTTTATTATCGAACCATTTTAACATTTTACATTTAAACATTTTACATTTGAACATTTTATTATCGAAGGAATTATCGTCCAGGTATGAGGCAATTTTTCATTTCTCAGGTGAATATGAACCAAAATAGACTATAGTATAGACTATTAAAATAGAGATTTAGGTTTAAATGTAATCTCTATTACACTATAAATGTATCGCACAGACTTTTCTTAATGTGGTAAGTAGTATGGGGAAACTTGGGTCACGGAAGTGACGTCATCAAAACAAGATGGCTGATTTCCTGACCGATGTTTATTTTCATGTTAATTACGTCATCGAAACAAGATGGCCGTCGCCCTCCTGGTCGATCTTTATTACCATACCTCCCTTGAGGGCATAAGAGAATGAGAAAGCACTTTTATCAGTACCTGTACTCACATTTTAAGTGATATTTTGGGGATCCGGATCGTTTAACTCCTCAGCCGTGTTCTCTAGCCATCTCTTACGGCTGTGCATGATAGGATGTTGTTTATTTATACTTCTTATAATTTTTATTTATTAACATTGAGGAAAAAAAAAAGGTTTTCACACATTTTATACCAGGTTCGATTTCATTTTAAATTTAAGTTATGGTTTAAATAAAACGTGTTTTTTAAAAAAATGTATAAGATAATAATGTAATAAGACGACCACCTCTATTTTGTATTTAATGTGTTTTCTTTACTCTGTTAAAAATGAATTTTTATGCAAATGTGGCGGCGGCGGATCTTTTGGTTACTATAAAAGGGGGTCGCGGATTACTTGGTTACTATAAAATCGGGTCGCGACTTGAAAAGGGTTGGGAACCACGGGCCTAGTGTAAACTTGATCTAATGACAGAGAACCACCTTCTTTCATGCTTCAGTTTACAACGTATCATGAACTATAATTCTGCGCGGAAAAGCCTTTTTGTTGCCTGATAAATCGCTATTGGGACGCTAAAATTTGAGAAAAAAAACAAAAACAAAAGCAAAAAAACCAAAAACAGTTGGAATTTTTTTTACTTCTAAATAACTATTTTTTTCCTTTTATTTCGTAAAAATCGTACAGATTTACGTTCATTTATTTACTTTTGCATGGATTGTCATTGCAAATGAACGTCTTAATTTGTCATTGAAAATAAACGTCTCGGATTCATACTGCGAATGATCCTCTCAGATTGTCATTGCAAATAAACCTCTCAGACTGTCTTAGAGAATAAACGTCTCAGTTTGTTTACGCAATTCACTTGTCATGAGTAAAACAAAAATATTAATCAAACTACACCATTTATCAATACTACGCCATTCTGCGAAATGACCAGCATCAGTAAATAGTCTTTATATACGTTCGTAAAGAGATTATATATTGTCGTTCGTAGCTCAGTGGGTAGAGCCTCCGCCCGGCAAGTGGAAGGTCGTGGGTTCAGGTCCCACCGAAGGCAGAAATATTTATTTTCTTTCGAACGTTTCACCATATTAGGGTACCCAAAATTCTCTTTTTAAAATGACTAATTAAATTTAAACACACATAAGCACAGAGGTGGACAATTAAATTAAATAAATAAAAACAAAAAAATAAACAAAAAAAATAAATAAAAACCACACTCTCTCTCTCTCTCACTATTGTACAAATATATGTGTCAATGTCATTAAGTGTTGTGTTTATTTTTTCGAGATTCTGCCGCTCTTGTTTCTTGAAATTTTTCAGAAAAAAGAATGTAACTTCAGATAACGGTGTACCTTAATCCTTTGATGACATTACGCTTTTCCATTGATGACGTCCATATCAATTATTGTTCCCCTACGGTCAACTCCTTGGCAGCAACTTAATTTCTGCAACACGAGTCCAAGTAATCATCAGACTTAACAACAGAACTGTCCTCATAACACTGCATCAATAAGACTTAATTAAAAGAACTAGGAACTACTGGACTATCTACTTCAATCATCAATGACCAGTATAGGTTTTATCATATTTATAATTTGATTGATATGTGTAATTCATTCTATATCTAAAATGTCTATATCATTTTCATAGCATTGCTACTTGTAAATTAATTTGAAGTTCTAAAATTGCTCGTAAGTTTAAGTTATATTAATTGAAAGTGTTGATATACATGTTGTACAATAGTAAGATTAATTCTAAAAATTCCCCATTTACCCTCTTAAACCCTTAAAAGTGTAAGGTTCTTTTTCTTTTTTTTCTCAAGCATGTTACCCTCGTTAATCCCCCCATTCTCACCATTTGCAAGATGCAGCTGGGCCATAAGGCCGTTACAATATAACCTAAACATTCCCCTTATTTCTGCGAAACAGTCCATACCAGCTTGCACCATTTTCTTCTCAACAACTAAACGATACCGTGGGAGCACTGGCCCTTTCTTCAACTTCGACCCTTCAAGCTATAACTTGAACGCTCTTCAAAGACCTGCGAACAGAAAAATCTGAACAACTTCCACGAAATCCCTGGTCGAGGGAGAAGTTGTATGACTCACACCGAGTAAACAGACGAACCACCCACAATGTCTCTTACGCCCATAGGGTTCGGCTCTCTCACACAAAGGCACGTCTGTCAATAACATATCAGTAACGACAACCAGTTTCTTGGAAATGCCACCAAGAACGTCTCATAAACTCACAGTTTTATGGGCAAAAGCTGTCTAGAAAGACAGCTCGAAGTTTAACAAAAGCCAGATGCTTGCTCCCCTTTGTGGGGTTGTATCAGGCCAATTGGCGACTAGGAAAGTTTTACGTCAGAATTCAATTGGCCAATCACCATTCACAACCATCGTCGATAAGAAGTGGTTTTTGATCGTTTTAGACAGAGAGAGACAGTGTTGTGGGAGACCCCGAGCCCGCTTGCTAATAGCAATGTAACCTGACGAAGAGAGGTCTTGGCCCCATCATCTAAGATGAAACTATAATAAAGGGGACCCGATCTTCTAAAAGATGATCTAAAAGGAAAACATGTGAGTTAACTTTCCTTTCTTTCCTTTCCTTAACCTGTAATTACCAGTGCATCCTTTCCCCCCCTTAAACCTATAATGTAATATGTAAATTAATTATTCCTGGGCGGTCACATAAACCAGCATGATTTTGATTTAGTGAAATGATAATGTTTTGCCGGTTTATTTTTGTATAACCGGTTTTAACCGGTTGTGATAATGAGTGTGTATAAATTACTGTCAATTGATAATTAATTAACTTTCATTGCTCCCTAATGTTAATATAAATGGGCACCAAGATATTCTAAAGATTTGAAAGTATATTATCTTGTTTTAGAACTAAAATAAAAAGCAGAAATCTCATTCTTGTTTGTTGTTCTTTCAAAGAACCTGTTTTATTATTTTGATAATGTCCTAACACAACGCAATCCAAAATTATTTTATTTGTTTATGTTTAACCCAACAATTTGAACCTTTAGGTAAAACTAACCACTATACGATCACGACGGCCAAATTAGCCTAATTATTATTCTTGGCAAAAGTAAATAATGCCTATTATGACTTTAAAAATTTAAACAAACTCATCCATCAAATTATCATTATGTGTACTAACAAGTTTATCAAATAACCCCATAACAATATAATCATGCTATAACATCGGCGTTGGTATCACTACGTCAATAAACGTTGATTGATATTGTTGTTTAATTGAACATGCCTAGTATTCGATTTGTATAAATACACTTTTCTTGAATTGATTTTTAGAATTGTAAAATAACTTAATTTTTAATAGAAGAATCTTTGTTGCAGCTTCATTAAGAAAAACATTGTTTATAGCTGTTTCGTTATCCATGTACCATCTTCATAGGAACATGCCTGATTCTGAAGAAGATAGCACGCAGCCATCGAACTAGCTGTAACCGAGATTTTATTATTATGACTGCTCTGAATACTTTCTGTAATTATTCAATTACATTGGATTAGTGCAGTGCGTGGCGGATTAAATGAAGTTATTTTCTATTCTATTTTTCAGCAAACTTGTGCTGCTTTACACAACATCGACGTTTCTATTTTCAAAGCCTGAATCCATAAAATCCAGATTTGCATACATCAGATTGATTTCTACAGCCATTGTACAAAGAATACAAACTTAAAGGAATCTGTGTCTCAAATTTCGTAATAAACAAAGCTTTAAAATAAACAAAGTTCCGACAATAGTTTCACCAGTTTAAGTAAATATTTGCAGTAAATATTTAATACATTTATTTTAAATTTGAGTAAAAAATAGTTGACTGAAGTTAAATTGTATAAAATCAATATAATCTTGCAAAATCATTGAAAATGCCGAGCAATTCAGTAAAAATTCTATAAAAAATATGAAAAAATAAAATCGGATTAGAGCAGAAATTAGAAGAATTATCTTTATCGTACAAAAAGCCCGTCTGGATGCAAGAGTGTAACAATACTATTAAGTTTTCGACATGCGTAATTTAAGACGTGGCATTTTTTAGTATTTTTTTCCTCTCTTTCTACCTAAAACACAGATGCTAGTATGAGTAATATAAATATGGAGCGCCAGACACTTAATTGCATAAGTTCTCCTTTTAGGATGTAGCAATTCAATAATTATGGGGGAGAGGTTCAAGAGATTTTGAAATCGGTCCTGTGATTGGGTATTAAAGAACAGAATGTGTCTTGAATATCCAATGGGAAGGGTTTGAGCCCATTTCCTACACCTTTGTTTGGATGTTAAACCTTTTGCCGGAAATACCTTATTAAATTGCACGAAGAAAAAAGACCTGTATGTTAAATGGGACACTGAGAGAAATTTCCCTGAAGAAGTTTTCAAATCTGGAAAGAAAATGTAGAAATAGGGATAATCCAGGACAGATGTTGTCGCTCTGGAGGATCTTTTAATGTCAGTCCATGACTGTTGCTCCAGGCGATAACTTTTCCCTTTCCCGGGAAAAACTGGAAGCAGGTCCATGTCAGGAAACTCGTGTCTCTGCTGCCGAACGACCAATATCCCTTTTCCCCTTTCTGCCGACGTTTCGGGAATGTTTTTCTTGATGACATATTCCAGATATCTACCAGCATCGTAAGAACATTTTCTAGCCAGCACGGGAATATTTGAGAAGTTGTACTATCTTCTAAGGACTTCGTGCAAAGACTTCAGGGGAATTTGGGGACTTTATTCAAATAGCACTAACAACAGAAAAAACACACATAGTAAAATCTGTATATAGGACTATATTTTGGCCAGGTTTTAATTAATATTAAAAGTGTATCATGTCCAATATCATTTATAGTGATATAAATATAGTGATATAAATATAGTGATATAAATATAGTGATATCTTTTCTCAACCCCTTGAGTATCATTATAGAAAAATGTCAAAATGTAAATACTATTTCTTTTTTTTTATTAAACAAAAAACATGGGTAATAACTTTATTATTTAATTGGTAATTATTAAAATTTGTAATTAATAAACATCTAATGTTTTATGAGTAGTTATTGGAATTCTACTGTTTGTTTCGTTCAACATGTGTAAAGATTTTACTTTTAAATTACTATGACGGATATGCAAAGCATGAGGAATGGTATGTATAGAGAGAATTAATTCTAAAGCGGCTTTATAATAAATTGTTTTATACTGAACATTTCTCTAAAATTATAATACAAGATGGGCATTAAAAATTTGCGTAAAAATATCTATAAATATGAGAGAACGCATAATTTTCACAAAATTATGGGGAAAAAAAAAAGCACAATTCCCTGAATATTAAACAAAGGAATTTTCGTGAATAACTTTAAGGAGCTCGTAAAGGAATAACCGTTTTGAATAAGTTTTACATACGTAGTCCCACATACTTTTTATTGTTTATATTAGAATATATTTTCCTTTATAACATTAGGTATATTTGCCCAGTCCGTAAATTTTATGATAAATAAACTAAAATAAATTATAATTATTTTTTTATACATTGTTGTGTTCCACATCATCCAGGATCTATCCAGCACTATCCTCTTGATCTAAAGTTTTGGTCTAGTTAAAGTCTCATCCAGAAATCTGAGAACGGTCCATGTGTTATTATTATTATAGCCAAGAGAAGCACCGTTGTCTGGTACTCAGACCGGACTTGAAGAAGCTACCTCTGAATTATCGTCCAGGTATGAGGCAATTTTTCATTTCTCAGGTGAATATGAACCAAAATAGACTATAGTATAGACTATTAAAATAGAGATTTAGGTTTAAATGTAATCTCTATTACACTATAAATGTATCGCACAGACTTTTCTTAATGTGGTAAGTAGTATGGGGAAACTTGGGTCACGGAAGTGACGTCATCAAAACAAGATGGCTGATTTCCTGACCGATGTTTATTTTCATGTTAATTACGTCATCGAAACAAGATGGCCGTCGCCCTCCTGGTCGATCTTTATTACCATACCTCCCTTGAGGGCATAAGAGAATGAGAAAGCACTTTTATCAGTACCTGTACTCACATTTTAAGTGATATTTTGGGGATCCGGATCGTTTAACTCCTCAGCCGTGTTCTCTAGCCATCTCTTACGGCTGTGCATGATAGGATGTTGTTTATTTATACTTCTTATAATTTTTATTTATTAACATTGAGGAAAAAAAAAAGGTTTTCACACATTTTATACCAGGTTCGATTTCATTTTAAATTTAAGTTATGGTTTAAACAAAATATGTTTTTTAAAAAAAATGTATAAGACGACCACCTCTATTTACCTTCTGGCCGCTTTTTCAGATATTAGCACATCTTTATTTTTAATAGCGATGGATAAAAAAATAAACGTTATTCGTAAGAAAGTCGTTAATCCGCATAGATGGATTTTAATTTTACGGTACCTGTTGACGCCATTAATTGTTGTAATGACCGAGAAAGCGTTGATGCAGACGTACCAGACTCCGGAACTTCCAGAATGTTTTGGTGCTGTGGATGTCTTATACCGGGCCATTCAAGAAAAAGTTCCAAGAAGAGAAATTCAAAATTGGTTTCTGGGTTAAAGAGCATATACACTACACAAGCCCATTCCTAAGAAATTTAAAACAAATCATGTTATGGTAGGCGGGATTGAACAGTAATCCCAAGCGGATTTGGCGGACATGTCGAATGTCATCAAGTACAACGGCAAATATAAATACATGCTGACCTGTATCGACGTATTTCCAAAATTTGCATGGGCCGTACCAATAAAAGTGAAAACCTGTACAGCTGTGGTAGATGCTTTTCAAAAGATATTTGTCCTGAGGCGTGTTCCAATACAGACGGATTTAGGAAAAGAATTTGTGAATGCGAATTTTCAAAAGTTCTTAAAAAATAACAAGGTGCCTTTTTTCATGACAAGGAATGAAACAAAAGCTTCGATTATAGCCCTGTTTAACCGTACGCTGAAAACGAAAATGTGGAAATATTTTACAGCCGTTAACACGTACAAGTATGTAGACGTTTTAGATAAACTATTACAGAGTTATAATAATTCCTTTCATCGATCTATTTGTATGACACCGTCGGAGGTAAACAATCAAAATCAAAAGAAGGTTTGGGATACCTTATATGGAGATATAATGGTTCCAAGGTTCCGGAGTATAAATTTGAAATAGGTGACATCGTTCCGATTTCCAAGAAAAATTTGTTATTTGAAAAAGGGTGCGAAACAAACTGATCGAAAGAAGTGTTTACGGTAGCGGAACAGCTACCGAGAATCGCTCCTTTTTTAAAGTAAAAGACCTGTTGAATGAAAATATTTCGGGAACGTTTTATGCTGCAGAATTGCAGAAAAAAACCGTTCAAAAATACCCTACAGATAAAATATTGAAGAAAAGGTGTCATAGAGTGAAAACAGAATATTGTGTCAGTTTTAAGGGTTACCCTAAAAAATTTAATACGTGGGTTCAAACAACGGACATGTATAAAATGTAAGCATTCTTTTCTCGAACGATCAGATTGTGAGATGAGTTTCTACTTGACGCTTCCCGGCGACAGTAGTCTAACGTATCATCAGACTAACAAAATCATTTTTCGTACGACTACCAAAGCCTATTGACTTAAAAGCTGAGTGGGAAGCAGGTCTTAGCGAAATCATATATCCACATTTGTGGTTTAATATCCTGAAAGGGGCAAATATGTATGAGTATTGCCATGAAAAAGGTGTTTTTAAAAAAAAGTAAAGTTCCTTGCGGATTTCATGTTAGGACAGAGGAGTTGCTTACAACGTTAGCGCAAAGTTTCAAAGAAAAACCACCATCGTTAAATTTTCGTATAATAGAAACAATAAACGTATGAAAGTTCACCTGAAAGGACAAACTAGCATCATGGGATTGCCGAAAACTTGGGATGTACACCTGGGCCCGTCGCTGAATCATCAATAAACGATAAAGCTGTTAATAACGAAATAGAAGGAATCATTGAAGGCCCGTTCATCGCAGACCAACTAGCAGACTTTTACTTTCTTTACATTTATACTGATATTACGGAACCACAGGTGGTCGGAGATGTATTGGCGCCTTTATTACGTATCGTCAAAAATGGTCATTCGATCATCGCATCATTCGACCGAAAGTCAGGAAGGTGGTGGCACGCGATATCTTTACTTCATAATGGCATTAATTGGATGGACATCATAAAGAGATGGTTTGCGCTTCATCCGATAGACCTCATTACGTGCCATTGATACGAAAAAATTTTCAGACGATTGAGATGGTTATAAGGACAAACACAGGACAACTCGTCTCATTTGAACGTGGAAAGGTGGTGATAAAACTTCACTTGCGTTTAAAGCAGCTGTAAAGGGAAAACATGTATAAACCACACTATTTTTGTACGAAGACTTTGGAAGATTATTACTTGAATCAAGCAGGTTCTGGTTTATCATATTAAAAGGTAGTTCATTACAATAAGGTCACGGATTAGGTGGGTTTTTTCGATTGATGATGGGCGGTGTTATTCCTCAGTTTCAAAGCGGTGCGAAAGTTAAAGGTAAAGAAGTCCTACGTAGCAGTGCTGATTTCGCCAACGACGTGATGCAAGAGGCCAAGATCTGAAAACAGCCGCAACACGTCGTGCTAAAGAAGCAGGCACCATGTTAGTGGATAAAGTCGCAACGAAAGTGAAAAATATGGTTGGAAACGGCAAAAAGAATAAAAGGAAACGAAAATCACCTAAACGCATCATTCGATCGAAACTAAGGAAGGTGGTGGCACGCGATATCCTTACTTTATAATAGCATTAATTCGACAGACTCAACGGCTTGTATCAAATCGGAACTCGATTTATTCGTCGTCCCACCGACCCAATGTGAGTATAAAAAGTGGACAATGGAACGAATATCACCCTCTTTAGAATATTCATGATGCTGCTCAAATTGAGTTTAATATTTCTGGTAGCGGAGACGCATATGCCGATTTTTCTGCAACTCAGCTTTACTTAAAAGTAAAAATTTTAAAAAGCGATGGATCGAACCTGACAGACATAGATATCGTATCACCGACGAACCTGTTTACGCATTCTCTCTTCTCACAGATAGATGTCAGTTTAAATGAAAGTTTCATTTCTTCATCCTCATACACTTATCCTTATAAAGCTTATATTGAAACGTTATTGAATTTCGGAGAAGATGTAAAAAAAAATTTCTAACCTCTGAGTGTTTTTACAAAGACACGGCATGGTGTTTGTACAAAAACAATCCAAAGGCAGACAGTGCTGAAAACGAATGTTTGATAACTCGACACCGCCTTGTTAAGAATGGTAGGGTGTTGGACATGATCAGGAACCTGCGTTGTGATTTATTTTATGGAATGTGCTTAAATTTGGTGGACGTTAAACTGAAACTCATTCGAAGTAAACGAAGTTTTGTCTTTTAGCCCCTACGAAAGGCGCTGATAAAGAAGTGGTTATAGAACAAGCGTATCTTTTCGTTAGAAAATTAAAAGTGAGCCGGGTGTATTCGGGTGTGATCATGCAAAAGCGTTGGAGAAAACAGCTGCTAAATACCCCATAGACAGAGTGTTGTGCAAGGTGTATTCGGTGACCCAGGGAAGTATGAGTTTCGTACAAGATAATATGTTTATGGCACAGATGCCTCCCCCCAAAAAAATTGTATTAGCCGTGACTGAAAATGAGGCGTACAACGGAACTTACGAAACCAACCCCTTTCATTTCAAGCATCACGACGTGATCTTTATAAGCGTGTTTATAGATGGGAATCAACTTCCCGGCAGGGCATTAGAGCCCGATTATTTCCAAGAGTCTTACATACGTACTTATCATTCTCTGTTTGCGGGCACGGAAAAATTAAATCAAGGTTGTAGAAATCACATCAGTCGAGAAGATTTTCTAAAAGGCTACATGCCATATGCGTTTGATTTGCTCGCATGGTTCGAATCCAGGATGAGGACGGCGCCTCTTTTTCTCCAAATATAAATAAAAAGCTCCAGTTTGAGCTACATAAACGTGGGTGGCAAAAATTATTGTATAATAAATTCCCCCACGAAAAACTCACAAAAATCTCGCCCCGGAGGCTTTTCTGTGTTGACCATTATTTGGCAATTGTGTTATCCCTGTGAAGGGTAATAATATCTTACAAATCTTTGATGGTAGTAAAACAACATGAAAAAAAGGATCTTTGGTATGCTATGAAATATATAATACATAAATATAATATTTAAAATCATATTTACTTTCCATATTTATTAATATATGGATAAAGATTAGTAAAGTCGATGTATTTCGCTGTACCCTCATAGAACAGTCGCGAGGCATTGGTCCGATCTCCAAAAAAAGGCATCGCGAGGAACTAATCTTGGAACAATAGAGTGAGTAGATATGAATTTTTCAAATATGGACTTGTAGAAACCATTTTCAAGAATTCGTGTTCCCATAACTTAACCAGATTAAACCCTTGAGCACGGATTATCCTGTAGCTGGACTGGGTTTGTAGGTATATAGGTATAGCTGCCACATATGCTTTTCATGTAAAAGGTTAACCACATCCCGGTCTGGACAAAAATGGGGACATCCATGGTGAAAACAACCTATAAATAGAGTTAATATATATATGCACATCGATATGTGTTATTATTCGACATACATAAATAATGCTGACATAATGTTTCTAAAAAAAAACCCTTGAAACTGGCAGACGGTATTATTTTCCATGCAATAACCGTCCACAGATACCGTGATATGGCTTTTCCAATAAACCATTTAGAGCATGTTGAATTTGCAAGATCATCTCCGCGACTAACTCAGTCTAGCCTAGTTGGTTTTATTTATGTAGCCATGCTCTGGGACTATGCCGATTGTTTTCTTCGTGCGAAAAAACTTCGTGCGATAGGTAGCCATACAAGCGCTAGCTATTGTAACATAGTTAAAAGGATCCAGATATGTGATTTTGATAAAATCCTCCTTGAACATTGAACAACAACGTTATATCAGACCTATAATTATAATAATAAAAATAAAATAGCAGTAAAAAAAACTTTTTTTTGTGGAAATTTTTTTTAAAAAACTGTTATCAAAAAAAATTTTACAAACACTTCTGAACGTTATAGTTGCTCATAAAAGTTTAGACACAGTAATAGGAAAAAATAGAATTAAATTTTTAAAACATACACATACCGACAATACTTAAACATTTTAACTTGAAAGTAAGTTAAAATTGTCATTCTGACGTTCCTGATGCCACTCCAGAAACTTGGTTCTATAAACAGGCGACATCATATCAGCATTATAGAATTCAATGTTAGGGAGGAGGCCATTGCAAGTCCGATTTTCAGGGGTATTAAATAAATGTGGAAAGTATCCCTTAGCTATCAAATCGCTAATTCCAAACGTTTTTGGAATTTTACTGAGAGTCATGGGGAGAAAATTGAATGAATCGATCACTTTAATCTTAAGCGATGGGAAGGATATTTCTATAAGCTTAGAATCATTTGGAATGACGATTGGTTTTAGACCTTGTTGAAGTAAATACTCTAAAAGAAAATTTCCATCAAATGATTTCATATTGTGAGCGATTGCTGTGAAACCATGGTGTTTTTTAGAAAACAGAAATTCACAAAATTCGTCACAAGCTTTGTATCCCTTAGAAACGTGCTCTGTATGTTTGGCATACATAGCTAAGGTAAAATTAACGATATGACATCCTGTATTTTGATCGGTTTCGAAACCAAAGTAAATGTAATCATCATGGAAGTCTTTACGTTTTTGCATAAAACGTAAGTGTAATTCTATGAAATATTATTTGCAAGAAGTACAATATTTCTCCCTACATCTATGTAAATGGGCAAGTCTTTGTTTTGATTGCAAAAAGGTATTACATCAAGCACAAGAATAAAACCGTTGACAATAATTGAGTGTCTTCCCCCACCAATCCTTTATGTTTATCAAGGCAAACGTTAGATCTACAAGTTCTATGGCAATCGTTGCAGACCCGAGGTATACCAACGGGAAAGTTCGAGAAACAGGTATTGCATCTAACAGGGCATTGATGTTTTTACACGTTATTAAAACCTTTATCACAATGGTTGCAATATTAATGTGTCGAATGAAATCCGGTCATTGAACGTATGACATCATAGTGTTTGTTGTAAAAAACAAAAAATATTTTTTTCTCTTTTCAGGGCCTTTGTAGGAAACCTGAAAAAGAAACCAAGCAAACAAAAAACAAAACAAAACAAAACCACCATAATTTTAAAAAACAGATACCTTTATCTATAATTCTAAATGAAACCTGAAAAAAAAAACATATTATTATCATATGCCTTATTCATGTTACTAGCTGAAACAACATAAATTTGCACATCGAGATGGTCCTCGAATATTCGCATTTCGGTGTATCCACAAGGACCCTCAGTAACTCCAGTGTTTAGATGTAACTCCTTTGCTATTCGTTTTTGCTGTGGTCTATCACCCCGTCTGTCTTCTTCTTCTTCTTTTTGCAAGGGTTTCATTGGGAAGGGTGGCCGCCGGGGGCGGCGCTGTAATCCCAGCACCCCGTCTGATATGGTGAAGCCTGAAGTTATCGGCCAATCCTAGCACGACTGCACGTGCACAACAAAAATTGCTGTCGTCTCTAGGAATAGAGACGATGGATCTTTTTGCTATTCTGTCAACTTCAATGTTAACCAAAGGTCTTTTACCACCGACCACCGGATTATGTATGGTGATAATATCAATCTTAAAGGATTCATCTAAGGGAATGGCTTCTTTGCTCTATAACAAACAAAACATTTTTAAATAGTGAAATCGTAATCTCTGAAAAAAAAGTATCCCATCCGCAAGGCCCCTATTTATCTGTAACACTTTCATAATGGCAGCCAATAGATATCCCCACCCCTCCTTAATGTCAACAACGCGCGTTAAATATACAGAGATTAGTTTGTCTAAGTGGTTTGAATAAAAACAGAATCTATAGAAAAGTGTAATATGCATTAGTATTTGAAACAACTTTGACCCTAAAACACTCATATACGACGCTATGATAAAACATCTGTAAAAAAGAGAGAGAAAAACATCACATGAAAAAATAAACTATTTTAGCAGCTGTTGTAACGATAGATTTACCGTATAAAGTCCTTATCCGCTAGATTTCTAGTAGACTCTGCTATTAACGCTATCATCAACATTCTGATAAAGTGTAGGACAACATTGAGATGGGCTCCTTGACATTGATCGGGGACTTGACGGGCACTGATTAGAGCTTCATATGTTATTTGCTCCGTCTGAAATCGGTTATTAAATCACCTAGAACGCTCTCTCAGAACACAAGGCCTTTCACCTTCACAACAAAAAATAATGGCTATGTCAATGCCTAGAAAAAAAAGGGGAACATTTGTTAAAAATATTAATCTTATAATACATATTAAGGATTTGTTAAACACACGTTATGGCCCCAACGCCCTGTCTGATTTTCGAAACGTTCGACATGTGCATCTGTTGTCTCAAAACCCTCTCCACAAACTCTTGAAACGATTCTATATCAGGCCAGCTTGACTAATTTTCGAAACGTCGGATATATGCATCTGTCGCCTCCTCCCTCTCTACGTACTCTTGAAATAATTCCGTATCAGACCATACGTACTTAATAAAAAGTAAAATAAATGAAAAATAAAAAAATTTGAGGATAAGATACATTTATAAAATTATTTGTACACTATTTTTTTTAAAGAAACAGACTTACGGGGTTAGAGCCGTCATCATCAGTCCGACTTCCGTCAAAATCCTAGAATAAACTCACATTGGGAAACTCCTGAAAATATAGACACTTTTTTTTTAATTTAAGATACTAAAAATCATATTAGAGCTTGGAATAACATATTGGAAAAAAATTAAAACGAATATTTACACTAAAACTCATTGGCTTAGGATACGTAAGTCATTAATGTAGCTGGAATGGAAAATATCAGGTTGAATGTTTGGGCAAGAATGAATGTCCAACACCTGAGCTGTGGATATACTTACCTTTTTGGGTGGTTTGGCACTTAAGCTAGCGGCTATGAATAACCAATTGTGTAGGTTTACATAACATACATACACTTAGAAAACCATTTTACTCTCGGCCCAGTTTAAAACACGATGTTTATCAGCATACAGCTGCCTTTGGCTATCATTTATAGAAAGTTTGCTCTTTTCAAAACTTTTAACTTTTGTTACGTAAACAGCTTATTGCTATCTATAAATTCGTTTCCGACGTCTTCTTACATAGCTGCGAGCATACCATACCCGCCGAAAGAGAATCACTTTCTTTTTTTTTTCACAATGAGTTATTTGATAATTGCTTTTTGTGGGAGACACATGGTGTGTTGCTTTGGACGCCTCGGTGTAAAAAACATGACGTTTCGAGAGTCAACTGCTTCCTTTTCAAGTGTGGTTACTTAAACCTTACGCCAGTGTCGAAATAACTGTTGTTATGGAATCTCCTGGTGAAACTCTGTATTGTTTTGTTAAAAATACTGAAATACTCTATTCTCTGAATAATTTTTAGTCCTAGGAAAAAGAGAAAGCTTCAGGGTAAAAAATTTAAGCCTATTTATTCCCTAAATGTATAGTTTCAGGGGTAGGAAGAAAGGTCAGTTCGGAGTAAAAAAAAATTAAAGGTTCATATTTTCTGAAGAATCTTTAACTGTAGAAAGAAGTAAAAGCTAGGGTAAAAAATCGTTAAGATTCCTTATTCACTAAGTACAAAGTTTGAAAGCCAAAAAGAAAGACACGCCTAGGGTAAAAATTTGAAGACCATCTCTTCTTTGAACATCCTTAAGTTCTAGAAAAAATAAAGAGAGAAGGTAAGAAATTAAAGAGTATTTTCTGAATAGCCATAAGACCTTAAAAAAGTGACGATTGGGATAAAAACCTTACTACTCTCTATTTAGACATAGGTGTGTAAACCTTAAAATTTTGTTTGGACCTTAAAGCAGGGTTCCTTACCAAGGTTTGTTTGAACCTTAAAGCAAGGGTTGAAAGAAGTAAAAGCTAGGGTAAAAAATTGTTAAGATCCTTATTCACTAAATACAAAGCTTTAAAGACGAAAAGAAAAAAAAGGAAGACACGCCTAGGGTAAAATTTTAAGACCATCTATTCTTTGAACATCCTTAAGCCTTAGAAAGAGAGAGAAGGTAAGAAATTAAAGAGCATTTTCTGAATAGCCATAAGACCTTGAAAAAGCGAAGATTGGGATAAAAACCTTACTATTCTCCATTTGGACCTAAGTGTGTAAACCTTAAGATTTTGTTTGGACTCTAGAGCAGGGTTCCTTCAACCAGAGTTCCTTAAGGAGTCGTAACCCACATAGCAAAGGACGATCTTTGCTCTCTGGGAAGGGCGTCTACGGAATATCTCCATAAAGTAAAATATTTCTCGATCGTTCTGACCTAGATATTGACCTGTAGACATAGGCGTAGACAGAAAGTTCATAAGGGGGTTATAGGCTTAATGGGAGGGGTTACAGAGCTACAACTCATATATTCCTATGTTAAATATACAAAATTTCATTATGATGGGGGGTTACAATCCCCTAACCCCTCCCTGGCTACGCTTATGCCTGTAGATATAATAATTTTTATACAGTGGTTACCATTTTTACACAGTGGTTAATTTTTATACAGTGGTTATGATCTGAAATTTACTGCAAGGGGTTTCTCCCGGGTCAAAGATTGGAATGATTTTGTTTAGAGTAAAACCATTAGACTATATAAATTACGAAATGAAAACTTTAAAGCTATATTGTCCTCGTTTAAAATCTTACTTTAAAGTTTAAAATTGTGCTAACATAGAAAATAAGTTAATGGAGATTGGATATAGTTTCTATATCAGTAATCCCGTTACGGTGATGTTTTATGGAAGAATCTTTAGCTGCTATTTTTGCGTAGCTGATCAGAATCTTTATCAAGTCCACTACGGTTGCTTTTAATGTTCAACAAATTGCACTTTGAAAGAAACATTTGAAATGAACGGAGCAGATCCATGGACCCATGGGGCTACTGGCGTACGCAAGGAGGGGGGGAGTGTTGATGGAGGTTGTAAACCTCATCAACACCCCCTGCGTACAGGCAATACTGCGTATTGCAATGAAATTTTGTATATTTAACATAGGAATACATGGAGTTGTAGCTCTGTAACCTGCCCTCACCCCAATTGAGCCTATGACTCCATATATGAACTTTCTGCGTACGCCTACGTATGGGACCCATTTATAGTTAAACGAGGCACATTTATATGCAAATGAGACAGGTTTGTGAAAAAAAAAAAATGAATGACATATGTATTATAACATTTTTTCTTAGTTCAATATTTACATGTATTGGGTTTGAAGTGATGCAGTTTTATCCAATTTGTAGTATTATTCTTTATGCTTATTATTCACAGCAAAAGATCTACTTTAAAATCAATGCAATCTATCCTATATTAGTAAATCAACCATTTTTTCATATTAGCCGATGATGTGGCAACAATAGATGTTAAATTACTCGTAAAGAAAAGAATGATTTTCCGGCGCCTGGTGGGACCCGAACCCACGACCTCTTGATTGCCGATCAAGTCCTCAATTTAACATCTAATCTATTATGTATTTAAATAAAATATACAACGCTACCTTTTTGTTATTGTTACTGTGTACTTAGTCGCATAGGCTCACTCAGAAAGTTATTAAGGGCTCAATGGGTTCAATGGGGGCACAGAGCTACAACTCATATATTCCTATGTTAAATATACAAAATTTCATTGCGATGGGGGTTACAAACACATTAACATCTCCTGCGTACGCCAGTGCACACAGGGCATATCTCGTGTCCATGCGTACAGAAAACTTTATTTCATTTGTTGTCTAAGTTTTGCAGATTGCACTTTGTGAATTTCACTTTCTCTTCAAACAGTTTTTTACAAGTAGGCACGATTTTCGATATTTGGCTGAATTTTAGATTCCGCGATGGGGGTGCTATAAAAATTTATGGGGCACGTATATGCTATCCGTCCCGCCATTTCTAAATCGAAAAACGTTGGATTTTGTTTATGCTTGATAAATTCTAGCACACATTAGTCGATCAAATTTGACAATCGACTATTCCACTTAAAACTGACGCATTAATTTGAATATTTGAAGTCGGATTATAAAACACCTGACATATGTACAAATTGTTATTAGTTATTTGACAAAAAGTACCATGTGTCTACGGATTCACGTGATTATGCCATCTGTTAGGGTGAACATTGAAAATCCCCTTTTTAAAATAACTAATTAAATCTAAACACCCAGGAGCAGATAAATAGATAATTAAATAAAAAATACATACACTCTCTCTCTCTCTCTCTCTCTCACTATGTATAAATATATGCTTAGATGTTGTTAAGTGTTTTTGTTTTTTCGATATTCTGCCGCCTGTTATTTAATTTTTTCAGATGGGGTTGTACCTCCAATTATTTATACACCAAATAAATTCTTGAATAAATTGTTGAACTCCGAGAACAAATTGTTGAAATCCAAGAATAAATTGTTGATTTCCAAGAATAAATTGTTGAATTCCAAGAATAAATTATCGAATTCCAAGAATAATTATTTATAAAATTGTAATTGACAATTTGTTCTTGGAATTCAACAATATATTCTTGGAATGTTGATATTAGACTTTAGAAATCCTTGCCCTATACATTAATCAATCTCATACTTCTACTCCAAATTATAAAAAATTAATAATTTAATTTCGTGCTCATCTCAAACCAGCAACTTCTGTAACTAAAATACAACGCCACGCCGAAATTTTCATATACTATGCACATAGCTTTGAGAAAACACTTCAAAACTGATAACACTTTCCAGATAACGAAAAACGGGCATAAACGCCTTCAGGGAGAAAAGTCTCACGGTTGATAACAAATCTGACAGAAATATATTCAATTTATTCTTGGAATTCAAAAATTCATTCTGGAAATAACAATTTGTTCTTGGAATTCAACAATTTATTCTTGGTTTTCAACAATTTATTCTTGGAATTCAACAATTTGTTCTTGGAATCAACAACTCATTCTTGGTATTCAACAATTTGTTCTTGAATGTTGATGTTAAACTTTAGGAAATCCTTTGTGCTGTACATTTATCAACCCATATTTCTACACCGAATCGTTAAAACTAATAATTTAATTGTATTCATCCCAAACCAACAACTTCTGTCTCACGGCTGATAATAAATCTCACACAAATTTATACATTTTATTCTTGGAATTCAACAATTTATTCTTGGAATTCAACAATTTATTCTTGGAATTCAACAATTTATTCTTGGAATTCAACAATTTATTCTTGGAATTCAACAATTTATTCTTGGAATTCAACAATTTATTCTTGGAATGTTGATGTTAAACTTTAGAAATCCTTGCCTTGTGCATTAATCAATCTCATATTTCTACTCCAAATCGTTAAAAAATTGATAATTTAGTTTCGTGCTCATCTCAAACCAGCAACTTTTATAAATGAAATACAAGGCCACGCCGAAATTTTCATGTTCTATGCACTTAGCTTTGAGGAAACACTTCAAAATTGGTAACACTTTCCAGATAACGAAAAATGGGGATAAACGATTTCAGGGAGAAAAGTCTCGTGGTTGATAATAAGTCTCACAGAAATTTATTCAATTTATTCTTGGAACTCAACAATTTGTTATTGGAATTCGACAATTTATACGTGGAATTCAACAATTTTTGCACTTGGAATTTCATCAATTTGTTCTTGGAATTCAACAATTATTATCATTCAATCGACATATTATATATTGGGTTAATAGTAATATTTGGTTAATAGCTCCAAATGCTTATATAAATGGCACTGTTATATTCTAAAGGAATTAGAAAATATATTATCGTGTTTATAATATAAAATAAAAGGCAGTAATTATTGAATAATTGTTTCATGTCTGTTTTAAAGAACCTGGTGTTTTTTTATTTTGTTTATGTTTAACACACAACGCGTTTAGAAAAATAACCCTAGTTATTCACTTAATTTTTACGGTCTTGCATTTGAAATTTTAGGCAGAAGTCAACCAATGTTTACTAACCACTATCAACGGCCAATTTACAAATTTATTCTGGATAAACAAATTTAATATTTAATGTTATGGAAATTGTGTTTTAATGTTCTCAAATAGTAAAAATTAAATCAATAAGTAAACTAACATTAAAATTTATCTAATTATAATCAAAAAAAAAACTAATAAATCATTTCAAATGTTAAACCATAAATGATGATAAAATGTTAAAAATCATCCTAAACCATAAATAATGTAACAATATAAATAATTTTAAATAAACTAAATAAATATATACTAAAGTAAAATATATATTCAAAAAAACCTCCTAACACATCTTATTCGGAATGACTGTTCTACTGCCGGAGATGTTTCTTCAAACATACAGTCTAATTTTCTTATATGCCACAGAGTTGTGTCTATATCCGTAACCACCCCGTTTGGTAACACTTTCTAGCATCGCACATTATATTACTTCAGTTGCCGTTCTGATGATAATAGCCTAGGATTGTTGAAACAGCTGTAAACATTTAATTATATAATTTCAACCATGTTAGTCTGTTGGATCCTCAATTATTTTAAAATTGACATTTTGAATTTTTCATCCTATCTTTGTCATCACCGTATATTCAACCATTACCATTCTCAAACTATATGGATTGCTTTACTGCCTTCCCCCCAAGTTCCTCCACGCATATCTATTTCGAGAGCCGTTCTGGCGTAGGTGAATAAGCACCAGATATATAAAAATTTCCATTACTGCAAATATGCGTACCATTTTCTGAACTTTAAAGAATAATCTCAGACAACGTTATAATTATTTTCTTACCGAAAAGTAGTTTTCCACGTGGCATTTACATAAATTTTGCTAAAAACAACTCATAAATTTTTAAATATTACTCATTTTACTATTTATACTAGGTTTAAAAAATTATTGTGATATTATTTATTTGATCTGATTAGGCTTTTGTCTTTTTTATGTTATTAATTGTTTTATTATTTGTATATTTTTATCATATTACATATTTTTTTGAATGTGAGAAGAAAGGTCGATCACTTTTACCTGATGGAAGGTATTGATATCATGGGCGCGTTACCTAGTATCTATGAAATAATTTTCCTCAGTTCGAAGGTTGAGAAGATGATCAAAATATGTTATGTAGGGTAAGCAATGTTATCTGCTGAGCAATAGTGATATCAAAATTTAATCCTAGTAATTTTATAGTTATAAATATTGATTTAGATATTTAGATAATTTATGGTTGTGTTTAATGAAACAACACATTTTTTTTATATTTAGATGTTATTTTCCATCATAGGTAATAATAGGAGGTAATAATTAGGATGGGAGATAAGATTTCTCAGTCCTCCCATCATTTTGAAATGCTACGCTCCTGATTGGGGCGGCTATATAGGCTAGGGGGACGATTTCCTAAATCCGCCACTGAATATATTAGATCAAGACACAATAGGAAGAAAATAATTTATACGCAAAGTAGAAATGTATCGTTAAAAAGCAGTTTAATTTAAATAAAACTCTTCGAAAGGACAATATACAAAATAGTCTTTATTTTAAATAAACATGTCCACCATTTCTTTACTTGCTAGTATCGGGGCAGGATTTAGGGTACAATACGCCCTGGGCACAACGATTTTTGGCGCCCCCTCCATTGGCGTAACTAGGGGGATAACCCCCTAGAAAATTTCTTTTCAGTATCGATGAATGCGATTTAACCCCCTAGAAATAGTTAAGCCCCAAGAAAAAAAGTTAGCCCTTATACTTCGAAGCTAATTACGCTTACATTCCACCCCCACTTCGCGCAGTACTAAAGAAATAAATAAAACTCTGTCCTTCCGCCCCCTCAAATTCGACGAAAAATCGCAGACGATAGGGAAGGAGCGACATTTATGGTTAGCCTACCTTATGTGCATTATTATAAGATATAATAATGATATTTTTATAAACAAATTTAGTTTATTTCACGACGATTTTTTGGATATTGGGCGAGGGGGAAGGATGGATGCAGAACAAAACTTAAGGGAAGGCGCAAAACTTGAAAATTTCACTTCAAAATTTAGTTTTAAGTATTTTTACTTGAAAAGAACCATTTCTAATGCAAACTTATTATTCTCAGGGAGGTGGGGGCACATCCGCTGCCTGGATCCAGCCTTGGGGGACATTGGTTGTTTCACGCAATTTTTCAGAATTTCAGATTTAGGAAAACAAGGGTGATGGGCGTCTTCTCGGGGAGAGCTGATCGACAGAATTCTACGGAAAATAATTTGCAACTAAAAAAAAAATCCGCAGCCTCTTACGCCCTGGGCAAGTGCCCAACGTGCCCATTTATAAATCCGGCACTGGCTAGTGTAAAACTTACGTTCTGCAAAAACTTTTTTAAAGTAACTTTTTATGTGCCTTCACGTTGGTCCGTATAAGCGCCATCTATAATTTAGCAAACAAAATTCCACAATACACGTATCCTGTGAACGTTAAAGGCTATGATAACATGGCGCCATCTATCGAAAAATTAAACAGATAATTTGTAGGCAACACTTACATTTTATTATTATTTTTTTTAATTTAAACTTAATCGTTGCAATGCATATGTATGGAAATTATTTTTCACATTTTTATTATTTTTGTGCATGGAAGTTATTTGTCACATTTTCGTTATTTTCGTGTATGGAAATTATTTGTCATATTTTCGTTATTTTCGTATATGAAAATTATTTTTACTAATATTTTAACAATTTTATAAAATAACCAATAATTCATATTTGTGTTTAGCTGATGCCTCCCAACAAATGTCATCCTTAGTCATGTACTTACTCAAACATCCACTGCTACTTTACTGCTTTACCATTATTAGAATTGTCTTTCACTTTAAAGTTAGTTAAGCTGCCTTCAAAGTTGACTGAATAATATTTAACGTTAAAAAAAATCTGTAACTTCGAAGAATAGACTGTTGGAGAATTATTCTTAAAGTCACTTAAATTGCCTTCAACGTTGGAGACTTGGCTTCAAATTTATAGCGAAAATTTGTTCAAATTTAAAGAATCATATTTAAAATTAATGGAAATACGTTCAACTTTAAAGAACTACCTTTAAAGTTAATAGAAACATGCTCAAATTTAAAGAATTAACTTTAAAGCCTCTATCTCCCTCTCTTTCTCTCTAAGTGGAATTATTTTTACATTTAGTGGCATTACCCATGCCATATATCCACGGAGTGGATCTTGGGGGGGCCAGTTCTCTTCGAAACGACATTTTTGATAGGACATGGTTATCGCCTTACATGCTGTGATTGTACCGATACATGTTGTAAAAATTTTTGAACCCCCCCGAAATTAAATCCTTACTTCGGTCTTGGCATTACCTTAAAGAAAGGGTTATAAGAATCATTTTAATTAACGGAACTATCTTAAGTTCAAAGCTGTAGATTTAATTTCGGGGGCTTCAAACACTTTTACAGCATGTATCGATACAATCACAGCATGCAAGGCCGTAGCCAAGTCCCATTAAAAATTAGTTTGGGGGTACCGGTCCCTAAGATCGCCCTCTCTGGATACGGACATGCTTAAAGTTGTTATGATTACACTAATTTGCATTTTTTCACTTTTTTTCTGCTGTTTTAAAATAAAGAGGTGCACCGGAAAGATTTTTACTGCAGATTACGGAAAAATCCGTTACCACGTCAAGTTTTTCACAAATCATGAAAGTGTGAAAATATAAAAAAGGTAATTTTTTAACGATATTGATGCATCACAAAGTTTGTAACATATGCAAATGTTCTCTGGCGGCACGAAATGAATGTGTAACAAACGGATGTAATAAACAAATAAATTATAATAAAAAATAACGAAAGTCAGTCATACATAGGTAAGAAAGCGAAAAAAAAAAATGCTGGAAATTTTTTTCAACTTTATAAGCCAAATTTGAAGAGAAAAAAATAGAGAAATTCTATTAGCAACATTTCCTGGATTAGTGTGCAGTTTTAAATTATACATAATATTGTAGACTTTTTGAAAAATCTGGTTAACTCGAATCCAACCCATAAGTGTTAAACCCCAACCCGAAACAATTAAAGTCAACCCGAAAGAACCCGACCAGCAACGAAAAGAATAAATGATCCAATGCGGGATGTAATGCCATTTGTAGTGCCGTGATGAAGCAAACGGAAATCTAATTTCATTTAATATAGTAAATGGCATTCATCTTTTTTCCCTATGTCCAGATATATGCATTAATCCACTTATGTAGAAATTATTTATGAAAGTAAAATTCTAAAAACATTCCTGAGCAAATATTTCTCAAACAGTGATTTTTCATTGAAAAAACAAACAGTTTAAGAATAAAAATTATAGCTGCTCTGAAAAAACGAAAAAAAAAAAAAAAATTCCGAAACTTTGAGAGAGACGTATGACAACCTTAAATTTCTTCTGTAACATGTGTAATACAAGCGTCATGAATGGTCTTTGTGCGGGGATTTCAAGGCGATTGGAATATTGCTCAGCCAACAAGCAGGCTACCCTAAATTTCCGTGCTTTTTGTGTAGGATGATCATACTGTAGGATGATTGAAATAAACTTGACAATAAATAAATGGAACTTGATGGATCATTTTCGATTGAATGACTTCACTAACATTTACCCTTCTTTACGCATGTCTATCTTATCCATTTTTTTTTCTATACCCTCAATTTCTTGCTTTTTTTTTATTAACAAATTTTTCCCTAATCAATTTACGTAACTATGAATAACATTTTCCCGTTATCGCTACATTTATGAGTGGTGTGAGTAGTACCGCTACCGTGTTAGAGGCTGGGAGGAGGCTCTTTTCATGTTGATATCTTTGTGCATTATTACAAGGTAGTGAGAATTACAAATTTCTCCCTCAATAGCAAAATATCAAACAACTTTTCTCACTTCTGATCATTTATTTGTGCGTTATGAGATAAGCTGTGATTATCATACTTCGTTTTAACCGAAATTATAGTGAGAGGGCGGAATGGGCTCTATTTTTTCACTTTTCGATGGTTGTGAGGTGTATTGAGGTGGAAATTTTTTACGGGGGAGGGGGCGTAAATGTCCCTCGCCTAGGGTAGAAAATTTGCTTGCGCCGGCCCTGAATTCATCCCACACATATACACACACGTGGGCACTTCCTAACCTGTACGATTAAATAAAAAGATTTAAAGAAAATCTGGGGTGGATTAGACAATCTCGAGCTGATTTATCTGTAACTTCGCTATCTCTAATCGATTCAGCTTTCTTCAATTTTCCTATCTCTAATAGAGTAAACTTACTCTAATTTTGCTATCTCTAATCGAGTTAGCTTTATTTAACTTTGCTATCTCTAATTGAGTTAACAATACTCTAAGTTTGCTGTCTTTAATCGAGTCAGTTGCCCTTTATTCTGTCGAATCTAAAATTTCCAAAATTATAGACAATTAGCTAATTATTATCATTATTATTACATATATATATCTTTATTTTAAGCACAATCAATCAATCATCTGCATAGACTGGGTTTTAAACATTTACGACCTTTGCACTTATTCATATTGATGAGATAATTTTATAAAAAAAGGGTATGTTTTGCTACTCTTTCTTCATGATTAATTTTAAGGGACTTTTAAGCAAAATAGTTCCATTGTATTATTCTTGTTTCGAATATTATACCATAATTCAATGACTGCTTTGTTTAATGCATTTTTATGAATTATCCGCACAATTTTTATACACACAATATTTATGATTTTCATTTCTATAATTCCAGGCTTCTAGTTTTTTTGTGAGGTGGAGCTGGTAGTTCAACGTAACTTCACAACCCTGGCACCTTTAGAAATCTGAATTTATAAATTTAAATCGTTAGAGAAGAAGCCATGCTTTTAATTTTTGTGTATAAAAATATATATATATGTATCTCCTAACTTGCATTGCTGTATTTATGTGCTGTGATATAGATTTGTAATTTTTGTACAGCATTGTTGTGGTCTTCTCCTGCAGTGTTTTTTTTTTGTATAAAAAATGTATGTGTCTCATAACTTGAATTGCCGTATTTATGTATTGTGATATAGATTTGAAATTTTTGTCTAGCATTCTTGCGATTTTCTCGTGCAGGGTTTTTGTTTGTGTCTAAAAAATTTATGCATCCTACAGTTTGAATTGCTGTCTTTATGTGTTGTGATATAGATTTATAATTTTTTTCTAGCGTTCTTGTCGTTTTCTCGTGTAGTGTTTTTGTTTGTGTTTAAAAAATGTGAGTATCTCATAACTTGATTTGCTGTATTTATGTGTTGTGATATATATTTGTAATTTTTATCTAGCATTCTAGTGATCTTCTCGCGCAATGTTTTTGCTTGTGTATAAAAAAACGTATGCGTCTTATAATTTGAATTGCTGTATTTATGTTTTGTGATATAGATTTATAACTTTTTTCCAGCATTCTTGTCGTCTGATCGTGCAGTGTTTTTGTTTGTGTACAAAGATTTGTGTATCTGTAATTATAATTTTGCCTATGCATCGATAACGTGTCTTGTGTGTTGTTAGTTTTACGTTAGATAAAGAGTGCATTGGGCTATATTCAACAAATGTTACGTGCAAAGTGTAACTCCATGGTACTTGTGGTTTTGTATTAAGTCGTAGCATAGTGTGCATAGTTTTATGTTAGTTTAGTATCTTAGGTCAGTGCATATATTTGCGTTAATGTATTCCCATATTTGACACAGTCAAGAATAAATCCATTTGACTTTGTAGCTAAAGTACCAAACCTTGATCCTTAACGAATGGGTTGCAATAGCTTCTTACAACATAAAACAGTAAACACCCATCTTGATAAAGTCTCGAAGAATGTTGTCTTGATAAAGTCTTGAATAAAGTCTTGATATCATCTTGATAAAGTCAGAAGTCCTAATCTAGAGCTCAAACGACATAATACCGCGATATTCAGTGACGTAATGGAAAATCTCGGGCTATCAACAATTTTTTTGGGCCCCCCCCACTTTTACAAAATTGTATGCATATGTGAAAAAAAATATATATATAACAGTATACCAGTGTTTGCCATATGAATAATATGTATACCCTAACAACATATATGCTTTTGAAACAATTTTGCATTAGCATTTTGAATTCCTTTATGCACTTTTCAAAGTGAGCCTTTATTTTTTCGGTGAGCCGGGGCTATAAAAATCCCCCAACGGAAAACGTATCTAAAAATTCCTTTATATTTTTAAATGACGTAACTTTTGCTGTTTTGACTTGGCTAATGTAAGATTTCCATGGATATAATTTTGGGCAGTATGAGCTATGTTGCCCATAGCAGTGGCATAGCAATTGAAAAATTAGGGGGGATCAAGTGGTTTTAAAAAAGATGTCCCTTCTCTCTTTCTCTTTCCCTCATCACTCTTGCAAATATACGTGTGATGTGAAGTTAAAGAGCACTGATAACTAATGGGAAGATTGCGCTCCCCGAGCTTCCCCCCTTTCCTGCACCACTGGTTCTTGTTCTATAAAAATGCAACTAACTAACAAAAGTTAACTAAAAATTTACCAAGTTTTTCTGTCTTCTAAAGCTGTTAAATTAGTCATTTCATGAACTTGGAAAATTTTGAAAAATCAGCTGAGTTAATTTGATGTACACCGGTAGATGAAAAGTTATGACCACCGGAAAATTCATCGATGATTAGGTTTTCGATTATTGTTATATCGATGAATAATAAAACGTGTGATCTTTTGGTAGTTAATTGTTGTCAAAGTGTGAAGAATGCTGGTCCTAAAACCATTGAGTCACAAATACGTGAAATACAGGCCATATATTTCGCACACTTTCCGCAGCCGACACTGGCGACCCTGTAAACTACTTTCCGTGAAGAATCGGGCTGCATTGCAGGAAAGTGCATCGAATAGGGAAAAAAAGCCAAATATAAGAATGTCACAGCCACGGTCTCGATCAACGGTAACAAAACTTTCTTTCGCGTAAAGGGCAAATGAATAAATAAACATTGGAAAACTCGAAGGGCGAGAAGACGAAGAAAGAAAAAAGAAGGCAATTTTCGTTGGGCGCTCTATTTGTGTGTGTATGTGCCAGAGAAGTGTCTTGCATTCGCGTCCCTATAAAAGTTTCATGGCCCCCTCCGGTCCATTACTGGGGTAAAAATAATTTGGGGGCCACCGTCATAACGGGGCCCATCGCCATTCGGACAGGTAGATTGAGAAAGCTCACTGTGGCACTACCACAGAAGAGAGGGGGGGGGGGGCTTGGAGCCAAGTGAGTGTCCTTCCCCCCTCTTTCTCGAGCTCTACAAGGCCGCGGTTTTCTCACTTTGCTATGCCACTAACGCAATTACATTCCCATTTGCTCCGTTTTTTGCGCTCTCCAGGGAAGGCAGTGGCGGGGAGGGTGTCCATTAGAAGGCTCGTCCTGCCATCTATATTTCAGGAGCAAGCCGGGACTTGCCGTCGTTTTCCTGAGAGCTGTGACTCTTCCAGCTTGCTGCTTACAGAAAGTACATACATACACACGCACACTTACAAACCGAATGTTTTACTGGAGAAAGTGCCGCCGTAGTATCACTCCGGAACCACGAAAGACTCCGACGGGGACCTTCTCCGAAATGCAGAGATGGTCAGGAGAGGACGAGATTGAAAAAGTGGGACAGTGCTACATCCCATTACTTTTTATACTGTAAGACTACTATTTTATTCTGACATAAACATTATAGAGATCTTCACATTTCATGAACATTTTCATCATTTTTCATGAACACTTTTGTCACTTTCCATAAACACTTGCATTAGCGCTTTCCAGGAACATTTCATCACGTTTCATGAACATTTTTATCACTTTTCATAAACATTTGCATTAGCGCTTTACGGGACATTTTGTCATTTTCCATGAACATTTACACTTTACCAGGAACGTTATCATCACTTTTCACTTATTTTCCAACACTTTTTGTAAACGTTCTGATTACGTTAGCAGATGTTTTCAATACCGTTATTTTTGTTCCTTGTTCATATTATTATTATTATTATTATATACTAGAGCTCGGATTATATGCAACAGAAAAACAAAATATGCATTATAAACCCTTAAAATATACATGCGTATGCATTTAAACAATAAACATGTACCTAAAAGAATAAATATGAATTTAAATTAATGAAAATGGTATGCCCCGTGTTTTAAAATAAATTTATTATTAAATGCCGAGTAGAAATATTTAATATGCAAAAAATGATAGACTTTATTTATCAGGCCCGTAGCTAGACGCTGTTTACAGGGGGCTCTGAAAGTTACAGAGGGGGCTTAAAATTCGTAAATGATTTTATATATTTTATTAATATGTTTAATATTACGAAATATATAAGCAGACTAATATATTTAACGTTTATTTCTTAACGTAAATTTTGCATTAAGAAATAAATTTTAGTATACCCCTCTATAATTTCCCCTGTCCTTAATATAAAGCCTACGAAACGTATGCAAAAAAACACGTTATATACACAAAATCTACGGTAGAAAGCTATTTTGAATACATTTTTAACGTCAAAGAACAATTTCCATTGTCATGTACAATTTCGTACAAAACAAAAAATTAAAATAAAATTCTACAATATTTGTTTTTTTTTCAGAAAAAAATTCCAAGGGTGGCTGACCACTTTCCAAGGGAGCTCAGCTCCCCATGGCCCCAGCTTGGCTACAGCTCTGTTATTTATATACCACGATTTTTATTACGATATATCACAATGTGCCTCTCGATCTTCTGAACGATTAATCGCTGTGTTCTATCATTCAAAAGAATCTTTATGGATAGGAAAGTCATTTCCAAAGCCAGAGAGGTTAATGGACAACGTTTATAAAAATTTGAGGATAGTTTATATCCTTTGCAGGCTATCATTCATGACTATGTTTGACAGATCATGATGTGAAATTTTATCGTATGCAAATGTGTGTGTTTAATCCGATCTGGGGTCAACTGTCAGTCTAGTGCAATGTAACTAAATATTTGGTTCCCCTAATAAGGACATAATTTAGCCATGACTATATTTTAGGCGCTATAGGACATATTATTAAACGTTTACGTTCAGAAATTTCTTTGCCTTCCTGCTCAAATAAGGAGTAAGAAAAAGTTTAGTGATATGTATGGAGAAATTTTTTCTGATAAAGGAATAATAAAATTCTTAAAATTACTAAAACCCTTAAAATATGCATTTATTCTGGAAATTCACCCTTTTTATACATTTATATGCATTGACGCCAAAAAGGCTAAAATATGCAACTGCATATGCGCATATATATAACCCGAGTGCTTATTATTACTTATCACACATGTTCATATCATCATTTCTTATTCATATTATTATCACTTCTCATTAATATTATTATTGTCACTTAGCTTTTTAATATTATTTTCTTTTTCATTCTATATATTATAATTTTCTTCGTTAACATAATTATCACTTCTATTACAATAATATAAAACACTATATCTTTTTTAATATTAGTATTATTTCATCATAAATACCATTATCGTTTAACTAACTACTAACCTTTTTGCCACTGGTACGAAAGATATTAAAAATAAAAACAATAAAATTAACTAAAATGATAATAAATAGATTTGAAGAAGACGAAACTCACGGAATTAAAAAATGTAAAATAAAAATAATTAAAATTTAGCTCTCTGCCCATTTCTGTTCGCAGTGGCTCCAAGTTCTTTCTGAGATTTTGAGGCTCCCTTCGACCACCTACCCCTAAGAAAGAAGCAATTACATATCATAATATGTTCTGCTTATATTCATAATGTATTTTTGAAGCAATATAAAATTAAAACAAGATAATAATTAAAAAAAAACACTCTGTTTTAATCTTTTTTTCAATTCTTTCATGATAATGCACAGTTTTCAGGAAATGTATAAATTTACGGAGAGTATAATTTAAACAAGGTTTATTTTATCTATTTTTTAGTCACAATTTTGTCTACCAGATTGAGTTGTACAAATAATGACGTCACAGAAGTTATTGCTATAAAATGAACTGCGAAGATACAAATGACTAGTCGCAGACATGTTGTAGTTATCGGATAAAATATCATGTCTGAGGTCTTGGTGATTTTCGTTGTGTAGGTTGTCTGTATGTTATTGGTGTTGGGTACTGCTATGTCGATTAAGTACGTGGTCTTATTCGATTTATCGACGAGGGTTATGTCAGGACGGTTATGTGGGACTGTCTTGTCTGTTATGATTGCTCTATCCCAGTAAAGCTTGTGTGTTTCGTTCTCATGCACGGTCTCTGGCTCATATTTGTAGTACGGGCATTTTTCTGTCAGAAAGCCAGCATTCGCTGCCAATTTCTGGTGGACTATTTTCGCTACTTGATCGTGTCTATGTTTGTAGTCTGACTGCGCAAGGATCTTGCATCCTGCCATCACGTGTTGGATTGTCTCCGATGCCGCATGACAGTGTCTGCATTTGTCGCTTTCTATGTCTTTTCTCTGGATGAATTTCTGATTGTTCCTTGTTGCGATCACTTGGTCTTGGATGGCTAGCATGAATCCTTCTGTCTCTGGCTGGAGAGTGCCTTTGGCCAGCCAAGAATTTGATGCCTTTTTGTCAACGTGTGGTTGTTGCAGGTCATTGTAGTGCCTGCCATGTAATGGTTTTCCGGCCCAAGTTCTCAGTTTCTGTTCGTTGGCTGTTTCGAGGACACGCTCTTCGGTACTACACAGGTTTAGTGGCGTGTAATTTGCATCTGCTTGTATTATGGCTTGGATGAGTGGCGATCGGGGACTCTTCAACTGGAAGTATTGCCTCATGCTCTGGATCTGCTTGTCATGTAAGTCTTTGAGGTCCGCTTGTCCGCGTCCTCCTTCTTCCCGGGGTAGTGTTTGCCGTTCAATTGCCGTTGCAGGGTGTAGTTGTCCGGCTCTTCTCTGGATGGTTCTCATTTTCCGCTGGAGTTGTTCTAGTTCAGTGTTGGACCATTTGATGATCCCGAAGGAGTAGGTGAGCACTGGTACCGCATATGCGTTAATTGCTTGCGTGGTGTTCTTCCCGCTCAGTTTCGTCTTCACAATGCTTCTAAGTCTTTCTTGGAATGCTTGCGTGAGCTGGACTTTGACTTTCTTGTGCTCCTGCTGCCGTTTTTGCATTATCCCTAGGTATTTGTAGGTTTCGCCCTCGTCCAAGGTCTTCAGTAGTCTCCCGTCTTCGAGTTCGATGCCTGGTAAATCTTCTTTGCTATTCTTCTGTATTTTGCACTTATCGAGGCCGAATTCCATTCCTATGTCCTTGGAGAATGTCTCTGTTATACTGATGAGTTGTCGGAGTTGGGTGATTGTTGGCGCGTATAGCTTGATGTCATCTACGTACATGAGGTAGGATACCGCTGCTCTGTAGGAATCGGATGATTGAGGGATGCACTTTGTATATGCTGAGTATTTCAAGGAGCCACGAGTGCGGAACAGAGTCGAAAGCCTTCTTGTGTTAATTTTCTCTTCTGTTAATCTTTGCTTGTTCCAGGATAACTGAGTCGACGGTAAGCTGCTCTTTACATCCCAGAGTCCTTTTCTGGCATCCCTTTTGTTCATCCGTCATTAAGTTGTTGCTTTCGCTGTGCCGGCTTATTTTTTCAGAGATGCACCCCGTGAGTATCTTGTACAGGGTGTTGAAGGCAATGAAGATGATGGGTCATTTGGATTGGTGTTTCTGGTGGTCTGTCTTTTATTGCTATATTGCTATTGTTTATGTGTTATATTTTGTGTCTGGTAAATAAATTGAATCGAAGTTTCCTGCAAACGAACTATTTTTCTTTTAAGGGAACAAGCAATTTTTATTGAACTATATTTTTATCTCCTGGTGTGAGTGGAGCCTATTTTTATATGCTCGCCCGCCATGGACGCCATGCATAGGACATTGCTTCTAGTAGTAGGATTCATAATAAATGTTGGACTCAAAATTTAGCATGCGGGATTAAGTACTGAATCGTGAATATGTGTGTAAATGTACGTAACAATTCTGCGATAAACAGATATATTTTGGCTAAATGACATTTAAATATTTGTTAATAAAAACATTGAAAAGATTTTCAGTGACAGTGCTAAAGCTGAAAACATGTCGCAGCCACTCTAGTTTTTTTTTTTTCAAAGTCAGTCAAAAATGTTGGAACTTGTTTACATCAAGTAGACAGACGCCAAATGCTGGCGACGAATTACAATTTGACTGGAGAGCCACATGGCGTCTGGTATGAAAATTCATATAATGCAAAAGACGGGATTTATGAGCAGGCATACGAGGCACGTGCCTAGGGACGGCACCTGTTGGGGTATTAGCAGAGAGTTCGAAAACAAAATCTTCAAAACTAGACAAAGGGAAAAAGATGTTACGTAATCAGTGCCTGGTTAAGGATTTTTATTGGCCCTAGTCTGGAAGCAGGGTCAGATTAAGAGTTCGTGGGGCCATAGAAAATTTTTTACTTGATTCCTTGTAAAATAAATTAAGCCTGTGTGATACCAGTAGGACACGTATTTAACGAGAATTTTTGGATCAACAGAAATATTTGCTATAACCGTTCTGAAATTTAAATTTTAAACTTTGAAAATGAAGTTGATAGAGCTAACATGCATGGTGCGCGAAAAGTTCGTAAAAACTTTAAAAAATCATTAAAAAGGAACAAATAATGATAAAGAATTACGGTTTGCACTGAAATTTTTCTAGAGAAATCGGATTTGTTTTTAGTAGCAGAAAAATTTAGTTCAAAATTCACCTACGAACAGCACTGATAACTCCAAAAGACAATGGACAGGACAACTGTGCATTCCATCGATTTATTATTGCAACAGTTGTTCAATATGACCTCCAAAACATTGTATGACAGAACTAAGGCGAACAAGACATGTGGACATTTCTCGTCTTCAGTTGTTTCACTGTACGAAATTTTCGCAACGCAGTGGCTTCTAATTCAACATTCAGGTAGAAGAACTTCATAAGCAACGCTTGATCTGGCAACGATGACATTCGCAAATTATGCAGTACTGTTGGATTCGAACGAACAGTCTACGTTCATCCATGTCTTTTAATTGCAAGCCTGCATTGCATGCTTCTGCTGAATACCTTGCATATCAACTGCTTCTGCAGATAACTTATAAACTAATATTTTCTGCGACTAAATGAAATCTGATTTTTCTAGAAAAATTTTCGTGAAAACCGCACTTCTTTATCACTATTCTTTTCTTTTCTATGATATTTTAAAATTTTTATAAAAATTTTGACACACCTTGTATTTGCATGCAAATTACATATAAAAAATTCTAAAACTCACGGAAAACGTCCCGAAAATTCATGCCACGATAAAATTACTGCCCTGATGATAAGGTCTGATTAAAAATGATTTTGAAGTATCGTTGAATTTTCGACGCACCATTTTCGGTTACAACTAGATGTAGAAAACAGTGCTGCACCCTGACGTGAAAAAGTTAGACCATAAGTTATTCGGGTTTCGGCTAGTTGGCATATGTCATTAGATGAACACAATATTCTTCATTTCAGACAAAAACAGTTTTTAAGTATGAAAATTTGGATTTTTTGAGTCGTAACACTTTCGTCGCAAAGCTGCGATATGAATATGTAAAGTTGCAGCTCTGTAACAGCGCCCTAATGAACTTTTCGCCTATGCCTTATCCCCACCTCCTCGAAATATTTTTAAAATCATTTCATCGTACTTACGAAATGTTTAAATGATCTCAATTAAAACGTCACTTGAAATAGAGCTGATAACTGTCACTTTCATGCAATGAAGGTAAATGAAAAACAAAGCACGGGATTACCTTTTAATTATGCAATTTTATGTACATTTCAGATTTACAGCCGAAGTATTCTACTGACCATTTCCTCACGTAGATGACTGGTATGTTTATTCAAGCAAATTTTATATCTCTTTAGAAACTGCAGTCTTTATTGTTTCAACCATTTGATAACTGATTTATAAAGGTGAAATATCTTTTGCGGGTCCTTATCCTAGCCCTTTAACACGTGGTTACCGAAAAAGAAAACCATTAACAAATCCTCCACAGACACTTCTTTCGACTTGGGAAAAGGAAACTGCCCCCTATAGGTGGCGCTCGGCATGGGGTCTGATGAGTTATAGCACCATCTTTTGGCAACAGGGTGGAATTTAAAACTCAAACGCTAGTTGATGAGAGGCGAACCCACTGGGTCTCGACCCGAGAAGAGGCCGGCGAAACCTCGCAGCGACGCAGAAGGATCTATAATAAACACATTCATCAAGAGATGCGGGCATTCTATCTCTGAAGTGGTACTATTTATTTTAATAATAGGATGGAGAAATCTTCTTTGTTTACATAGTACGCATTGTTTATACACGACATAAAGGGGGGGAGTTGAGTTTATGATTTATCGGTGTGAAATTGTTTCCTTGAAGAGTGAAATGAATAAATCTGCATACGTGTCCTTAAATATTTCAATTTTAAAGAAGTAGAACTTCCATATATGGGAGGTTTTAAGTATTGCGTAAGCACTTTTGGGGGCGGGATTGTCGTTGTGCTTATTTTCTATTATGTTAGCCAATGCAAATTCTTTCTTACCGGTGGTATAATAAATGACCAAAATATTGCTTACGTAATACCTGAACTCTCCAGGCCTGTAGCCAAGCCGGGGCCAGAAGGGGCGTGGCCCCATGTGCTCCATCGAGGTATTTGTACATATATAGAACAATCCCAGAGTGCCTTGTGCTCTATATGCCCTTTGCCTTGACACAGTTGTCCCTTCACCCTTGTTACAGTCCTGGTATGCCCCCTATCGAACTTCCGTTTATCGAAAATTTCTAACTATAGCTTTTCAAGAGGCAAATCAGGCTTTTCTGTTCATCCTAAGCGTTCTAAAATGTCATGGTTGCCAATTTAATGGAAATATTCTTGACGATGTACATCACAGACTTGATAAGTGTGAACTCTTTTATGATTGTCGAAATTTGTTATGGGAGTATTCTAGTATTACGTAAGCACCTTTGGGGAGAGAGGGCATTGCTGTTGTGCTTATTTTCCTATGTTAGCCCATGTTAATTTTTGCTTAGGAGGGAGAGGGGTATAAAATGGCCAAAATATTGCTTATGTAATACTTGAACTCTCTCCTGGTGGGAGGGGGGGTTGCTGTTGGTCTTATTTTTCTATGTTAGAGAATATTAATTTTTTCTGAATAGTGGGGGGGGGGCGGGGGTTGAAATGGCCAAAATATATTGCTTACGTAATACATGAGTACTTCTTATGCAATAAAACTATAGGAAGTTTTTATTATACAAATATAAATACGTATGAATGCGATAAAATAGATTTAATGTTTTCAGAAAGTATGTTCGGTAAATTCTTTTCTCGTTGTTTTTAATTATCGATGTGAATAAAATTGTGTACAATGTGACTCAAGTTTACTTATTTATAAAGAATTCACATCTAAGGAATGTTTTATTAGTGTTCGTACTCTTACAAAAGTAATATCACATTTGTAGGTGAAGGATATTTTCTAATATCAAGGCTCCATACGATACTGAAGATAATAAACTCAGCTTAAAAAATAAATTTTTAATTCGGCGAATAAAATTTAATTATAAATTGAATTGTTACGTTCTAATTTATTTTATTACTACTTCTCAACACTTACTGACAGCTGACTGAATGATGATTCTCTATTCAAATAGAGAAATCACTTTTTTTTGTCATACCCTCTGAATTCCTTTCTCACATCCCAAGTTGAGAAAGCCAGCGCTAAATTTTTTTAATTTTAATTTCGTATAAATTTTTATTAATACTTAAAATTCTTAAATTTTATTTTTACGTTTGCAATGGTCTTGCGTTGTTGAGACCGTCACGTTTCTATGAACTGTTTCGTTGGTACAGGAAAGTATAACACAGAATTAACGTGAATTTCCAGTTTCAAACTTTTGAAATTGACAAACTTTTTGGGTTTCATACAAATTCGTGAAATCGAGAATCTAATTATAATATAAAGTCTTCTTTTACTTCGCCGTTTTCCCACGTTCATAATAGTGGAGGACAAAGAGGAGGCGAATTAGAGAAATTCCCCTAACAAATCCATAAAAATACAGTAGAAATCGGTTATAACGACCAACAGCTTAAAATGACGGAATTTTTACAAAAAGTTTGATTTCCCATTTTATTTATTTTTTAAACTGCTCGTTAAATCCGGGGTCCAAAAAAAGACTTGTTCGCTAAAAGCGGTTAAATTATATTGCGCTTAATCATTATACCAAACAAAATCCATATTTTCCTCGCTATATTTGTAAACTCGTTAAATGCGGATTCTTTATAAGTGCGTCCTATTGTATTTTACACCCCCAAATCAATCCCTGGATTTACCTCTGTTGATATGGGGGTTGGCGTTATGCTCTCTTCTTCTTCCCTAACATCATTTCCTAGCCTCGGACTGCTCACTGTAGTCCGGGGTTTGGTTCCCTAGGCCATAAGAGGTTCGGATTCCTCGGAAAACAGTAGGTCCCGGCGCAGCATGACCATTGTAGTCTTTGAGCCGTAAAACCACAAAACAAACAAACAAACAAAAACATTCCTAGCCAAAGTTTCTTCTCTCCCTTATCCACACTCTTTCAGATCTTCCGCATCTTTATCCTTCCAATTCAGCCGTGGTCTTCCTCTTTCCTATTACCACTAACTTTTCCATCCTCTTTCCCACATACTCCTCATTTCTCCGCTCTATATGTCCAAGCCATCTCAACTTATGTTCCTGCTTTTTTCTTCCCATTGTTCCTAACTTGACCGTACCTCTGATTAGGTGTATATAAAATGTTATAATATATTATCTATAAAATTTTAATACTGTTTAAAGAAATATTACATGAAGTACAATGCGGTTGGTTGTATTCTGATGGGGCAAGGACAGCAAAGGTCATTCTGAGTTAGACTACAGTGTGAAGGAATAAAATTTTACTTTATTTTGCGTCATTCAGAATTTATTCATTTATTTATTTTGTTTTAAGGCAGGTAGATTGTCCGCCTAAGCTAGATTTAGATACTTTTTGCCTGTGTCTGCCGCAAAGAAATAATCGTAATTTGTAATTTAAAAAAAATGAATACCCTTCTGCAAAGTACGGAGCCCGATTCAGTTACTTAGTTTGAATCGGTGTAAGGCCAGCCCTGCACTGGTTCATAGATATGATTAAGTCACAGGGTTTCATCTCAAGTGACTTCCAGTGCCGTATTTCCCAATAGGCTTTACTAGGCTATAGACTAGGGCGGCAAAATTTTGTGTATTGAATCTGAAACAAAAGCAATACCATACGATGATATAATCAGATGTTTTGCCGAGAAGAAAGCTAGACGTCATGCTTTCCATTTAAATACCAGTGTTCGATAGGCTTTTATTTTTTGCTAAAATTAAAATTTATTTCAATAAAATTGAATTTGATTTATTATATACCATGAAGAGATAATACTTCAATATAAGTTAATATTGTTTAATGTTTATGTTTCAATTTATCATTTTGTTTTTTTTTAAATATTTATTGTCAATATAAAAGTTTTGGGCGTATATTGAATGTATCAATTTTTATGTTCTTACCACTGATTGGGAGGTGGCGGACGGGTAGAAAGGGGTGGCAGAAGATAAGTATTGGGGTGGCAAAATGGTAAATCCGCCCCCATAATGACTTCATAAGAAATTAAGAATGGTAAAATTCTAAGATGATTTTCAAATTGAACGTTGAGTTCTTTTTTTTTTTTCTGAACTATAAATACATAGTGACATGGATTTAAGAAGAACAACGTTTTAGGACTAGGAGAAAAATTTTTAACACATTATTCGACCTACGTTTAGAAATTTTGTTTTTCTCCTACGCTTAAAACGGTTTTTTTTTCTTAAATCCATCTATACTGCGTAGTGTTACGTCACCAATCAACCTTACATAGTGACATATTGGTGGATTTTCTTCTATATAAATAGTTCTCATTTTGCACGATAGGGAGAGTTCAAGTATTACGTAAGCATCTTAGGGGGGAGCAGGGTTGCTGTTATGCTTATTTTCCTATGTTAGCCAATGTTAATTTTTGCTTACCGGGATTGGGGGAATAAAATGGCCCAAATATCGCTTACGTAATACTTGAAATCCCCCATAGTGAAAATATCCCCCGTGAAAAGGATAACCACGCAAACCAATTTTAATCAATGGGAAAAATCAAGATCGTTCCGTGACTTTCAAAGTTTCTTCCCAAAACATTAAAGCCCCACTTACTATCAATTGAAACTATATAATGAAATGAAAGAAGTAGTAAAAAATCTATTAATTTAATACGATGTTAATTAAAACCTGAGAAGCGTTGAGGATTGAAGTGTTTTATTTTTTTTGTAAAAAAAATAATCAATGATTCATTAAACAACACTTTACGGAAATACAGTTGCAGTTAATACTCAGAGGTAATTTAAATAAGTTGACGGTGTTATTGGAAAAATTGTTATTTATTGTACAATAATTTTTGCCATCCACGCATATATAGCTTAAACTAGAACTTTTTGTTTTTTGGAGAAAAAAAGACGTTTTTCCGTCCTGGATTCGGACCAGGGTCCGATGGATAAACCGGAGTGTCTTAGACCGCTAAATGAAGGAGGAAAGGAAACAATGCTTTCTTTCTCCGTATATAAGGATGTATGATATTATTACCCTTCACAGGGATAACACAATTGCCAAATATGGTCAACACAGAAAGGCATCCGGGGCGAGATTTTTGTAAGTTTTTCGTTGGAGAATTTATTATACAATAATAAACTCCTCCACGAAGTAATAATATCAGACAAATGTTATTTATCTAAGCCGTGATAACTGCAATTCGAGCATATAGGACCAGCGCAAAGCGAAGACACCTTGTGTGCATCTTCGCTGTTACGAAGGTCAAGGAATTGGGTCCATCTGTTGCCACACTTTGGTGTCAAACTTTCATGGAAAGTCATGATCACAAATGAGAAAAAAAATAGGGTTCTTCGTGTGTAAGGCAGAAAGAAAACTTGGAGCTTCAAGATGGGTTTGTGAATACATTTTTCTAGAATGAAATCGCCCACGACATCTCGTCTTGAACGCAAAAAGACACTTTAAAAGCTACCTACATTATGGATAGAAGCTTCACTGTTTAGCTATCTTCTCTGTGCGATGCAAAAAAGAATTATAAATGGGCCAAGTAGCGCCTCTACCGTCGTGTTCCAGAAGCTTTTATGCTACCAGCCCCTAACACTTTAACACCTATATGTACTTCACAATGGAAAACATTGTGAAGAGGCGAGAGTGGTATATCTCTCCACCCTTGTTCTAGGTTGCAGACACAAAAATGTTTAAAAAAAAGCTACTAAAAAAATAATAAAGGACAAAAATGCCCCAGTGGGTAAACGAAAATATTTAAGCTTAAGGGTAATTGCCCGAAATGGGGGGGTGCAAAGGGAGGGTTCAACTTCATACCTTCTCATCCGTGAAACACGAGGGGAGGGGGAGGGAGCGAATCTCAAATCACTTTTTTTAGGGGTCCCCCATACCCACAGGTCTCACTACATTAAGCTTCGATGACAATGGGAACCGTGGGTGGGTGGGCTGGGGACCATTTTAAAGCCTGTGTCGTAACACGTTTGAAGTTTTAGCATTTTTTCAGCCGTGTGAATGAGTGTCGTGTAAAAACATCCATCTTACCGACATTTTTTTCTTTTTCTCCAACCCTCATACGAACTTTTTTTTCGAACGAATCCTCCCTTCCCGGCCAATTTTCAATCTATGCTTGAAGCAAAAGGGGTCCTACTTTGTCTGTGTTCAGTTTCAGCTGTGCTGCCATGGTTCAATCCTGATTTTTTTTTAATAATAAATTCAACCCGATATACAATATTTCGTGATACATAGCTTGAGCAGTATAAAAATTATAGAAATGTAAGAGAAGATCTATATTAAATTATTTTAAGTTTAAGTTTTTAATTATTTTGAAATGTATCTGCCGTTTGTTTTATCATTTTTTGAACATGCAAAGAGAAGGGCAAAATCTTTTAACTTCCAAGTTATAAAATTGGTTTTTACTTTTTATGGAACTGGAATTTTCGGATAGGATAATTTTACAAATTTTAAAAGTGGCCCCAATCTTCAAAAGTGGGAATCAAACTATGCAAAACTTGAAAAAAAAAAATGGAATATTTATTACCATATGCTTGATAAAAAGTTCTATCTTTTATTTGCAATATGATTGAATATTTATCGGATAAAGGAGCAGGAAATAACTGGACTTCAATTTTCAATAAATATCAGATCAGTGTTCAAGATTTTATTCATTTCATAATAATTAAATATATTGAAATACTGACTTTATTAATTCATTATTAATTAGTGGAAAATAAAGAATTAAAAACATACGTGAATAAATATTTCTTTTATAAATAATGTTTTTCCTCAATATATTTACTTAAAAAATTTTAACGTAAGAATAGTAAATTGCAATGAATCTTTGAAATAGTCATAAAATCGTTGTTTACACATGTAGAATACCTACGCTTGTAGAAACACGTTAGAAATTTCTCCATGTGTATAAGCATTTATAAATTTACAGAAAAAAAAAAAAGCATTTTAAAATCCTTTAATTCCAGGGACCTTAAAACAAGACATTTCTTTAGGAGAAGACCCCTTCACAAAAGGATCTAAGCTGAAATTCCAGCAGTGTTTTCGGGCGGAGGGGGTAGAAATTACATTGCTCCATTTTTTCTCGTTCTTTTTTTTACCCCTGTCGGTTTCAGTTGACTCAGCAATGAAGCGGTAGAGGTTGGGGAGGGAGGTGGTCGGGTCGAGGGCTTTCATGCAAATGACCCCGAAGCCAGGAAAGGGGTGTCGAGATTACCCCAGGGGGGCCCAGATTAATTATTGCGCCATCGAGATCTTCCAACTGGGATGAAAAGATTTCACGAGGCCTTCAAAGGAGAAAGAGAGGGAAGTTGAAGAGGAGGATGAGGGCCTTCTTCTTACCTCACCTGTCACCTCAAGACCCATCTTCGGCGCGAAGGAAGCGCCGTAATAAAATTATAACGGCCAAAATTAAAATTGCGCCTATGGAAAGAAAACGATAAAATCATGTGATTTCGTCTGAAATCCAATTTTCAAATTGGCAAAGGCGACAAAGGGATAAGGATTTTTGGCTGTGTTGATGCAAAAATAAATTCAAAATGTATCAGGATTCGGAAAGTGAAGACATTTCTGAATTAAATGATTGAATTGATTATGGATGCCTAATGTATAAATGACTGTGTGTAATTGACTAATGTGCAAATATAATTAAATATTGAATTGCGTGGAATTTAACGAAGATAAAATATCATGACACCGAAGAAAGAAAATATTTATGTGCATGTATGCGAACATATCAATCTTGATGCATGTATGACTGTGATAATATGCACATGCGTACATGCACGAACATTCATATATGCATAATATTCATACATGTATTTATGGGAGAGTTCAAGTATTATGTAAGCATTGTTTGTTCATTTCAATTCAAAATATTATAAATAAATGTTTTTGGAACTAAATTGCCTTCTAATATTTTTTCTAGGTTTTTTATAGCATTTTTAAAGTTTTACCTCTACTGCAAATTTTTTCAAGTTTTTTAATCTGAGTAATAATATTTCTATATAGTGCAATATTTATATTTGAATTAAAATTGGTTAATTTTATCACTTCAAAATCAAAGTATGTTTTTATCAAAAACATTAACCTCAACTTTAAATTCTTTTTCCCATAAAAAGATGTAGGTCTAAAAATTCAACACCATTTTTTGAATTTGTTTTTATCAACTTTAAATTTTTTGGATAAACATATTGTGTTATATCATCAAAATTTAGGCAATTAAAAACTATTATGTCGTTAATATACCTTAATGCTTCAATTTTGTATAATATAATTTGTATTAATATTTTTTTTTTCATAAAACTGCAAATATAAATTCAATAGAACTACTAAAACTAGATCCCATAGTATTCCTCTTAATTTATTTATAGTATTTATTTCCATTATATGATAAATTTTTATACATGCAATAATCAAAAAGGCAAGTGGGGAGAAAAGTGGGCGTATAAATTATAGCATCCATAGGATATACCCATAGGACAGCACTTTTCCAAGAGAGACGCTTGAAAAAGTGCTGTCCTATGGGTTTCTCATATATCATTTATTATTACACTCCTACTTTAAATTTTTTATTCCACTTTTGGGTTCATTTCTTTACAATTTTACTATATTGCCATTTGCATCGTAGCAATATTTCATAGTTTTCGAAAAAGGTTTGTATGTAAAATATTGTAAATATATTTATTGTTTGTATATATTTTGTTTTGCATTGCACTTAGGTATTTTTCAATTTGTGCATAACTTGTGGATATAGTTCTCGCAATATTGGTTCTGATATCTTGCAGTAAAATTGCTTTATGTAATGCTGAAAATGGTCTTATACTACTTTAATCTTACTTATTATAATATTTAATTGGCTTTACTCCAGGCAGACATTGGCGCCAGAGTGATTCCAATTTAACTAAATTTACTTGTACCTCTTACACTTAAATTCTTTTTATTTTGTTTATTATATATATATATATATATATATATATATGTGTGTATGTGTTTTTATTATATAAATCCATTATTATAAAATTCCACTAACATCTAAGTGTTTTGCCTCTGGTGTACGCAGGGGGTGTTGATGGGAGTTGTAATCCATCCATTGCCATGAAATTTTGTAAATTTTGCATAGGAACACATGGAGCTTTGTACTCCCCCGCTCTCATGGCTCTTTCGTGTCCTATGTATCCTTTGCTCTCTTAAAGATAATGTTGTGTTCAGATATACTATAATATAAATGTAATATAAATTTTATAAATTACAGTTGGGGCTTTTCCAAGAATGTTGAAAAAGTGGTTAAAACTTGAAAATAGCAAAGGAGGCAAAGGGGGGTTATTTATTGTGGGATTCTATGCAGACATTGCATAAATTATTATTTTTTATGGAGGGGCGTCATTTTTGCATCCTTGCCTTAGGTACGAAACTTTCTCCGTACGGTCGTGATTGCAATGCTACTTCCGCAAAATTAATTAAAGTTTTATTTTTTAAATAAAACATGAGATTGAAAAATTGCATAATGATTTCATTAGTTTAATCTAGCAATACTTACTCCCAACGTACAGGCGGAAATATAGATATATACAGTAAGAAAAATGTTGAAATTAATGACGCTTGTGGCATAAAGAGATATAATTAATTTAAATAGGGTGGGGGGGAGAGAAAGAGATGCCTATGATTAATTTAAATGAAACATGAGGGGAGAATCGGGTATCAGAGTGTAGCTAAATTTAATAAGAAAGAGATGCCAATATTGGATCAAGCAAAATAGATAAATCTTTATTAATTAGATAAGATTTGATTAATTTGAAGAATTTGATACAAACGACATAAAATTCTGGTTCTACATGCGCTTTAAGGAATCTATTTAATGAGAGTACCCAAAAATGAGTTTCGATATAGCCGAATTAATCAAGCTTATAAATGAATGCAAGACCCAGACAAGCTGTTAGGAAACTGGAGAAATGTCGTTTCCAGGGAAGAAACGGAATGGTTGATTTTTTTCTCTAGATTTGGCGCAGTATAGCCCAGATGCTCTTGCGCCATAAAAAAGCCAAACAATCAATCAATCAATCAATTTTCTCTAGACATATTCTTGTAATTCTTTGAAATAGAAAAGGTTCGATCTGAAATAGAGGCGTTTCTGGCGAGGGCGCAAACATTACCCCCTCACCTGGCGGCCAATACCATGGGCGGCTGCAGACCGTTTATTATATCATTTTTGACCATTTAATAATTGAAAATATGGAATATCAGCGATTTCTGTTTTATTTTAAGAAAATCAAAATTAAAAAATATTTTTTTTGCATGACAACTGTTTCAAATTATGTACATGTATCGTTATAAAAGTAAACAATTCGCATATAAAATTTTAAATGAACCAATATTAAATTAATAAGGGCCACGAGGTAAGGATTTTGCACCAGGGCGGCCAACAACACAGCAACGGCACTGATCAAAACCATGGGGCGAGGCAGTATCGGATTTCTAAGTAGCACACAAGACACCGGCCTAGGGCGGCACGAAAGTGTTTAAATATAAAATTGTCCAAATTCGACAATGTTAAAAAACAAAAAAATAATGTTTCTTTTAATTATTGCCCTTTTTCCTCAATAGCTATGACATACAAGCGACTACTTTAACTTGCCTGCAAATGCAAACCATAGAATCGAAAGACAAAGGGCCCTAAAAATTTTGGGCCCCGGGCATTTGCCCAGAGTGCCCATTTATAAATTTAGGCTTAACACGCTTTTTATATATACTAATAGTAAATGAATGAATAATGAAAAACTTGAACTGATAACGAAAAAATTCATGCAAGGATGCGTACGTGTATTTTTCCCAAATACGCGAAATATACGCAAAAACATCAGAGGCTCCAGGAATCCATACTAAAATTATTGTGGATTCAAAAAGTGTCTCGAATCCACGAAGTCGGAGACTATGGTAGCAATAATTTCGAGTTGTATCTTATTAGTTTGAATAATTATATGAAAAATCTCCTTTACATATCAAATGTTAAGAGTATGATATGCGTTTCTTTTTTAACAAATATTCCGTTCTTTCTAAAGGAGGGAGGGGGCGGCAGTACAGGCTGTGCCTAAGGGCGGCAATTTTATAAATCCGCCACTGGGACACGGGAAAACAAATCGAAGACGAAACAACTTAACGAAACTAAATTAACGTACGAAAATAAATGATGCAAAGGATGCGCCACCAAGTTTAAAAACAGGTAAACAACATCGTTTCAAAGTTGACAAGATTGAAATGAAATTTTGTGAAATAGACAGCCTTATTTTTAATAACAGGTGATTATTACAGCTTGACAGTCATTTACTTATTGCATTTCTGCCGCAGCAACAGACGGGACAAGCCAGCAGTAAACAGCGCACTAGACAGACCAGTCATGACAAATGCGTAAAGTGTCAAATGGATGAATGGACCACTCGTCCTTCCTGACAAGACATTAGAAAACCGGACTTTCACTTATTGCTCGTCTGAAAAAAAAAAAAAAAAAAGATAAAGCCAGTCGCACCCACGAATCTTAATCTCTTCCTCAGCGGTTGGTCTACCTAGTCGACAAATTGTCAGCCATTCAAACTTGTCGACGCAAATCCACTTCGAAAGGGCAAAAACCTGTTGCTGGAAACCTTTTATTGCTGTCTCTCGTTTTCCTAGTTTGGATGCTCAAAGTCTTTCATATTAAATATCATTTATGTGAATGACATTTTAAAATCTGCAGCATTTCTTTTTGGCAAGGACAGAATTAATCCTTCTGAATCTACTTCAAAAAAAAAAAAGACATTTTGTCACGGAATAGTAAAGCATACTAAAAGCTAATAGAACACAAATTTTTTCTCCGAATAAAAAAGTATGAAATTATACTTTGAAATAGTGATGTATAAAATCATACTACAAGCAAGTAAAGTATGGCATTTTATTATTATGAAACAGTGAAGTATGTAATTATATTGTGGAACAGAAAAGTATGAAATTACGTTACGAATCAGTAAAGCATGAAATTATATTACGAACTGATAAAGTATGAAATTATAATATGAACCAATAAAGTATTAGTCCATACTACGAGTCAATGAAATGGGAGATCGTAGTGTGAATCAATGAATATGGGAAACCATGTTACTAAAGTATTATCTCGTATTGCGAATCAACAATTATTTTAAATTTATTTATACATCGCAGCGAGAAAAAAAAATACACATACCACTATATACAGGGGAACTTGGTAAAGTGGCCACCTGTATATGGTGACCACTTTTTATAAGAGAGAATTGATAGGGATTTGGTCATTCCTGTACTAAAGCTTGTCGTGTACATTGACCATCTCTCTATGGTGACCAGTGCAGTCCAGTCATAAAGGTGGTCACTTTGGGCAGGTTCTATTGTAAGTGTGTTTATAATATATATATAAATGACGTATTTGAATGTGTACTATATATTAATATACTATCGTGCATTAAACATGAACTTAAACATAATTTTTTTTTCATGAATGATTTACTTCTGTGTTCCAGAAGAACTGTAAAGCGTAAGTCACTCTTTTGATCGCATTATTATTATTATTATTATTATTATTATTATTATTATTTCCTTTTCTTCTTCTTCATCATCATCATCATTTTAAAAAGCATAATTATTGTGTAGCGCCATTATGCGAAAAGTATTTCTCTAAGCTGAAAAGTAAATACAATGAAATAATTTATATTTCAGCCAACTCAAATTACACGTTGAATTCTGGAATTTTTTTTTTTATCCTGCTTTTTTTGAATTTAGACGAATTAGCGCTGAGGTAGACGTTGCAGGTTCGGCTGAATCTGAATATGTGGAAAATCGTTTTCAGCAATGACTATGATTCTAATTATTGTTCGAGATTAATTAAAGCTTAACTGAATATTTAAACTTTACTTACTTTCTTGTTCAATAAATAAACCCAAACACATGAAAAATTCCAACAGCCGAATATAGATTTTACAAATTATCAGAAGAGGGAACTTCCCTAAGAATTATATGAAGGTATGCAGAGGAATAACCTAATTAGAGGTACGGTCAAGGTGGGACCCATAGGAAGAAAGATACAAGAACATAGGGTGATAGAATCTTGAGAACAATTCAAACACACTTCGAAAGATCTGATTCCTTAAAGTTGCGTTCCATCTTTTAGTTTATCGCTCATTACAAGTTTTGATTCGATATAACTTGGTCATCTGGATCAATTTAAGAGCAACGGCTCATTTAAGAAGACTAAATTGCAGTCAATACAAAAGACGTTGACTCTATGTTTTTCTATAAAAACTATTTATTCGAACATCAAAAGTCTGAAAAAAACCGGAAAAAACGAAACGAAAAAAAAAGCCAAAACAAACCAATAATAATAAAACTTGAAACCTAATATCTCACGCATTACATATTTTTTTCTCTCTTTCGTTTTACAATTATCGATCTTGTTTGAATTGGGGGAAGGTAATGGATAGGCTGGTGGTAATGGGTAAGAGGAAGAGGGGAAGACCACGTCTGAGATGAAAGGATAGAGTGACGGAAGATCTGGAAGAGTATGGATGGAGTAGAGAAGAGGCATTGGATAGAAGATTGTGGAAGGGAAGATTAAAAGACCATAACGTCGACCCCATATAAACGTGGGAAAATGGAAAAGTGAAAGAAGATGGTGATGCAGGGAAATTGTTCAATACGCCATTAAGTTTTGATACTCCACTTTTTTATGTGGTTCATATTAGAATATTTGTTTTAAGTGGAGAAAAGAAAGCATACCATGCACACTCAGAATGGAATCGAACCGATGACCTATGAGTTACTGTCTCGTTGGCGTTGACCACTAAGCCCAGCGATCAAAACATGGAATGCTTAGTTCTAATAAATAAATAAATACATTTGACAGTCGATTAATTTTCATAAATTATATTCCGCTACGGTCACTATTACTTTCATTAAATGACTTTTTTTCTGCACATCAATTTTCGTTCCATTTTAATTCATATTTTCAATTCATTTTTAATTGCATGACTCTAAAGCCATAAAAAGTCTTGATAATGTCCGATGGTCTGAAGATATCACGAAAAATTTAATTGTTTTCATTAATATGGGTTTGCTTGATTTATTATCCAATCATTTTCCATGTAAATTTCGTCTTCCAGTTAGTTCCTCCACGTAGATAGATAGGACAGTCATCAATAGACGAGAAGGCGAAATTTTAACCTGGGAAATAATTTCGTCATCATCTTCCTAGTTTTTTTATTTTTAACTTGTACATTACTAACAACTTATTTGTATGTTGAATTCAATCTTTTTAATTTATGCGAATCAAAAAATATTTACAAAACTGTACTGAAATATCGTGTTGAATAAGTATTATTAAATTCAACTGACAGTTTCCCTTAGAACTTAAATCTCAATGACATAATATAATTTCAATGTTTTCTTTTTATTTTCCAGGGATTTATTTTTAAATTTTTCGAAAAATTGAGCCCCCTCCCCACACACACACACGCACATAGAATTTAAAATAGTGCAAAATTCCCTTGCTCTCGCAAACCCATCGCAATGGTCATATGAATTAATTTGATAAATTAAATTAATATATATTTAAATGAATAGCTGAATTAACTTAACTAATTAATCAATTAATTATGATGAGTTTATAATGATAAATTTAATTTTGGATGAAATACAATTTGGATTTAGGAAAAACAAAAATACTGAATTTACCTTAATGCATGCCATGGGTTATATTCATAATACTTTAGGTAGAAATTATGAAACAATAGCAGTTTTTTGATACTTTAAAGGCATTTGATACACTAGATCCTGAAATTTTCGGAACTATGAGTTTTGAGGTAAGATTTATAAGCAAATGAGGTGTTACCTTTAGGAGAGAAAACGCTTTGTGAAGATAAATAAAATGTTATCATATCTGGTAAGTACACAATATAGAGTGCGTCAGGGGTTTATTTTAGAGCCTACTTTATTTCTTATTTACATAAATGTTTTTAAATTACATAAATGTTATGTTACATAAATGTATGTAATTTTAACATTGATAGGGACATTAAATAAATTCCTTTGCTGATGATATACTTTTTACAGGAAATGATGTTGATGATTTAATATTTCAGATTAATTATAAAATGAAAGACCATACATTGAGAACTTTTTTGATGTAATGCTCTGAGTTTAAATAAAACTAAAGTTATGATTTTTACGAAAAGAAATGACAAGAAAAAAAGTGAAAAGAAAAAAGTGACTGGAGTGTAAAATTAATATCTGTAAATTGCAAAGATTGATTGTTTGGCTTTTTTATGGCGCAAGAGCATCTGGGCTATACTGCGCCAAAATTGCAAAGACAAATTTTTGTCATAATGATTGTGCATACTTCACTATTTACTGCATTTTTAGATTACTGCATATTTGTAGTTTTTGTAATCAAGTGAAAATAAAACAAATAAATAAATAAATAAATAAATAAATAAATAAATAAATAAATAAATAAATAAATAAAAGCCTACTGCTATAACAATTCTAGTCATTGTGATGAAAATGATTCTATATCTTCCATTTTCAACCGTATTTTTTAAACGCTGCTATTAATTTAGTTGTAATATGGTTCAAAAAACGTTCATAAAACAATGTTTTGTAATTTTAAAAACTTTTAAACGATTGAATGAAAGAAAAATTAAAAAAAAAATATCTACTGAGCTTACAGATAATTTAAATTAATAGAAAATTAATTGCAGAAAGCGCAGTTTAATGTCATTAATTTCTCGAACGTTCAGTTAATTTTTTATTCTAAAGGATGCCTTCTGCAAACTTATTTTTCTGAATCAATAACTTTTCCAGTTATGCGTTGTTCTTCGTTTAATGAGTATCAGAAAAAATTAAAATTTTGCATGATTAATCAGCATCTCATTTAAAAAACTTATTTATTAACTAACCGCTTGATGAGATAATAAGCCGCCAGCTTTTCAGAAATTATTTCATGAAATTTTAATAAATTTTAGCTTATGGATATCATAACTCAAATGTCGTCCTTTCTTTCACTTACAACAATCGAGCCTCGTTAAGACGAACATGCTTAAGACGAATTATTTTAATACGAACCGTTTTCTGAAGTCCTGTCAAATTGCATAGGAATCCCTATGACATTTTTTGCTTTGAAACGATCACGATTAAGATGAAATACCGTTCACCACTAACTGAAAAATAATGGCCCTCGGAAAATTTCCTCAGCTTAATACTAACAACACGCGCTTTGTAAGATCAGAGATTTTTATTCACAATTTCATCAGACTGAATTTTCCAGACCGAACATGTGGGAATGGGGACTTTTATATACAACTGCATAACAAATTTCTTCCGTCGGCGTTTACATGCGATACAAAGTGAAATATATTTTCTATTATCAGCTTCCATAAATTCTTCTAAAAATACTTTCAATTTTTAATTCCGTAAGAAATAACATAGAACACTGGATCCCAACCTGGAGGTCGCGAACAGGTTTTGGTGGGGGGTTGTTACAACTGTTTTTAGTTGCAATTATTTTTATAAGGAATTTCATACCAAATGTTTCCAACGCTTTTATATTTCAACTTGACTACACACACTGAAATATTCTGCTAGGGGAGAGTTCAAGTATTACATAAGCACCTTGGGTTGTGTGTGTGGGGGTGCCGTTGGTTTTATTTTCCTATGTTAGCCAATGTTAATTTTTGCTTAATGAGGGAGGGGGTTGAAATGGCCAAAATATTGCTTACGTAATACTTGTAAACTCCCTAATGGTTAACTTTATATCTATAATACGTATACGTAATTAATATAATATACACAATTAATGTAATACATGTAATTAATATAATGTACATAATTAATGTAATGCATGTTAATTAATATAATACACATAATTAATGTAATAAATGTAATTAATATAATATACATAAATAATGTAATATGTATAATTAATATAATATACATAAATAATGTAATATATATAATCAATATAATATACACAATTAATATATATATAATCAACATAATATACATAATTAATGTAATACATGTAATTAATATAATTTTATATTTAATGTGTTTTCTTTACTCTGTTAAAAATGCTTTTATTATGCAAATATTGGTGTGGCAGACAGAAGTGGGATCGCAGATCTTTTGGTTACTATAAAAAGAGGTCGCAGATTACTTGACTACTATAAAAGTGGGTCGCGGCTTGAAAAAGTTTGAGAACCACTGACATAGAAGGAGACGCGATAACGGAAGAGAGGCTTAAATTTGACATAATTGACAGTGACGCAGTAAAGGAAAGGGCTTAGCACCCAAGCCCCCATTGGATGTCAACGCACATTATTTTCTTTAAGACCGCATCCCATAATCTTCTTTAAAGCTATTTGAGCCCCACCATAACCACTTAAGCCCCCCCATGAATTTTGAGTTGCTGTGCCACTGATAACTAATGCATGAGCTTGTGGTGGTGGTGGTCTTGATTACGTTACATTTGGTGAATATGTCTCAGGCTTGTAGGCAGGATGAAGGGGTAACTGGGCAAGGCGCCTGGGAATTGTTCTATATATACATAGCTGTATATAGCTTCTATATATAAATAGTCCCATGGGGCAACTGGGGCCATGCCCTGCTGGTCCCGGCTTGGCTACAGGCTTGATATGTCTTAATGGGCGATAACATCTTGACGTGAAGTGTCTCAACAGACGCTGAAGTAACTGAAACCTTTAACGGCACGTTAAAACCTTTTCCGAAAAATTATCACCCTTTACTAAAATTTAAATTTGTAATAGGACCGCAAAAATATGTATCTACTTGGCAAACTTGTAAAAAGGGGGCGGAAAAAAATCTCAAACCTTGAAAAATTATCAGGATACTGATCGCAAGATCTTGTTTCATGGCGATCACTAATTTTAAAGTTTGAAAATATAGAAACTATTCTTTTTAAAAGGGGGAATTGTAAAATATAAAATTTTGATGGCAAAACTACAAACAAAAATTTAAAATGAAGTCCGAAGACAAAATTGGTATTTTTTTATTAATTTTTGAATGATGTAGTTATATTTCTCCTTCGCGACAGCGGACACATATTTATTTAACTTTATTTTATGAAATTTTTGACCACCTCAAACTAAATCCAGTCTACAACCTTGGGTAGAACTTATCGTCTTTCAAAGGATCCGAATCTTGGTGGCTTAGATAACTAAAACCCGATCTATGGATCACATGAAAAATAAAGTGTTCGGCAACAATGGGATTTATATCTAGGTTTTCAGCATGGCAGGCCAACATCCTGCCTTTGGGCCATCTCCGGGATAAGGAGAGGTGTGGATTTTAAAAGTATTTTCTTTGGGCCATCTCAGAGTTAAGGAGAGGAGTGGATTTTAAAAGTTTATTTGGGCCATCTCAGGGCTAAGGAGAGGTATGGATTTTAAAAGTGTTATCTTTGGGCCCTCTCAGGCTAAGGAGGAGGTATGGGTTTTAAGAGTGCTATTTTGGGGCCATCTAAGGGAAGATATGGATATTAAAAGTGTTATCTTTAAGCTATCTCAGGGATAAGGAGAGGTGTGGATTTGAAAAGTGTTATCTTTCAGCCATTTCACGGCTAAGAAGAGGTATGGATTTTAAAAGTCTTACCTTTGGGCCATCTCAGGGCTAAAGAGAGGTATGGATTTTAAAAGTGTTTCCTTTGGGACATCTCAGGGTTAAGGAGAGATATATATATATTTGAACCCAACGTGATATATTACTTACATGGCTAAATAAGTAGCAGTGAAAATAGATCCGAGGAATCCAAACCTTTTTAGGCCTAGGGAACCAACCCCCGAACTACGGTGAGTACGTTGGTAAGCGTTCTTTTCTTTCCCTGTTGTAATTGGGAGTCGAATACGAGATATTATTTCTTCATAATTAATGTTGTTTACAGCATCTTTTTCTGCGCATAATACTTAATTTTAACCGGCTTTTAATTAACTTTTAATTTTTTTTTGTCACAATGTCGAAAACGACCTCTCTTCAGTTGCATTAAAATATGAAATGTCAAATAAATGCGCAACGAAGTTTCAGTATCAGGGAAAACAGTTATAATTCTCATTTTCTTTATAAACTGGAGCATGTTCAATGGAGCAAGTTAAATGCTTTTTTTTTTAAATTCAGGTGAATTAAAAAAAAATTTTTGCAAAGTAATAAGGTCTAATTAAACACGGTTATGAATGCTGATTGCCAGCGATATTGAAGTTACGAGCAGTCTTCATCGTGCCAGGCCCCTAACGAAAAAGCGGGCCACTAAACATTTACCTTGTTTACCTATGCGATAATCCGGCCCTGCATGGAAGCCAAATATGAATCAGAGAACGAAGTTTTCCAAAACTTTTTCAAACCGTAAGATGTACTGAACTCAATCGCGCACTAAAATATATAGGAATGCAATGAAACACCAGAAAATACAACCCTAAATATTATTTATGTAAAAATAAATACGCTGCAAGCCATTAGCGTATTCAGAAAGTTACAAGAGGTATGTAAAAATAAATATGCTACAGAATATATGTCATTAGCGTACTCAGAAAGTTACAAGTTCACGAGGGAGGTTACAGAGCTGTAACTCCATAAATTCATGTGTATACACACATAAGAGTATGCAGAAAGTTCATAAGGGGGGCGTTATAGGTCCAGTGGGTTACAACCCCCATAAGCACCCCCTGCGTACGTCAGTGCATATATATAATAAATGCATTAAAACCGGGGATTAGAACCCCCATCAACCTCCCTGTCTACGCCAGTGCTACAAATAAAGAAGAGACACATAAGCACGTCAGACACGCATACGCACACGTACGTACATATATACGCACGCACAAAAATTTATTACTGCAATTCCGTTCAAACTTATTTAAATACAGTGGATACTTTTACGTTTTTATGACAATTAGGCTAGTTCCAATACATGTTACATAGAATTAATGGGAATTCTCATTTACATATGAACTTTTTTTGGGGACTCTTTTTTTAACAACGGAAGTTTATTGTATGTTAAATATATTGGAAACATAATTGTAGAAAGTTGAAAAACAGCAGATGTGAAAAGGCAAGAATTTAAACAAGTCTTCAAAACTTTCGAAGCGCAGATTAGTAGATAATTAATTGAGTTGTACAGTTTCGTGACAGGTGAGTTCATAATGAATCAAGTAAGGTATCACTAGTTAGTGTGGCATCGGTTACAATTAAGAGAATTCTTCAGGCACTTAGAATATGTCTTGAAAATTCGTTTTTATTAGGTTTTGTGCATTCGATTCATTTCGCTTTTGTAGACAGAAATAATACTTATATATTTCTATTGGAATAAAGAAATGTTCTTTTTTCCTTCCTCCAATCATAGATATTCTAGCAATAGGTAAAATCATTTCTTTACGACTAGATGAACTTTCGCCCTGTGCCCAAAATTTGGGTCACTTGTCATGAAGAGCTTTTACCAAGATCGTTACTTGGTCAAAAAGTAAACGCATAATCTGCGTTCGGTGCCCAATACATATAATTAAAAAAGTTAACCATTGGACTGATGTATAAGAGTTATTTATATGTATATGTGTATTTAATTGCTTTTTGTTTTTATATTTTAATTCACGCAAACTGTTGTAACGCAGTTTTTAAGGTGCGTCTCAAAAGTTTAGTCACGAAAGCTATTTAGCTTTCAGGAAATTTTTTTATAATGCAAATAAAATATTTACTTTTAAAGCGTTGAGGCGAAGACACTTTGTAAATGATGATAATGAGTGCATATATGCACTTTTACTCTAACATCTCCTCTATTTTGAGAAAAAATACATGCAAAATAACAATCAAATATTTAAATATATGGCAATGCAGCGCTAAAAAAATCACTGACCTTCATATAGAATAACAGAAGGAAAAAATCTGAGAAAAATGTGTAGGAGGTAGAAAATTACACAATATATATTACTATACATAATGATGATCAATTCTGTCGTAATATATATTATTTACATTTAAAACATTGGGGCGAAGATACTTTATAAACGATCGTTTATGAGTGCATATATGAGTCATATATGAGTGCATATATGACTTTCACTCTATCTTCTCTATTTTGAGAAAAAAATACAGGCTAAAACAATAAGCAATCAAATATTTAAATACATGGCAATGAAGAGCTAAAAGAAAATCAGTGATTTTTATATAGAATAACAGAAGGAAAAATTCTGAGAAACATATGTAGGAGGTAGAAAATTACACTATATATATTAATGTACATAATGATGAACAATTCTGTTGTAATATATATTTTAGTTTCTGTAAATTTTAATACGTTATAAATAAGGCAAAATAACGTTACCTGTATGGGGATCGTGAAGAGATTGGAGTTTTGACGTAATAGTTGGGTCGCAAGAGATGGCCCTAGCTTTTGCTAAGTCCCTTGTATGCATAGGACCACCTATATATTATATATAAGGCACACCTCCAAAGAAAAGACACTTCTATTTAAAGGACAATATGTCCGGTCCCGTGGGTGTCCCTCAGTGGTAGGTGACATTGTATATCCTTTCACATTTTCCTCTTGTGTTTTTTTTTTCCTAATAAATTCATAGTCACTAGATCAGGGGTTGCCAACTTCCCTATACTCCACATCCATAGAAAATGTTCTAACAGTATTCGTGCCCCAGGCCTACAGCAAACCCGGGGCCATCAGGGACTTGGCCCCTGTGGCCCCATGCTTGTGCCCCATAGAGATATTCACAGACACACACACACCCGCGCGTGCATATAAAAAATTTTCCTCGCCCATTCTTGGCGGAAACAGGCTTTGGGACGGGCAGAGCGCCATGTTCCCAAGCCTCTTTTTACATCACTTCTTAATGTGCCATGTCTAGAAACTTCCTGACAATGTGACACGTGTTTAGGATTGTGGCTTTTTGTATTTCAATGTAGGTGTTTGGGTCAATGTTGAGTATCTCCAAATTCGTCGCAAGCGTTTTTGGTACTATCCCTGTTGCTGAGATGACTAACGGGATGATGAGGATCTTTTCCATACCCCATATATCTCGTACTTCATGTCTGAGATCTTGGTACTTGGTGATTTTCGTTGTGTAGGTTGTCTGTATGTTATTGGTGTTGGGTACTGCTATGTCGATTAAGTACGTGGTCTTATTCGATTTATCGACGAGGGTTATGTCAGGACGGTTATGTGGGACTGTCTTGTCTGTTATGATTGCTCTATCCCAGTAAAGCTTGTGTGTTTCGTTCTCATGCACGGTCTCTGGCTCATATTTGTAGTACGGGCATTTTTCTGTCAGAAAGCCAGCATTCGCTGCCAATTTCTGGTGGACTATTTTCGCTACTTGATCGTGTCTATGTTTGTAGTCTGACTGCGCAAGGATCTTGCATCCTGCCATCACGTGTTGGATTGTCTCCGATGCCGCATGACAGTGTCTGCATTTGTCGCTTTCTATGTCTTTTCTCTGGATGAATTTCTGATTGTTCCTTGTTGCGATCACTTGGTCTTGGATGGCTAGCATGAATCCTTCTGTCTCTGGCTGGAGAGTGCCTTTGCCCAGCCAAGAATTTGATGCCTTTTTGTTAACGTG
>QLNU02014176.1:23682753-23714670 GCA_006491805.2 Dysdera silvatica | reverse complement strand
AATAAATCACATCTTTTAGAATCTAGCAGTGAAGCATAAAAAATAGATAAAAAACTTCATTATAAATTAAATAATTAAATTATAAATTAGTTGAAATTGCGTCTATTTTTAAAACACTTATGCAAAATTATGATCTAAGTGTTTAGCGTTTCTAAATGAAAAAATTAAGAACTTAAAATTAGTGTGAATATTTAAATTTTTGGTTTATAAATATATTTAAATTTGATGTTAAATTTACTTGAAAAATATTTCTCCTTTTTTATTTGTATAAAATACGTTCATTTTTATTGATAAAAAATATAATTACTTCAAGAATCTCCCAAAATTTAGGCAATAGATTTTGATTTAACGTATAAATGTAGTCAATATCTTATCTATGTTTACATTATTTAAAAAAGAGTTGCATCGAGAACAGACCATTTTTATGAAAGCTGCAGTTTACACAAATAGCTCTTAATTCAAAAACTGTTTTACAAGCATCAAGCTTAGTGTAAAATTGCTTACAAAACTGCTGAACCAAGTATGATTAATTCTCCACAAGAATGCACCAGGTTTTTCACGAAGAACATAATAGAATATTTATTCCATAAAGTAAGATGCAGCACATCTTCGATTGTTTATAATAAATTTAATTCGTAATGATCTTGCGTTGCATTTAAGATTTGGATGGAAGATTTCAGAAAAACAACAACAACAATAAGAAACCAACGACAGAATTAACAATAAAAGGAGTGTATAATAATATTGGATAAATTGTTTTACTCTCAATATCTTTGCTAATGTCGTAAAAGAGAAGTATAAGATATTTAAAGTTTTTAAACTGGTTTCAAATGTGTTTCTCCATGCTTGGTCAATTTTTGTAGTAAACCCATTACTAAAATCATTAAGATTCATTGCCATGTAATTCTTCGTTATTGTAGTTAAGAAAATGCAAATTCATATGACTTTGTTATGATTAAGTGCTTAATGTAAAACTTAATATTAACCCATAAAAAAAGAACTCGTTTGGCAATATAAGGAGAACGGAGCCCGTTTAAATGCATAATTTTTAATGAAGTACCACATAAGGGTGTTGGAAATGAAAACAATGAAAGGCTGATTCGGTACTATACATCGCCATTTCGTAACTTAAAATATTTTACACAGCAAAGTTTTCTCATGCTAAAACACTCGAACTTGCATGATATGCATGAATTGCAACTTTTCCATTTGTAAGAAGCGAATGCTGTAAGTGTATACACATGGCGCTTGTGCAGAAAATTGAGATTTTTTAACGTGTTAATATATATTAGTTTGTCGACAGGTGATATTATGAAACAAATAGTTACAACTTTGGCATTTTCAAGGATTGGCACGTATAAAGTAGCAAACGTCCCAGATGCATTGGCACTGTGATAAGAATTTGGTGCAGTGAATCTTCTGAAAAACGCTTCTTGAAGAGGCAATGCCGATTTGTACCATTTTATGCTAAAATAATGACTTCAGGAAACCAAAAACAGCCAGAATATTTCTATCGTAAGTCTGAAATTGTGTGGAAGGTGTTGGTAAAATGGAGAATAATCTTCAACTTTGCAGCTAACCCGTTTTCGCAATATAGGTGGCAAGAAAAAAAAACCAGCGTACAAAGAATGTGTTATTATGAACTTCAAGCTAAGGTATTCTCGTGGTGAGAATGGCGTGATCTCAATGTGTTTCCAACTCGATCATGTAACGCGCTGTGGGACGATAAGTAGAAATACCACGAAAGATCATGAGTGAAGATAGCCACGAATTATGATATAAGGTATGATATCTTGACAAATGCAAAATGAAGTATATGTTTAATATATTTTTACAATGCGTATCCTGTCGTTAAGATACGGCAGATATCTTTTCTCGGTGATGCACTTCATCCGTATGTAAGTTGCGAGTCCTTCCAGAAAGGAACACTTTATTGCACCCATCTTCCACGCACTTAACCAGAAGATTCGAATGACATTTCTCATAATGTTCTCTGAGGACCACACTTTCGTGGAACCTTTTTTCACAAATATCACATGAATAACGACCTCCAGCATCCGGTTGTAGATCTCCTTCAAGTTTTACGGATGGTTTTCTTTCTGAGGAAGAAATAGAAGATTCGGCAGGCCGAGGACTAAGCGTCGTAGGACTGCTCATAATGGAACTGATTGGACTATCCCTGCCGCTCTCGACATTCCCGCCGTTATCACTGTGTCGTCGAGGAGGTAGCGCAGATGTGGCATGGGGCATCATGAAAGCCGGATGGAATCCCGGTATAAGATGAGCTGGATACTGTGATCCAGGAAGAAATCCTCCGGTTTCGGCAGCTGAGAGTCTGGTGTGGTATAGTTCAGCAAAATTGAGGGGAAGATGAGTTTGTGGATCATAGAGACGAGTAAAAAACTCGCTTCTTAGTGTATCGGGATGGTATGGATAGAGACTTGTGGCACTTTTATCGAAAAAGGATGCTTGAGGTTTTTCAGAAGATGTTGACAAGAGTTTTCTGTGAAGATTAAGGTTGGCACTATGCCTATCTCTACTTCGTTTTGAAGGAAATGCCGCATTGCACCCTTCCACTGTGCACTTATGCATAACCTTGAGATGAACATTTTGATAATGAGTTTTTACTCCAAAGTGATTCTGAAAGATTTTTCCACAAGCAGTACAACGTCGTGGATTTTCTTTGTCCACTGGGATCTCTAGTGACCCCATAGATGAGGCATCCCTATACACAGGGTGCAGAGGAAGTTGTTGGTCAGATAACGAATTTTCTGGATCACTATTACAAGGACCAACATGCTGGGAAGAAGGTGGTGACAATAACGGCCTTCCATGATTTAAATGCTGGGTAATTCTGTCTTTGTGAAAGGGTTGTGGGGATTCTGGTCGCATCTCCATAGTAGTAATTGATGTAGAGCCCAAACCTAGTCCAGGCGCATGGTACGAAACACCTGATGAAGATCCATGCGTGACTCGATTAAGATGGTTTCTTTGAGGCCCACTCATCATATTAGCGAATGCTCCTAAGGAGAGTGATTCTAGATGTCTAAGAGGGTTCTCACTAATATCTTCGTTTTCGGGCAGACGATTGCTTGTCGCTTCTTTCCGTAAAAGGTCTAAATCTACTGCAGAATTTACCATTGAATATCCATTATGCTTTTCATGAGGAAGAGATTTAGGGATGGTTGAAGGTGTGCTGATAGTGGAATATGTTGTCGCTTGGCTCATTTTGATCGGTGTCGAACAATGAGATGTAGGAGAAGAGCAAGACGATGGTTCCCCACCTGAGCCCTTTTTGCCATCTAGGTCATCGTCATCATCTTTGGAATCCAATCCATCTGAAGTTAGATCATCAGATTTGGAATCGTTCAATCCGTTCTCATCGTTATCGTGATCAATGTAGGTATCACTAGAAGAATCGTCTGTTGTAACATATTGAAGTTCGTCATCGCTGTTGACGGGGCATTTAGTTGGATTAAGACTTTTTCTTTTTCGAACTCCTTTTGCTGATGAGGAAGATGACACGCGATGCGCTTCTTTCATCGATAAGTCTATTCCAGTGTCTTCAGCACAATCGGTATTTCCATTGCTCACCGTTTTCATTTGCATTTCTTGTTGAACCCTCATATCTTCCAAGCAGCGTTTTTTCGTTAGCTGTAAAGGCAGGTCGTTCTCGGAATTCGTTTTCCGTATTTGAAGAGATAGGTTTGTCGGTTCTGTGTGCTGATTTACTTCAAGATCTTCATCAGCTTCATCTTGTTTCTTTGAAAAGGAGTACTCGTGGTTCTTCTCCTGGTCCGTTTCCGTCATGGTGTTACTATCTCCTTCAAAATGGTTGGTTAAGGAAGTTGGTAAAAAGGGACTGCTACCAAAACCTGGTAATCCACTTGAAGGAATGAGTGGATATGGATTAGCGGCACGTCCATCGTGAGGATTAATTTTTCGTCTATAATTTGGGGTATGAAGTTTAGGATTTGGATTGGCACTGTGTCGATTCCGACTACGTCTCGAACTGAACATCATATTGCATCCATCGACAGTGCACTTATGCATCTCTCTCAGATGGACTGCGCTAAAATGTATTTTAAGGGCGCCTTTATCACAGAAAGTCTTGAGGCAAACATTGCATTGAACTCTCTTTTTGCCTGTCGCTGGATTCGTTGCTAAAGTTGACAACACCATGGGATTCCATCGCCGCTTCATGGGGTTTGCTGACTTTCGCAGATGGCGAACTTTTCGTGCAGCGAAAATTGAATCCAAATAACTCGTTGATGGTGCTGCTGAGCTTGATAAGTTGATAGCATTAGAAGATGAATCGTCCATATCATCCAAGTCGTCATCTAAACCACTGTAGTCCGAATTGTTATTATTACTATGGTAATTGTGAATTCTTGGATTGAGAGATGTCGCACTAGATGTGGAGATGGCTAAGGATGATGTAGCGGGAGATGATAAGGGACTACTATATGATACAGCTGTTGAAGTGGGAACTGCAGAAGATGTAACGGGAGGATTGACTTCTGATGTCCTTTGAACCTCGGGACTACACTTTTCCCGCCGATAATCATAGGGTTGCATGTTCTGAAGCCTATTTAATGGAGATAACGAGGAAACAGGACTACCACAATTGTTCAACGGTGACAGAGCATTTGGCGACAAAGAACGCGTGGAGCTAACACTTGATGTTGGTTGTCGAAAAGGAATTTTGCTGACTAAAGGGAGAGTGACAGTAGAAGCCATACTGTACATACTATGGCAATTTCCAACTTGGGTCATGGCAACGGTACAAGAACAAACGGTTGTAGTGTTTGAGGTGGATTTCACAGATCTGTCAATTAGTTTCTTAATGTCTGATTCAGATGTCCGGAAAAAAGTAGGAACGAAAAAATCCGGTCCATCTCCTTTCTCCTGAAGGAGCAGTTGCTGGGCAATCGTTTTAGTTTCACCGAATCTTAGGAATTGTTGCAGTATGAATGGTTCTTCCTCCACAGAAGCCATTGACCATCTATCCAGGACATGTCCAGCAGGATCCTTTGGAAGAACAAACAAAAATATGAGTTTCTTGTTACATAATTAAAATATTCCGTTGTTTCGTCACAATTACAAAATATGAAACATAAATTGATATATTTAATTCTATATACCATCCTTAAAACCGTGAGTGTAGATAAAGGTAACATGAAACGTAAGTTATATAGGAACTACACTGGGACTCTCACTTTTTCTGGACTCCGGCTACAGTGAAACCTGAGTGAGAATTGTAGCTAGACGAGATTCTTAAATATTTAAAACTTTCATGCATTTCTTACTCTTCAGTAGCAACAAAGGCACATATAGTATTTAAAAAAGAGTTTAATAATCAAAAATGAACTTGCTTAAGATTACTCCAGCAGTGGTTATTTGCTAACAAAGTTTCAGAGTGGAAATCAAGGCTTTATTATAAAGAATTCTTGTCAACATTATTTCTTACAAAAGTCAAATTACGTTTACGTTTTATGGCGCAAGGATAACTGAGTTCATGCAGTGTCAGAACTTGCAGTTTTCCGAGAATTTTCCGAACATTTAGCGCTGAGGGAATCAAACCCCGGAATTCAGTTCGGTAAGAAAAATAAAAAGCGCCAAGCACCATCATGGGCCAAACCCGGATTTTTTTGGCTGGTCGACAAACGCGTTATTTCTAGACCACTGCACGGCGCTGGACGTCAAGTGGAAATCGATATATGTATTATTTCCAAAATGATAGAATATAGGATTATGTTTTTATTAAATTGGTAAAAACTGCAACCGAAAAAATTCTATTAAATAAGTTAAATTGGACTTACGAGTCAAATTTACGAAAGCGAGAATCATAGGCTTAGAATTTTGTGGGCTTGTGAGTAGGGACGGCCATATACCGATCCAACCGATTTGGTTGAATCAGCAGCCCCCGCGTTTGGTAAGGAAATTTTTTTTTTTAATTTTTTTAAAAAAATGTTTTCAGATTTTTTTTTATTTTTTTTTAAAAATTATAACTAATTTCGTGGCGGACACAAACAACTAAATTATCTGAATCGGGCTTAGAGTTATGTATAATTTATAATACAAATATGAATATAGTAAAACCTCTGAATGGTGGACACCTCAGGGCTTCAGTATTGGTCCGCCATTCGGAGGTGTCCGTAGTTTGGAAGGGGTAATATGTACACACAACAATAAACAGCACTAGATTAGGAATTTAAAGGTGTCCGTTAAATAGAGGTGTCTGCTTTTCAAGGCTGTCTGTTAAGGAGTATCTAGTTACGGCCTTGATTATATTATATTTACGTGCACTATATCATTATCTCATATTTTATGCAAAAATCGTGTTCACTATCCTCAGAAACGGCTTAAAGGTAGTGGGACTAGTGCCGTCCCACTGGGCGCCAAGCCAAGGGGGCGACACAATGGCCTCACGAAGATCAGGAACTAACCACATTAGGGAAGTAAAAACTCCATCAAAATGGATGAACTTATTTGACGGTGGAGAGGATATCCATGGGCGCCCATATGTGGGGGAAGAGAGGAGATCTAGCCCCCCCTCCAGCCGTTTAAAAATTTTATTTGCCCGAATCTGCTATAAATTTAGTGGTGTTCAAATATTACGTAGGCACATTTCTGGCCATTTTATACTCCCCCTCCTCCTTGTAAGAAAAAATAAGCAAATGCCTGACCCCTCTCATGCTTACGTAAGATTTCGGTTTTCTAATTGGTTGGTACAAGTTTTTGAAATAAGAACGTAATGTGTGTGTGTGATGCAAATTATAATACTTATTTTCATTTTTATTGTAATATTGAGTACTTATTAGTAAGTTTGTTATAATATTAAACGCTTATTTATAAATAGAGTAATCACAATAAATTATCGCGTTTAAAAAAAGTTTTAACACGCTATTAATTGCTATTTTTTTGGCACAAGAAAGTATTTTGTTGCATTTTAATTAATATTTCTTATAATATTTCTTACGTTGTAAGCAAATAGTGTGTAATATATAAGAAGTGGATTTGATAAAATACATTTATTAAAAATAATACATTTATGATAATTTAAAAATATTTGAGAGCCGGGGGGTGGGGTGGCCTTGAGTGAAAAAAAAAATTTTGAAGGCCACTGGTTTAAATATTTAACTGCGATGGTGCGTATTTTATGTTTATCTTCACTTCAGTGTACAAGTATCCAAGTATTGTAGTTTGCTAGTATGGTTATCACTCGACTGTTAGTTTTATTATTTTTGTGTCTTACGTAAGAATGGGTCAGACTGCCCCCCCCCCGTTGTCAGCAAAAATAAGCAAATCTCTCCCCTTCCCCCAAAGATGCTTACGTAATACTTGAACGGCCCCTTTTAAAAGTTTTACAGTCACATTTTAAAATAAGGTACTTTTTAGCTCATTACTAATTGCCAAGCAGTATCAATTATTTTTGTAGCATTTTAGTATCTTGTACATTCACTAAAATTCTTGACAGCTTTGAGAAGGAGGTAATAATTTTTCTCAGGCCCCCCCCCCCCCTTGAAGTACTCGTTAATTTTTCTCAGCCCTCCCCTTAGAAATGCTCGTATGGGCGCCCATGAGAGGCGCCCATCCCAGATTATTGAAACACATTCAAGTCTTTAATTTTCATATGAATACAATTTAAATTTTGGCTCATCAGAAAAAGTACGATTTTGTTGCATGTTATTTGTTGTAAAGGAGCTTTAATTTTATTGTAGCTTTCGTCTTGTATTAATATTCGGTAGCCTCTTGAAAAGATCCCTACAAATTAAAAAAACTGCGGCACAAAAGGAATTATTTTGAAATAATCAACATATACTGGGGGCGCCAAATTTTGGATTTTCAGCGAGCGCCCTATAACATAAATCCGTCTCTGATTTTACATAAGCAACCATGCACGTTTTCCAAATGGGGGGCGAGGGGGCTGATTGCTCTCAAAAAGCACAATATATATATTTACCTTTTTTCATAAAAATAATTATTAAAAAAAAGTATATATATATATATTGTAGTAAGCAATTTACAGTCGTAGCTAGATAAAGCTAGAGGTGGCTGAGGTTTTGAAGCAACCTTAGCTCCCCTGAAAATAAAAGCTCTTTCAAAATAAATTATTTTAGGAATTTATTTTAAAACTTTTGTTTTTGTACAAAATTGTACACAAAAATGGAAATCGCTCTTTGATAAAAAAGGAAAAAGATATTCAAAATAAATTTCGACGGCATATCTTGTACACATTATGTATTTTAAAAAGGTTCGAGGCTTCAGCTACTCCATAATAATGATAAGAGTAATTGTAAAATACTTCAATAAGTTTTCAATGCAAAATTTATGTTAAGAAATTTATTCACCAGTGTTAAATATATACCCTACTAAGATATTTAACATCGTTAAATATATTAATAAAACAAATCAAAACATTAACGAATTTTAAGCCCGCTGTAGATTTCTTGGGCCCCTGTAACTTTTAGAGCCCCCCTATAACATGCGGCTAGCTACGGGCCTGGTAATATGTCGAGATTACAACTCCTTTCATTGTCAACTATGAGTGCCCATATCATTCTGATGAAAAAATTCAGATTTTCTTTTTCTTAAGAGGTTAAAAGTCGTGAGTTATAAAATAACACAGGTTATACATCGTATTTTCAAAAATTTTAATTAACTAATTATAAATTAATTGTTAATTGTTGAAATTATAAATTAATTAGGTTAATTGTATTTTCTTAAATCATTAATACTTTTTGGTATATTATTATGAAAGCAACCTGAAAAAATATTGATTTATATCGTCTAATATACAGATCATTAGGGCCCAGATTTCTATGCACTTGAATGTTTTTGCATATTTCGCCGTTGTATGCATATTTTGAATATTTTGGCATATTTCTGCTAAGTGTGCATCAAATTTTCAAAAAGTGTGTATTTTTCTAATCCGCTTGTAATTCTTCAACCAATTAGATTAATTCGATGGGTTTTTTTTTTTGTTTTCAAAGGGGCCTTTCTTTTTTTATGATTTTTTTTAAATAAAAATGAGAAAAAATAAAGTTAACATTTAAATAAAAATGGGAAAAATGCTACAGAATATGTTTTCATTACAACTGATATAATTAGATAATATTAAAGTTAGAAAAAAATAATTTTAGGCGTCTTCACATTTCTGTGGCGATGTTTCTCAATATGCATAATACTTTCCAAGTCAAGACCAAGTGTAATATTTTCCACCCCAAGCCATGGGCGCCGGCAGGTATGGGCAAGGAAGGGACATTTACTCCCCCATATTTCGATTTTCTTTGGGAAAAAAAGTAAAATTAAAAAGGTGAGGAAGAAATTTTCTGTTTTTTAAGGCCTTTGTCCCCCCCTCGATTTCACCTTGTAGGCGTCCTTGGTCCAAAGCCAGTGCTCATGATGCCATATTTTCAATCATATCTCCGTACGTATTTTGTATTAATTTTGTGCATAATCATATTCAAGGACGTAACAAAGTGATATTTTTTATGCATTTCAGTATATATGTTATGCAATAATTCCAAGAACACTTGCACTGTTTCAATAAATTGTTATTTTATACATTTCGAAACATCGCTTATGAGTAGGGTCCAAATTTCTATGCACTTGCATATTTTTGCACATCTTGTAATAATTTTGCATATTATTTGTTGCATATTATTTGGGATAAATTTTATGCATAAAAATCCGGGTCTTACTGGTTATCAAACATATTATGCTTCGCTTTCTATTTTCCGAACTTTAAAGTTTATAGTTCGTAGTCTCGTACATAGATGGCGCTGGGAACTATATTACTGAAGGAAGGTAGAAATGAAACTAACCCTGCGTTTTAAGATCACTCCCGCCCTCACCCCAACACAAAAAACTCTGAAAAATCTAACATTTAAATAAATTATTATGTCTGATGTATGCACGATAAACAAATCCAATAAAAATGATTAAATTTTATTAATTCATTTAAATTATTCTGAATGACAGATACATACTGAATGACAAAATAGATTTTTTGATGAATTGAACTTCGAAACAGCGTCGAACTTGTGTATAAGCCATGTAGGCCTGTGATTTTGGGGTTCCACAGGGTCCCCAATTTGAATTTAGGCTAAATCGTTATTTAAATTTTGTATATATACAAATATCCGAGAAATTTTCATTGTTGATAAATATGAAAATCGATGATAATGAATTACAAAGAAGAACTCTTCATTCATTGATAGAATATTACGAGCGCTGTATTCTTTATATGTCCGTTCTATTCTACTAGCCTTGGGCCCACGAAAATTTCAATTCGGCATTGCTTAGAAATAATTATTTATTGTTATCAACGTAATTTTTTATATCACTTACATTAAATGGATTTAACAGTGGCATGTGGAAGGGGGAGCTTAAATCCCTATTGGATATCAATCCATTTTTAACGGTCCAATCACATAATCTTTCTTAAAGTTATTTTATTCACCCCACCACGTTAACTTTTGAATTGTTACGTCCCTGGGAGTTAATCAGCCCAATATGTCAGTTATGGCTTTATTGTGCCAGTTTCATATGCTACATGGGCTTCTGAAAGTCGCCTGGATTTCTAAAAATTTTAGCGGAACACAGTGAAATTTTGAAGAAAAATTACTAAACCCTTTTTTCCAATTCCAGGTTATGTAAAGAAAGCATTAAAATAGTTTCCACTAATACAGGAGAACCTGCCCAAAGTGGCCACCTTTGGGACTGGACTGCAATGGTCATCATAGACAGGTGGTCGTTTTACACTACAAACTTCGGTATAGGAATGACAAAGGTAAGTCCTTACTCAGGGGAGGCTCGAGGTTGATTTTGAATCCGGGCGGCCTGACGCGGATTGCTTTTTGGCGCCCCCTCCAGAGAAAACAGAAGATTTTCACAGATGCACAGTGAGCCATATACCCTATAAAAGTGGCCAAAAGTCTCTGAAAGAATTTCTCTAAAAATGTCTCTAAACGTCTCTTTTTAGACAGATTTTCTACTGTTGTGTCAATTAAAAAAATGTCAAAATTTACTTTGGCGCCCTCATGCAAACGGAGTCCGGGCGGTTGCCTGGTTCGCCCTGCCCTTAAACTGCTCCTGTCCTTACTGGTGCTCTCTTCTGAAAAGTGGTCCATTTACCAAGGTGGTCAATTTACCAGGTTTCACTGTATGTTAAAATGTATTAAGGAGGTTTTATAGAACAAAGACGGTGAAAATTATACCCTGCCCAAGGCCGCGTGCAAAGAAGGCGTTTTGGGGGTTGACTCCCTCCCCCCCATATTTGAACAATCTTACTTTCTGGAAAACGGAACTTCTTACGAGAAAAAATAATTTTTCTATCACCCCACTTTTTGAAATTTTGTACACGGCCCTGATTCCGCTAAAATCTATAGATTTAATTTTATTTATTTATTTATTTATTTATTTATTTGTCAGGAAAGTAGCATAGGAAAGGGATGGGCTCGGGGAGAGATCGAGCCCCTCCATTAGATATCAAAATACATTAATTTCTCTAAGGCCGCATCACATAATCTTCTTTGAAGCCACTTGAGCCCCTAAAGGGGTTTTGATTACTACGCTACTTAGACCACAGTAACAAAAAATATAATTACAATTTATAACATATCGAAGAAAAGACAAGGGTGGCCTGAAGGAGACCCAGAGAAACTTACAATAATGTCAGTTTGACTAGCTCCGGTCAGCCATTTACAAAAAACGACGTAATATAATTATTAGCAATAACAAATGCGATGAATTCATTATGTCCCATTAGGCAAAAAAATGGCGGAGGGATTCGAACCTGTGTCACCTACAGCGTAAAATCCTGGACCACAAATCGGCGAAAAAAAAGTGGTAACAGTAGTGGATGCAAATATGCCAAACGGCGCATTATCTTTACGTTACCAAAAAGTGCGTTAAGTAGGTGTAAGTTACTAAGAAGTGCGTCCCCTGAACTTACTTTAGTAAAAGACCAAGTCAATGACTTGTTAAGGACAATGACAATTTCATGTGCTCCATTTCTTTTTAGTTCTTGAAAGTTAAGAAATTTTAAAAACTGGCACCAGGGCCGTTTCTGCCGGGATTATAAAAGGTGCCCCAGCCCCTGGGCAGCCGCAAACCATTTCTTGTATTATTATATTATATATTATGATAATAATTTAAAACCATGTGTACATATACACATAAAAGTAGATACGGCATATTAAATTCTTATTGTAATGTTAAATTAATAAGGGTGGTGATATTTTTTCGCACCAGGGTTACCAACAATTCATAGGCGGACCTGACTCAAATATCCATAGCCTATTTCAATATTCAATTGCTTCTGCCTCCGTTGTTGGCGGGGTGGGGGGTTGCAGGTATAATACAGAATTCAAAATATTTTGTATAATATTATGTACATAATATCCCACACATTATGTGTGCAACCATCAGTATATGCTTACAAAGTAAATATAACGTATCCAAATCAGTATTCGCCAAGTATAAGAGTAAATGAGAAACATTATTTTGAGTTTGTATGTAGTGTCTACAACAATTTTTTTAACGTTTTACTTGGGTATATCGATTTTGTGTTGTAAATTTTGTCTTAATTATGTTGTAAATTTACTGTCTTAATTATATGTATTAATCTATAGTGATTTTGTACTATCGAAAATTATTGCTTTAATGTCATGTGATTTTACTATATATTATTTATTTTATTAATTATTTATTATATATTTATTTATTATTTATTATATATTTATTTATTATATATTTATTTATTATTTATTATATATTTATTTATTTATTATTTATTTATTATATATATTTATTTATTTATTATTTATTTATTATATATTAAATATTTATTATATATTTTTTACTAATATTATTATGTGTATGTTTTCAAACTCTTAAAACATTTTTGTGTATAAGATTTTATTAACTTTAAAATATTTGTACATACACTTTTGCCATCGTATACGCATTTAATAGAGAGAAATGCCAGACGCACAGCAAATTTATCGAGGAGTCAGGAGTAATAGCGGACACAGGACTGTAGTCAAGATGAAGGGGCAACTAGAGCATGACAAAGAGCATATGAGGCACCCGTGGATTGTTCTATATATATAAATAGCTTGATGGGGCAATTGGGGCACAAGCATGGGCATCAGTGTAGAGTTTTCCAAATGATTGTGGGGGGGAGGCACATACTATGAACATTTATACATTACAATATATGTAAAATTGAAATTTATTTCAAATTATTGGGCGGCTCGGGCCCCACGGGCCCATATAACTCTACGCCTATGAGCATGGGGCAACTGGGGTCGTGCCCCTGCAGGCCCCGTCTTGGCTACAGGCCTGAGCGGACACCAAACCATCACTATGGAGCCATACCAAATTTGTAAGTGCCGCGATTTTTGTGTCCAGCCGAGTACTTTTTGGGACTACGTTTCAAGGCTGGTGGATGATATATCAGCTTTGGTGTCACTCTGAAGATCTTTGGACTATGAACCTTTCAATCTTTCGCTAGTTGTCCTCTGATGGAAAAGGACGGACAGGTCATGACCTAGCGAGTTTATCGGGGAGGACGGCGACGATCCGAAAGTTCCAAAAATGTCAAAATCTCAATTATCGAGTACAGAGACAGATAAACGCAGCAGAAAATCATAAAAAAGTATATTTAGCCGTTAAAGTGCAGTTTGGAGTTACGACACACCAGACATATGTGGCCAAAGGAACCACATTTTTCCAGTCATCTTTGGCTGTCGTTTCGCCTTTGACAGATTGACGTAAATATTATTTTCGAAAGCACGCCCACGTGTAAACGTTAGGACCAAGTGGCGACCGTTTGCAAGAAAAAACTTGCATCAAAACGGAAACTCCAGCTAAACACCGCCAGACTCGTCGTTGACAAATTTAAGACCGATCCTCTTCTCGGCTCTCTTCGTCTGAAAGAAAAATACCTACAAATACCACGAACCGATGAAATGTAGTTCCAAGTCTCGACGGTTTTACTGCCCTTAGGGAAATACCAAAGTCGAAATCCTTAGAGACTGGATCTCCTTGCAGACCGGTGTGAGATATTAGCAGATCGTAAAAATGAACACAGGGGACTAGTGTATGAAAACACGTGGTGGAAAGTTAGGAAGATGTTCAGACTTGTGTTACCAAGAAGTACAGAAAAACGTTCATTTAGAGAAACATGGTTGGTAGCATGTTGACATCTAGGTTTTGGGTAGGCAGCGAAAGCATCACTGGTAACGTATGGACGTCTAGGTTTAGGGTTAGCAGTAGGCAATTACTATGGGCCACATAACAGGCTGTGGATCAGAAAATCAACTTCGTTTAATAATTAATAATTAAATAAAATAAATAATTAATAAGCAGTTATGATTTTCTTGATATTTTTAAGTATAATATATTATCCTTAATGCATTTTATCCTTTCTTTTACCTCAGTTTTATTACACTTTTTATTTTTAATTCTCGTTTTGCTCTTTCGGTCGTTGTGTTCATTTTTTTTTTGCAAATTAAAAGATTGATTTGTTTGCAAACCAATTGATTGGTGAGTGTCCGATGGCTCTCGTGATTTTTTGCTGATGTGAATGTTCGGCAAGAGGTGCAATGGAAACTGATCCAAATGTTGATAATAAATTCAAAATTATCATACTGTCATGGGCGCTATTATGCTGTTAAAGGCATGGCCGTGCGCATTCCGGGGGGGTGATGGGTTGGGGTTAAACCCTTCACTTTCTACATTTTTATAATTTCCTTACGAGAGAAGAAAAATCGTTCAACACCCCTCTATCATCACCAAAAAAACCTTCACATTGTAAAATTCAGTGCACAAGCCTGGTCAGAGACTAATCACGTGATCGGACAGCTCAAATCTCCGATGTGTGACGTCACATCATATCACAGGGCGGTTCATCACTGACATCACAGGCAGTGGCGTAGCTAGATATTTTGAGGGTCCGAGGCGAGTGACTGTAATCCCCGCAATTGTTGTGCCTGTCATTGTTTTCTGTGTTATTAATTATGCCGCCAGGGCGCAGCTGCTCTTTGCCCCCCTAGCTACATACTGGTCATAGTGAACTAATCACAAGTTAGATCATCTTTGAAATGTTTTAAGTTTTACGATGGATTAGAATTTATTGCGAAAATTTAAAATTTCATGTTTAAACTTTGGAGCTACATGGATCCATGTGTTTTAAAATTATTTAAATATTTATATATAATAAATGTGAAATTTACTTTATAATTAGTATTTCATAATTCATGTTTGGTAATATATTTTCACTACAAATATTTAATAATTAATGTTTAATAATATATTTAACAATTAATGTTTAATAGCACACTTAATAATTGGTGTTTAATAATATATTTAATAATAAATTATTAAATTCATATCATAGATAAAGCGGGTTAGTAAATATCATTTGGCGTTTAAGTGTTCCAGCTTGTAATTGACCACTGTCTGGATCTAAATAAGCGTAAGCGTTAGCGTTTACAATGCAAGCAGAAATTGCCTCATTATAAAAATTCTGTTCATTGACCCAGTGTCAGGGTTGGGTCATTTCATTAGAGGTTTCTAAATCATAAAAGCGAAAAATCTGTTAATCCCATTTTACGAGCATTTTCTCAAAGCAACACTTACAGAAACTCGTAAAACGGAGTTTTAAGCCGTCTAAACAAAACATATGCAATTCAAGGCAGCAACTGACCACTTATACTTCTTTCGTTTTAAATCTACCAAAAAAATATGCTATTACAGAAATTCCCAAGCAGCAGATGAAGAGAGGGGGATTTTATGTGAATGTAATGTGACAAAACTTATTAGTGTGTCCAGAAAATGTGCAAAGGGCTTCCTACGATATATTTTTTTAATTAAGGCTCATTGAAGAGTATACAGTTCCTTTAGGCGACTTCTCATAGCCCATTATTTTATTACCTTTCCTCTGCCTCACAGAAAAACGCGAGGGCGCGGCTTTGGCAAAAGTTTTACGAAGCGCCATGTATGTGAAATCCAATTTTGGAATGTCTTTTTCGCTTAAAGGTTCGCAACAGAGAGCAAGACAATCAAGAATTTGTTATTTTATATTATTATTTACATTATTATTATTAAATTGTAAAACTTGACAAATTTAATTTTTAAAATCAATTTTAAAATTGAAGTGTTAGTTTGTGAAGTTGATAGAATTTCAAACATGTAATTGTTTAAATCAATGACATCCAGATAGCGGGCAGAAAATTTTTTTTTGGTACATGATGCCCATATTACTCTTATTTTATTTAATTAATTTCGTTAAATATCACATTAAAGCATTTTTAGGAAATAAATTGTATTATTCTAAATTATAAATAACGATGTGTCTATTTACGTCTGAATAAAGCTATAATAAATTGAGAACATCAGCATTTTCAATGCTGAATTCTAAAAACATTCTAAAACGATTGTAAATTTTGTTCCCGATTGCAACCATTATGATCTTCTACCCTTTATCCATTTTAATTGGTCATCATCGGTTTAAATAATAAAATATGTTACAATAAAAAAAAAACCTATTTTGGTTCCAATCCCATTCCGTCAATATGGCTAATATGGAAGAATTTCTTAAAAAAATTATTAAATTTAATATTCACTGCATTTTATAAGTTCCTATAAGCAAAGGCGCTCTCAATGTATATGCGGTGAAACTTGGTAAAGTGATCACATGAGCAAAGTGACTACTTTTTATAAGGGAGGACTTGCAGAGACTTAGTAGCTATGCCTATATGGCTATATGCCATATATGGCCACTTGTCAATGGTGACCGTTGAAGTCTAGTCCTATAGGTGGTCATTTTAGGCAGGTTCTACTCCTGCTACCCCATTAACGATTTTAAAGAGAAAACCGCTTTCAAACAGAAACTGACGTTAGTTAGAACGCTGTTATTGACGCAGGTTACTGCATATATTAGCACAATATAACAACTATATATAATATAATAGAATGTTTATATTATATTATATATAATATAATAGAATGTTTATAATTACAGTGGAGCCTGCCTAAAGCGACCACCTTTTGGATTGGACTGGAATGGTCACTGTATACGATATGCTTTTCTCCACGTATAACCAAGTCTCTACAAGTCCTCTCTTCTAAAATAGTGATCATTTTATACAGGTGGTCAATTTACTAGGTTTCACTGTAATTCAAAAATTGAATGATCATGAATTATTAAACTTTTTACAATAATTTACCTTTTTTTATAAAGTGCTTATCCATGCAATAAGGCGCTTTCTTGGTATTCGCGAGCAAATAATCACTAATGAAAGAATATTAAAATCCAACTCAATGATGGAAGTAAGATGGATCAAAAATTTCGCTTCACTCGTTTGGATTTGCGCGATTTATTGAGGTAATACTCATTCAGGGTCATCAGACGTTTCTCAATAGCAATTATTGTTAATGATAGTTTTCTTAGAAGATGAAATAATCGCGACTATCACATGCGTCTAGACATGCTGCTATCATAAATATGCTTGATTTTGAGATAGTCATGCAAATACGGTAGAATAATTGCTAGAAGATGGAGCGACCACGTTCTTACTCCCGAGTCCGATCAGATAAGGGTCATTCGAAGCAAGTGAATTTACAATGGGTGCTGGCAATATGTAAATCAATGTATATAAAGAATATACAACCTAACTTCGATTTAACGATATCATCGATTTAACGTTTACTTTCCTCGATTTAACGATAAAAATTCGTGACTAGCTTGTAGCTGCAAGTAGAATTTCAGTTAGAAAATCAACTGTCGTCAGAAAATCGACTCAAGGAAGTTTACTTAAATGAAGGTTTACGTTGTGTAAAAAAGTATTTACTGCGTTTTGACGTCAACAATGATCTTGTCGATGCATTTGAAAAAATCGAAAAGGCAATGTTAAATGCCAATTTCAAAGAGAAGCCAAAATAAACGTCAAATAAAGATCTCTTTCCGAAGTAGTAATTATCTACGTACTTATGTCTCATATTTATTAAATTTAACACGTATAACTGAGAACGCTTGTGAGCATTTTTGTGATTTTCCTTTTCTATAATTTCTCATTTCTGTTTCGATCAATAGCACACCCATAACTTTTGTTTGGGGAAGAGCCGAACATATAACAAATATTGTTATTTTTAACATATTTTACATGTAAATTTTCAGCCCAAGGAAGAGCCCGGGATCCATCGCCCACGATTGCGTCATTAGTTAAGATAAACGTGTTCTCTCGATTTAACGATTATTTCCATGGGTCCCGTGAAAATCGTTAAATCGAGGTTAGACTGTACTTTGATTTATTCCTGCACTTGCAATATATCGTAGAGACTGGGAGTATACATCGCAAATTTCTTAACTGATATATCTATTTGCATCATGTATTCTTTTTTTTTTTTTTTTTTTAATATTTGCTCAATTTTAAAATGAGATTATCACGAGAGATTAGTTTTAGGAGAGCTTTTAAAGGTACACAAGATTAAACTGATCACATAGGTAATGCGTAAAAACATCTCTTCCTCTGTCAACATGAACTGGTTAATAGTATAATTCTTGCAAGATCTAGGTCTCCTACACAATGGTAATGGTGTACTATTTCGAGTATGGGGTCGGCATCTACAAAATATATAATTTTCCGAGTAATTAAAACCTAGAGAATCAAATCTCTGTGATACAGGCTGTAGAAAATCGACTTGCCCTCTACAAAGTACTAGAAATCAGATAGAGGTAAGTGCCCACATGGGGTTTCCATGTTTATAAAACATAAAATTTTCCGAGTAATCAAAACCTAGAAAATCAAATTTTTACAATACAGGCAGTAGAAAATCGACCAGACTTCTGCAGAGTATTAGAAATCAAACGGAGGTAAGTGCCTAATGTGGATCCCATGTCTATTAAATATATAATTTTCCAAGAAACTAAAACCTAGAGAATTAAATCTCTATCTCTAAGGCTGTGGAAAATCAACTAGCCTTCTGCAAAGTATTAGAAATTAAACAGAGAAGTATCGCATAGTATGGAAATTCTTTATATCTGAACCACCCTAGCGGCCAACTCTTTTCTCTGAAGAATCAACGAAAGCTACGTTTTTACCGGTTATATTCCTGTCTTTCCTTTGCGTTTAAATAAAAATTTAATCAGTAACTTATGCATAGTTTGTCGATGATATCTTACCCAGTTTCTGAAAAGCATAAATTCTAGAATTTCGAGATCTTCATCCCGTGGAGAAAGCTGAAATGCTTGATTGTTTCAGATGCAAATATTTCTTTTTGTGTATAAGGATCTCTTCTCATTTAGAGAAGGAAATTATCACGTTAAACGATAAGATCAAAAATTTGATAACTGCTGTGATAAATATAAAAATTTTAAATTAATTTTAAGCAGTCAAGTCTTCAGGGTTGAAGCCTTAAGCGGGTAAGTTTCTAAGACTATAGTCCTAAGCAATTAGATCTTGAGGGCTAAAATGTTCAGCATTCACGTCTTTAGGATTTCTGTCTTAAGCAACTATGTTTTCAAGGTTGAAGTCTTCAGCAGTTAAGTCTTTAAGGTTGCTGTCACAAGCAACTAGGTTTTCATGGTTAAAGTCTTAAGCAGTTAAGTCTATAAGGACACTGTCACAAGCAACTAGGTTTTCGTGGTTGAAGTCCTAAGCAGTTACGTTTTTAAGGCTGCTGTTTCAAGCAACTGGGTTTTCATGACTATAGTTTTAAGCAGTTAAATTTTTAAGGTTGCAGTCTTAAGCAATTAGGTCTTCAGGGATGAAGCATTCAGCAGTCACGTCTTTAGAATTGAAGTCTTAGGCAGTCGGGCTTCCAGCATTACGTGTGGCCTGACATTGCCGTGATGTGTCATTAGCACATCATGACGTTGTCATGATATGACATTAGCACAATTTAAAATATGAATTTTGCTAGCTGCTCAAACTTGTTGTTTTTATAAAGAATATTTTTAAATTTATCTTAGTATATTTTCAAAGGGTTGTAAAAAATTAATACATAACACGCATATGCTGTTATTATATGTCATTATACGTATCATTTGAAGAACGTGAGATGGTACTGCAGATTTGCAAAAATCTTCTTTGTATTTGACAAAATAATTACCATACCCTTAAGATGTAGCCTCTAGCATAGTCGTCGTTTGTCCATCCGAATCCGTGCAGAACTTGTAGCACTTCATCTCGATGCAAAACGCTGAACAGTCTGTCCAGAAGGATCTTTAATCGAACTGGGATTGCTTGTGTTCCATATAACATGAGGGATGCGACATCAAAGGCGATACTTGGTTGCACCAGTTCTATTTGATGACTGTTGAAGAAGTGCCGGAAGCCAAGTTTGTCTAAGGCTGTATTAAAAAGAAAAAACATTTTTAATGACATGCCAAAGATGAATGTAGACTGACACTCAAATTCAAAGTATGATGTTCAGTGTCTTACAAAATTTACTTTAAATGGAAAGAAATATAATTAATATTAGTTAATATGTGAGTATATTAACTATCTCAAGAACTAATTAACAATTTTGCCAACTGTTAAGTCTTATAGAACAGTTCTACCATTTTCATACTCCGCACCGCCACCTTGCGGAATATTGTTGTATTAATCAGTTGTAATCCATGTGCCGACTGCTTCGGCTGCATTGTAATTCTTTCATGTGTTGATTGTCATTAGTCAACACCAAACTCCCATTAAAGTGGAGAAAATAGAAATAAACATAGATATATCTTGGTCCGTTGTTTGAATCTTAATTCAGCGCCATCACCAATAGAAAGAAGAAAAATTGTGATGAGGTGAAGTTGTATGCAGTAAGTATTGTTACAGAAGTAAGAAAGGCTTTGTCCTGTACTGCATTCAAGGCCGTAGCTAGACGCTGTTTACAGGGGGAGCTCTGAAAGTTTCAGGAGAGATTTAGTTAAGCTGTAGGGGGGCGTTATAATTCACTGATGTTTTACTGCATTTTATTAATATATTTAATGATATTAAATATCTAAGCTATCTAATATGTTTAACATTAATAAATAAATACTTTAACGTAAATTTTTCACTGAAAATTAAAAATTAAAACTTACAATTTTCCCTATCTTTATTACAAAGTAGATGAAAATACAAATTTCTGCAAAAAAACATGGTGTGAAGTAGATCTACCTAATAAATCTGTTTTCAATACATTTTTATAATCAAAGAATGATTTAAATTTGTCATGCAAAGTTTTGTACAAAACAAAAAATTTAAAACAAAATTCTGCAATGATTTATTTTGATAAATTATATTTTGTAGAGGGGATACTCGGCCTCTGGCCTGGTCTGCATACGGCCCTAACTCCACCTGCTCGCATCTTTATAATTCATGCAATTTTCGTCTAATAGTTGTGTACAGTAAATCCGCGATTATCTAACCTTCGTTTAATCAAAATGGCGTGCTGTACTTACTTTTCGCATTATTTTTGGTAGACGCTCGTTTAATATTTTCGGAAAAAAGTTCCTGTTCCTGTTTAGAACATAAGATGGAAACTAATGCACGTGGAAGACATCAGTTATATATCCCAAAGCTGGGTATACATTTTCTACATATCAGACATATACAAAAATATATCGAACTATTTCAAAAGCGGGTATAGCGGAATCCCGCTAACTCGACCCTCGGATAAGTCGACATTCCCACATAACTTGACATTTCTTAAGGTTTTGTTTGGTCTAATGCACTGTGTATGGAGAAAAACCTCACTAAGTCGACTCAATCTATGTATATTCTAATTTTCGAATGCTGACTGCGAAAATTAATAGGGAATTTTTCTTTGAGGAAACATAAAATTTTTAATGGTTCTCGATAACTTCGCATCCCATCCTCATGTAAAATTTTTCCGCAGTCGAACTGTGATTGTTGCATCCCAATGTAATATTTGATTCACAGCCTCCATACCCGGGCATTATTCAAAACGTTAAACTTTTTTTTATGTTAAAAACTCGATTACCTCCTTGATTATTTTAAAAGCATTTAAATGTATTTATCTATTATGTACTATAATCATTTACGATGAAAAACCTTTATGACTATTTTAAAAGTATTTATAAACAATCTTTTATGAGTGAACAAGCTTATCAAGCTCAAATATATTTATGCATCGCCGTAAGTACGTACTGATTTACACTTTCACTGTAGTCCGGGTTTGGTTCCCTAGGCCTTAAGAGGTTCGGATTCCTCGGAAAACAGTAGGTCCCGGCGCAGCATGACCACTGTAGTCTTTGAGCCGTAAACCAAAACAAATAAAACAAACACTAATTCATTTACATAATTTAATAAAACAAAACAATTTATAAAAACATTTACATTAAAATAAGAAATAATTAGCAATTTATGCTTTTTTTTTAGAAATTTAAATTATTTTTAAAAGCTTTTTTTTAAATATCCCTCTAACCCCGATAGCTCGACACCCGAATAACTCGACACATATCGCTTGTCCCATTACGGGTCGAGTTACCGGGACTGCACAGTAATATCTTTTAATTTCATACGTACACACTATTTATCATATTTTCATTGCCAATATACGAAAAATTAATAGTTTAGTAATTAAACGTGTTTTTGGGGGGATTGTTGTTGTTTCTTGCATGGGCGCCGCGGCATAAAAATATTGGGGGACAATATACCAGTAGAAGGCATTTTGTTTGAAACTGAGAGGGCATAGAACCCTAATACTAAAATTGGGGGCGATTCCCCGTCCCCTCTAATGGTCCCTGTTATTTCTTGGCACAAGAAAAATAAATTTTCAGATTATCTAAATGGGGTTCAACGCCAGGTTTTGGACATTAACGTAGGTGAAGATATATAAAGTGTGGGGGGACAGGCACTGAGTACCAGGGCGCGTTGATAGGGTTTTCACCTCCACCACGAATTTTGTATATTTAACATAGACACATGCGAGTTGTAGCTCTGTAACCCGCCATCTAGCCTATAAACCCACATTAACTTTCTGTGTAAGCCTATGGCGAAAGGGAGATGGGTGAGGGATGGCAGAGCTACAACTTCATATATATACAAAATTGTTTCGTAATGGGGGATTTTGACCCAATCACCCCCCCTGCGTACATCAGTGATTTCGGATAATCGGTGATCTACTGTACTTTACTTGAAATTTTAGGATGCTGTAATATTAAACAGTATAATCGAACAAACTTATGTACTTTTAGCAGTATAGCGAATTATAACAAGTAAAATGTTTTCATTAGTCCAGTGTATAAGAAAAGATTAACCAGCGTTTCGAAAACTTCTGTTCACTTTATCAAGCGAATTGATTTGCGTACGGTGAATTACGCGCTCTTTTATTGATCACGCTTCGGTTCAATTAATTAAGAAACATTTCTCCATAGAACATGTTGCTACCGGCTGAAGTCAGTCTATTCATCAATGGGCGTTTCCTTACGAAACTTTTAAAGCTGAGAAACAGGCATTGAGCAAACTTTTAGAAATTTTTATGCACAATTGTGAAATGAAAAAGCGAATCTGTCTTGTTTCGTTATTTTGATGGTTATTAATTGATAGAATTAACACCGAAATTTCCAAAGTAACCAATAAAACACCAAGTTATATCTATTCATTTGCATAGCATCCATGAACGCCCTCTATCGGACACTTTATGAAGTTCTGGGGATCACGAGGTCAATTGTACCATTGCACGCCTTTTAACATTTACATATGTCTTCCAGAACACAATTAAGGTAAAGATTACTTACAAATCAGTGGAACAGAAAAAATCTGGCGGGTTTTTTCACCTGGCATTACATACAAAGAAACTATTACATAAGCAGCTCTATTCACACTGTCCTCGATCTGTGAAATGCAGTATAAACCCACTTGAATTATTAGCGATCATTAACCCGGGGCAGTGATTGTTAAAATCCTTGACCGTAATTTCGAACCTGAGTCCAGTGTCCAAAATGATGGAAAGAATGATTGTGGGAAGGGGAGATGGTGAAAGGGACATTGGGCTAACAGTACGGGGTAGGACTTGAAGCAAACAAATTCCTAAGAGACAGGACTGGATCACCTTTAGTTTCATCACGTTTCTGTAAGGATGCCCTTTTCCCCCTTCCTCAACCCCGACTTCGTATCTTACAGTGTATACATATTCGTATAAATATATATAGATCATTGCGTGGTTTACTCCAGAGTCGTGATCCAACCCACCCACTTCTAATCGTGATACTTGGGTTACCACACTTACGGTGTTACCTGATTTGGCGAGAAAGTGCTCTCAGAGTTAATAGATGGGGAACTGTTGATTTATTGCCTAAATCACCCATTTTCGAAAGCTCGGGCTTTCTCGAAGAAAATGGTTGTCGCCAAACGCCACGTGATCAATGGTCTGAATTGAAATGTCAAGCAAGACTATACGAAATCAATTTAATTTTCGTTTATTAACCAAAACAATTTAATTACTTGATTGGCTTCTGCTTGAATATTCAATGATTTAACTTTCGTTGAGTTCAGCGCCGTTGAGGATATTAACCTTGACCAATTTATGTGCCTTCTCGTGTCGTGGGAACCATGTCACGGCGGGGAATGGGAGGAAACAAATTGTGTTAATCGGCATTAATTACAATATTTAATTAACAGCGTGGAAGAACAATCAATTACGAGTCCGCAGTGCTAATAATGGTTCGCACTTAATTGCGAGAATAACTGCTGTTTTAAAAAGTTAAAATTCTAGTTTTCGGACAGGTGAAATTTATAGGGCAACATGTAATTGATTATAGGAATAATGTGTGTCACATATGATAATTACGCGTTGGTATATTTCGTTAAGATCGGAGGCGAGGAATATGCATGTTCCTCAAAGTCGGAGACAACACATTAGCCGGCGCTTTTAAATGAATAATTAAACAATTTTTAGGAAAATTTTTGAGAGACCTATTTTAAAATTACACCAGATCAAATTTGCCATGTCATTTTCAAGTCGGAAACGTTCTCAATTTTGGAACTTTGAAATTGGCCAGCGACAATGAATGAGCAAATCTTTCTTGCTCATAGCTGTAACTCACAAATATATTATGCACATAAATGTGTAATAAAATTTAATAAACACGCTTCTCACAAACACAGATCGACTTTTATTGAAGAAACCATTTTTGTGCATGAACAAGACTACATTTAAAAGTGCAAGTGTCAAGAAGTTGGAAAAAAAAACATATTTAAACTAGAAACCTGAGGTCTACGATATTTCTGTAAATTGTAGTACAGCGGTGGTAGTAAAATATATGAACATATATATATTCATATTTTTAAAACATCTTTCTGTCTATGTTATCAACAAATGTGATATATTTATTCTTGGTGAAAATGATCATTTTTTTGAAAAAGTTTTAATAATTTCATCTTTTTCATTATATATGACACCTTGCGAAGTGCTTATGTCCTGTTCATCCATGATCTACATTTTCCTCAGATCCACACTTTACCTGTTGCAGCGATTTGTGTTAGCCTATGTATCGGGGGACGCCAGCCTTTCACCTGGGCCCCCATTAGAAAGTCCCTTCACCGCGTACGTATTGAAGCCCTTAACCCGGAACTCAAAAAGGCCCGCAGGCGATGGGCGGGGCCCCTGGCCAAGCAGAAGGGGTGGCAAGGAGAGAGAGAGAGAGAGAGGAAAAAGAAGAAAGGGAGTCTTGTCCTTCCCCTTCCCCCGCGAAAAAATAATAGATGGATGAACGTTCAGTTGTTGCATTTTACAAGGCTCTTCTCGCGTCAGTTTCATGTTAGCCATCGCCGTAGAATTTTTGTTCTGTGCGACTGACGGGGAAGATTGCTGTTTACTATTATCTGGGATGAAATCTGCACTTTCTTTTGAGATTTAGGAGAGATAATATTGTTCTTCCATATCGCCTTCGTAATTTCAATTTCGGAGTTTTAAGCAGGGAGCAACCAGGGGAATATATACCCAAGTACCGCACAAAAAAAATGCTGAAAACATAAATATATGTACCGTTCCAAACAATATGTATTTACATAAGTTGTCTTTGATTACTTCTGCTACCGAATTTTTAATAGGGAAGTGTTCAAGTATTACGTAAGAACCTTGTGGGGAGGGGTTGCCGTTGGTCTTATTTTTCTATGTTAGCCAATGTTAATTTTTGCTTAATAGGTGGGGGTTGAAATGGCCAAAATATTGCTTATGTAATACTTAAATAACTCCCTAATATTAATTATAAGAATAATCACCAAATAGACAAATTTGAATAGTAAAGTAACCCGTTTTACAACAAAATTCAGTCAAATTTGCAGATGATAATTATAAATGACAAATTACAATAATAAAGCAACATCACACCACATTTGTTCCTGTTTTTAATTATTATTTATGCACATATTATTATGACGTGCGTTAAATTCGCAGTCGATGTTGCATTTGGCCAGTTTTTGAATGATCAATTTCTTTCTATAAGATGGCTAATGACCATCATTTTCAGACAATTAAAAGCATCTACGTATTATATGCAAGCTGTATCCAGAAGTGAGACATTTTTCAATATGGTGATAGTACTTACTATTCACTTTCAGTGGGTTGAAGTCATTGGCGTACATAGGGGGGGTGTTAGGGGTTGTAACCCCCCATTGCAATGAAATTTTGTATATTTAACATAGGAATATGTGAGTTGTAGCTCTGTAACTCCCCCCCCATTAAGCCTATAACCCCCTTACAAACTTTCAGCGTTCGCCTATAGCTGAGGTGGTGCTCTTCTGTTTTCTCGCTCTCTTTCCAGCTTTTCCATTGCGACTGAACTGTTACTAATTGTATAGTTTAATAACTCAAATTAGATATATCTCATCAACGAACTCGATGGTTTGATAAATCATGATTTTTAAAATAAGGAAGTACCGTTTAAGACTAGAAATTACTTTTCTCGTTAACTAAGTAAGCTTCTAAATAAAAATAACAGCAATTTTCTCGTCAATTTTCCATTCCTTTTAGCATTTGAACAACGCCTCCTCGACATTTTACCAATCAGTCAAAGCTCTATCTGTTCCTCCCGATCCTCCCCTATTTAGATGAAATTTTCTCACAACGTTCTCCCCACCTCATTTTTGTAATAGGGAGGCGGAGGAAAAGGAACCTACATGGGGGGAGGGGGAGGGAATAGAACCTTGGGAAACTCAAATTTTCTAAAGATGTACAAAGTTTTTACTTGGGGAAAAACCAAGCCACAATCATGTTAACGAATTTTGTAACCTAACATGGGGTATCTATCCGAAATTTTTTGAGAAACAAAGAAAAGTTTCAATCTCGTAAAAGAAAGTGGCTAGTAAAATATTTAAAATGACTAGTCAGCTGATGAAAATGCTATTAGAATAATGAAAATAACTAGTAGACTAATGAAAGTTACCAGCGTGTTAATGAAAACGACTAGTAGAACAATGAAAATAACTAGTAGACTATAAAACTCACTAGTAGACATGAAACTGACTAGCAGACTTGTGAAAATGGCTATTAGACTAATCAAAATGATTAGAAGATTGATGAAAATTACTAGAAGACTAATGAAAATGACAAGTTGGAATGCAATAGACAAAGAACCATGCATAATAATATTAAGAAACACACTCATTTGATTTTAAAGATGTCTTCTACTTCAAAAACAATCATCAATTGCTTCTGCTTTCTAAAATTATCAGTTCATAAAGCCATTGCGTTTGACACCCCATTATTTCTTAATTAAATAAAAATAAAGATTAATTTCTAATTTTATTGATATTTTATTGTATAAAACACCTTAATTATATTTTTATAAGCGCTTTATATAAAAATATAAATAGCATACAAAATCATATATTATATAAAAAGCGATAATCAGAAAGTAACATGCCATCAAATAATAATGTAGAGAATTCAGGAATAGCATGACCTTTGGAAAACAACAGACAACAATTTTAAAAACATTAAAAAACAACAAATTTGTTCTTTAACAAAACGATGTCAACTAAATCTTATTTTAAAATGGTCTTCAACTGCGTTTATTAACTCGTTTATAAGTACCTAAATGAGTAAGTAGTGATAATACAATGGATGAAAATATTTTTTCAGACAGTTCGTTTAGCATTTGCAAATTGAAAATAGAAAGAAGCACCAAAAGACAATTTAACATAAAACAAATGGGTAGGGAAATTATGAGGCACACGAAAAATTAAAAATAAGAAAAGAATAACGAATAAAAAATGAATAACCGGGCATGTGCTCTGATGATTCGATGATTGAAGCCACAGCTATGTAACACACTACAGTCGGGTTTGAAGCTGAGCTCTGAGAATTAAATTGCGTATAAGTGTACATTAAATATTCGGAGGTTACTTCAATCTTCGGTCCCATGCAGGAAAAGCTGAAGAAGTAGAAATTAAGATGGACAGAAGAAATATAAAGGAAATGCACTCTTCAAGACGATTCCGCTTATTGCTACAAATGGTCTGTTCCAGCACAAGGAAGCATAGTTGTCCAAATTCACAGAAAACCTGAGGAGCTTATGTCTTCCCAAAGATGTCGATTAGAACGCCATTAAAATATGAAGGAACGGAAACGGTGAAAAAAGACCAAACAAAGCGAATGACAAAGAAAAATGGAGAAGCCTATTGGAGTTATTTTTCTGGAGGAAGAGGAACTCCAGGAAAACTTCTGCCGATATATCGGTGCAGCTGCCGTTGGCGATACATTTTGCGAGAAAAAGACGGAAAAAAATCGATTCATTGGAAAGATGGAGAAGGACCTCTGATTTGGGGGCTGTAGAGGATATCTTATTCAGTTAATCAATTCGTAGTTCACAGTACAGCGACAGCCTAGAGTACATTCCAAGAAGCCACTTCTTGCAGCAGCGAGCGAGATAGAGATCAAGCATTATCTCAATTAGCAAACGGCAGTTATAATTCTTTGTTATTAATTTTTAATTAGCACTAATAAAACGAGTGCAACGCCTATTCTTTAATTTAGATATCAATCAATTCTTCTATGATTGAACTAACATATCAACTAGCGAGAAAACCCATCCTTCATGAATCATTCATCTTCAGACGGAAACATTGAGAGCTTTTGGAGCGACGAATAAATGCCGCTATTTTCGTTATATTTCAACACTAACGTTTCAATTTTTCTTTTTCCAAATTCTGCGAAGAAACTTGAACAGGACATGTCGAAACGCAACTAAATAAATTAAAAGAATGAAGAATTAAAATACATAAATCCTTAAGTGGGTACCGGTAACGAAGTGTTAAGTTATATATGAGATTCTTCGGTTGTTTTAATCTGTAGGTTATTATGTATTTTGTTTACATAATTTGTTATTTCTATTTTATGATTATTTGTAGCAAACAAATTAGAGAATGTCATTTTATATTGCTCTTATAATTCGAACCTTTCGTCTAAACCGATTTAAATAAGTATTGCATTAAAGAAAGTATTGCATTTCCTCACACGAAAGTCGTTGCCAAGGTTGATCACATTAAGTATGTACGCATACATATAACCAATTAATTAATTAACTAATATATATAACCAATTAATTAAAAATGTATATAAAAATTAACAATTAATGGGCAATTTAAAATAAGAATAAAGAACGCAACATTTCGAATGCGTTCGGGATTTCGATCTTATCCTTTTGTAACCATTAATAAAATTCTCTTTTTAATTTATATTTTTCGAAAAAAGAAATTGTGTGGCATGAAAAAAAAAAGGCATTGATTTCTTCAATGATACTTCATGTAAGTTTCATGTCAAAGCTTGTACATTTCGGGATTTGATTCCGATTGAAAATGTCGTTCGTGGTGGAAAACTTAGACAGTCAGAGATTCATTTGCTTCCATGATGTACAGATAGACCTGTCTTTGACAAGAAGGCGTAAGAGGGTATTATGCAAAAGCAAAATTCGCTGTAGTTCTTTGTGCAAATGAATAGCGAATTTGTGCAGTATTAATGAGGTCAGTGCAAAGAAAACCTGGCTACTTTCTCACGGCATCTCAGTGACCTGAGGATTTGGTGGATCATAAAAACCAATTTGTCATTAGCCATATATAGTTCCTTTCTCCTCGCTTTCTTTTAAAAAAAACTTGCCGCGAAAACAAGTTATTATCCAACTGGCAACAAGACAAAGAATACGTTCCACTTTCGTCTGGGTTTTGTCGCTGCCCACTACCTTGATCTGTATGCAAATTTTTCCGCATTCCCGAAGATTAATAGCAGTGCCTGATGGAAGCCCGAAAAAAGGAAGAAAATAGGAGGGAACAAAATAAAGTGAATGCCATTTGTCATGAGTAAAAGTTGTCATCTCTACTTTCTTGAAGAACGGTCGCGTACTGTTTGCCTGCGTGTATACATTGTCTTCTTCCTTGTTCCTGGGGGTGATGTATACCCTCCTTCGGCGACTGGACGTTCTCTCGACAAGAACATACAAATTTCTCCCGAAAAATAATAAAACGGGATCGGGAAAAGAGCGTCCTGACGACAAAGATATGTGGCCTTCCCGTTTATTTCCGGAGCTGACCGGAGCGGATGACTGTCACAAGACTCCGCCTGCAAATCTGACAAAATACGCAAAAATATCAATAACTCACGCACTAGCTCCTTCACCCCTTCTGGGAGGGAGTTTCTGACCACTTCCCCGTGTTTCCTAAGGAAATAATGGGCTAAGTTCTATTTTAAAGGCTTAAATCTATCGATGACTTGACCAAAATCATCGGTAATCGATTTTAAACAACGGACCGAGACAGACACCTTCCGATCCATCAATTCCACACGATTACGTTGTAATCGGCGATAATTGTAATCGATGTCATATCGTCATCGGTAAAAATTGATTGAACATAAATTCAACAGTCATTGTTCACACAATGTCCAAACTAGCGGCGCGTTAAGCCGTTCAAAGACCGAAACCCTGAACGATAGCTAGGAAAACTCGTTCATACATTCATTCTTTCAGTGAACCAGTTGACACATCTGTAGCAGAGGCGAATCCAGAGGGGGGATTTTTGGGGGGTGTAAAATATACTAGGATCCACTTATAACGTGGTCTCATTTAACGAGTTTCCAGATATAGCGAGGAAAATATGGATTTTGTTTGGTATAATTTGGTTAAGCGCAAGACAGTTTAACTGCTTTTAGCGAATAAGTCTTTTTTTGGACCCCGAAATTAACGAGCAATTTAAAAAATAAAATAAGCAATCAAACTTTTTGTAAAAATTCCGTCTTTATATGAAGGTGGTCGTTATAAAAGGCGCTCGTTATAACCGATTTCCACCACACTTTTATGAATTTGGGAGGGGGGAATTTCCCTAAATACCCCCACTGGATCTGCCACTATCTGTAGCGCAAACCATATCAATTGATTCGAAAAGTGAAAGTCAAAACTTGCAACGCTCATCTGTTGAATAAACCATTCTTTAAACTGTATCCTGTTACCTGCACAATACGATTTGGTAAGTTAATTCATTCGTGAAAAGTATTTACGCGATTTATGAATTAAGCGAAATTTATCATAATCTTACAATATCATAAATATAAATTATAATGACAATATTGTATTCAGTTACACACATCCATTTTAATCTGGGAAAATTGAAACCGAAATAATTCGAATGAAAATGATGTGAACTATGCAAAATGTATTGACGGAATGAGAGAGACAGAGAGAGAGAGAGAAAAGCTAAACGAAAATAACGTACAAAAATTGACCGGGACTTATGATTATTAGTAAAATTTTTCACACTCGTCGAAATACAAAAGAAGAAGGTAAAACATGCCATCTGCAAAAATACCCGCATATATTTTGAGGACATTTTTGCAGATGGCATTTTTTCTCTTTTTTTTTTTTTTTTTTTGTATTTCATATATATTGCGACCAGTGACAAAAAAATGACTAGT
>QLNU02014176.1:23658795-23682653 GCA_006491805.2 Dysdera silvatica | reverse complement strand
GCCAGCACCTTGTCAATTGAAAAGGGAAAAATTCCATCGAGTGACAAGTCAGTTTTTCCCTCCCTCCCCCTTTTTTTAATTCCATGCAAAACATCGGGAATATGTACACTGGTATTTCCAATTTATTGACAAATAGATAACAGAGAATTCATAACAAATGCATCGTTTTTTTACTCCAGGAAGGATACCGATATTTCTTTTACATATCTCTATATCTCACATGTTCTTTCTACTTTCTTATTATCTGCGGCTTTTATCATAAACGAATAGTTATTGTTTTCAAGATCCATATTTGGGATCTTAGATCCCAAATCTGGATCAGATGGTAAAATTATGCATTTTTTTCAATGTCCATAAATTTTGGTTACCTTTCCACTTAGGTGCCAGACATTCAGGCTTCCAGATAAAGGCGGCAATGTGCCAGTCGTTCGTTGTGGGGGCATCATAGTAAGCGACAGACATTACTCCATGATACATTTACATTTAACAAAGTTCACTTGGAAATTGAACATAAATCTAGTGCATCCGAGAGCGGTAGACAGACGCTTGTTACAAGGGGAGCTCAGAAAGCTACAGGGGGCTTAAAATTCTTTAATATTTTAATGTATTTTATTAATATATTTAATAACATAAATATCTAAGTAGGCTAATATATTTAACATCAATGAATAAATTTCTTAACTTAAATTTTGCATTAAAAACTTACAGAGGTAAACTAAAATTTATGATTTTCCATCGTTATTATAGAGCACACGAAGACTTAAATCTCTATAAAATAAATGATGTGCACAAAATCTACCGTAGAAATCTACTTTGAGCATATTTTTAACGTCAAAGAACAATTTCCACTGTCATGTACACTTTTATGCAAAACAAAAACTTAAAAAAAATTCTGAGAATTTATTTAGAAAACTAGTTTCGGGGGGGGCGGATGTTTCCAGGGGGGCTTAGCCCCCTCTAGCCCCAGTCTGGCTACAGCTCTGGGTAGACATAACCAATGAAACGCTGATAAAACAATATTACGATGTATTATTGCCTTGCAACCTAATTTAGGGACGTATAACAATTACATCCATTCGGCGTAATCCAAATATGGAATAAGGTGTGGAAAAAACATAGTTGTAGAAATATTTTTAGTACGGCGGCAATTTGATGTTATGGGATTAATATAGTTTACCTTATTGTTATGTTATTATTTATTATATTATTGTTATGTTATTATTTATTATATTATTGTTATGTTATTATTTATTATATTATTGTTATGTTATTATTTATTATATTATTGTTATGTTATTATTGTTATTATGTGGGATTATTATAGTTTACACTTGTATGCCTCTTTGGGTACAGAATGACCTTTACTGGCCTTGCGCCATAAACTTACTAAGCAACCTTACTATTGTAAGGTTTCCATCCAACTAGCCACTGTTCAGCGAAACCAGTGGTAATAATCATACAGTTTTCAATGTAAGTCCGAGGTTCTGTATCTGTGCATGAAACGATACGGGAACTATTATCGTATCCGTTAATTTATCGATTAGGTAAGCCTTTCTATTTTATCGATTGGGTAAGTTTAGATTTAGCGTTTCAAGACTTATCCATCAACGAGATCCTAAATGATGCGAAACCGGTGATAATAATCATGCAATTTTCGATGTAAGCTCGAGGCCCCTATATCTGTGCATGAAACGCTACGGGAACTATTATCGTATGCTTCAATTCATCGATTGGGTAAGCCTTTCTATCTTATCGGTTGGGTAAGTTCAGATCGAGCGTTTCAAGACTTACCCATCAACGAGATCCTGGATGCAGCGAAACCGTTGATAATAATCATACAATTTTCGATATAAGTCCGAGGCCCTATATCTGTGCATGAAACGCTACGGCAACTATTATTGTATGTTTCAATTTATCGATTGGGTAAGCCTTTCTATCTTATCGGTTGGGTAAGTTCAGATCGAGTGTTTCAAGACTTACCCATCAACGAGACCCTGGATGCAGGTAACTGCTCATGTTCAGCAGTTGACGCTGCATGAAATGAACAGGGGTGGATTGGGTCCTTTCAAAGGGCGCATACCTTGGATTATCGGGGGCGCGTGTCCTATCGCCCCATGAGGACCAACCGGCCCCGTCCGCCCCCTGGAAACGACGCCAAGTGAGCGAACTTTCGCCCATTTAATAAGAAGGGATAATCCTTGGTTATCGGTTGGTGGCTTATATAGACCAAAGCGCCAAGAAGATGAAACGTCGAGTACTAACGTTTGGGCGATATACATGGAATGATAACAAAGACTGTTTTCAAATTTAATAACAATGTTTTCTTTGTTTTCCATTGTTGGCCAACGGCTGGCGTCTTTCACCTGGCTAAGACGTGGATGCTGCTGCGTCTTTTAAAAGGTGGGCTTGCGATTTGTGTGGGGGAAGTGGGAGGGAAAAGTTGTTAGCGAGGAGGCAAAAAATAAGGGGGCCTCTGAGACTCAATTTCCTTATTAAACGTCTCATTTTTCGTTCCGCTATATTTCATCCTAACGTCCCTAATCTTCGAACAGATGTTCGATTTCTGAGTGATCAGCGCTGCCCCCTTTTGACGTCCCCAAAATTTGATCATTTTCACTTTAATCGTTTTATTGTTAAATGGAAGAGTGTGTGTGTGTGTGTTCGGGAAATTGCCAACCTTCTGGAGCTCAGTAAGTATTTTTATTTTCAGTTCCAAGCTTGGAAATTATTTTGCGAAGACAAAATGGCCGACACGGATAAAATAATACATTAAAATCCCTCTTAAAGGATATTCTTCAGACACGGCCAGATAAAATTTCCCCTACAAGCATGGGCGCCAACGGCATAAAAATATAGGTTGGGGGGGCGGCGGGCAATATACCAGTAAAAGGCATTTTGTTTGAAATTGGAGGGTGATATGGAACCCTAATACCAACATTGAGCGGGTGGGTCCCCCCCTGTCCCCCACGCTAACGGCGCCTGTGCCTACAAGAAACTCCATTCACAATAATACCTCTCCTTAGCAGTCACCCTTATTTTTCGGACAAACTTTTCTGTCCGATGACTGCCCGTTAATGAGGTCTTTTAATGTAATTTTCCATGCATTGTAATATAGCTTATTTTGTTATCATCTTTCGGCGCGAGGAGGGCAAATGTCATGTTTAGCCGGCAACTAGAACTTCCTGAGAGATCCGAACCTCCGCTGGCAAAGGAACCAAACCCATGAACTATGGTGAGTAAAAAATTGAACCAGGATAAATGACATATTAGACAAATGCGTTACCATCAAATCACTGTAGGGCGGTGGGCCTAAGTATTATCGAGGAATTGGAAAATACGTAGGGCCCCTTATGGCCTATGGAATTAACCCCCGGACTATAGAGAGCAGTTAATCAGTAAGGGCTGTTTTGTGTTGGCACCGGTGTGTATGGGTGTCGACGGCATAAAAATATTGGGTGGGGGGACAATATACCAGTAGAAGGCATTTTGTTTGAAATTGAAGGGGACGCTTAACCTAACAACAACATTGTAGGACGGCCCTCTCGCTAACGGCGCCCTTGCCGGAACAAAGCCATACAAAAAAAAAAAAAAAAAGTGTGGCTCATCCTGTGACCTATCGGAAGCTAAAGGGTTGTGATCAAACCAGTGACCAGTATTTAAAAAAAAAAAAAAAAAAGGTTTTGATTATTGGCCTAGAAAAGGGGGTCCCAAATCCCTCCCTTTAGATATGAGGATACACATTCTTCCTTTCAATGTCGCATCGTATTTTTTAAAAGCTATTTGGATCTTCCAATGGTCTTTCAATTGCCATGCTACTGGTTCTAATAAGAACACCAAGATGGGGAATTTGAATGCGTCAAGAAAGTATTAATAAATTAATAAGATTTTATCTTTTTGGTGTGAATTTTAAAAACATTGTTTTCGCATATCATGATCGAAATATATTAAAAAAAGTATCTAAAACAGCACCTACGATTGTTCTCAAACGGACTATAGAAAGCGGTCGTTGAACACAAATTCAAAGGTACGGGAAGATTTAACCCTAACTATGTCTAAAGGTCTAAAAAGCAAAAGTCATGTTTATGGATGATCGCAGCAACGTAGGGTTTTAAAAATTATTGGGGGGGGGGGGCAAAGCACATATTATGTATATTTATACATTACAGCATATGTAAAATTGCACTTTATTTCAGATTATTGGGGACTCCGTCCCCACAGGCCCCATATAGCTCCACGCCGATGGATGACCGACAAGCAAGGACGTAAATTTGAGGAAAATATTCCGGGACATGGACGTAGAGTTTTCAAAATTATTAGGAGGACAGACTCAAGTACCTGTTATATGCATTTATGTGGGCTATATATATATATAATAATAATATATGCAAAATTATAATTTATTGAGAGGAGGGGAAATTCGGGTTCTATGGGACCATATAAACTGTGCCTATGTGGGAGGTGCCTGAATGGAAGAACCCGCATATGTCATAAAGTGAATCAACCAAATATAGAAAAAAAACATAATAACAAGAATTAATGCACAGTGGAACTTTGTAAAGTGACTACCTGAATAATGTAGCCATTTTTTATAAGATAGAAATGGTAGGGGCTTGCTTATTTATGCCTATATCAAAATCTATTATGTTTAGTGACTACCTGTCTATGGTAATCATTGCAGTCCAGTCGCAAAGGTGGTCCCTTTAGACAGGTTCTGCTGTATTTTATATGTTATCTACCCTTATATAACTCTATATTCCGCATTATTTTATTTTTATCCACCAATTTTGTGAGAATTCCCCCATAAAAATTGGGGGATGTAGGCCTCCCTGAATTGGTATCCCTGCCAACAAAAAACCCCTTCCCCCCCCTCTTTTTTGTGCATTTTATTTCCGAAGTGCATTTTTGATTTATGTAGAAAAAGGTAAAGAAAGGAAGGGAAGGGTCGCGATTAGGGGTAGGGGTCAGCATTTATAAATCGTCTAACCAGCGATTTTCAACCTTTTTTAGCTCCACGACCCCGCAAAAAAAATAAAAATAATAATGAACATTTCGTGACCCCGCCCCCCCCAGCTCCCACCCAATGAAACCTAGTTTAAACTATTTATCCGTGCTGGTAGCGACGGGTATGAACATGCACGTATGATGTGTAAAAACGAGCAATTTACGTGTTCTATCTTGATGTGTACGCACTCCTTGTAACTTGGTCTGCTCGTATGATATTCACTGTGAGAGCGACGTGTTTAAAAATGCATATGAATATTTTTGAACATGTCGTGCTCTTACCAGTATGAAAGAGGTGCAAGGGATTGCAGAATGTCAGTTTAGTTTCGAATGCGACGCGTGCATCTGGTGCTTTTATTGAAGCTTTTAAAAACATAGTTTCATTGGAAATAATAATAATTGAGGTTTCAGTTATTTAGCGTGCGGTCAAACGGTGAAACTGAATGAAAGTTTTGAAGTAAGCACTGAAAATATTAATCCCTTTCTTCACGTATTACCTCGGTAAAAAGGGGTTTTCGTCCATATTTGCGTTAAAAACTAAATATCGGAATTGTCTTTTATCAGTTGAAGACAATTTGCTTTTATTTGTGTATTTCTAACACAGATCCACTTATGGAGAAACTTTTAAATAAAAGACTAACGCAACCATCTCATTAATTTATTTTCTTTACGTGTGTCTTATAACTGTCAGTACAATTTTTATAATAAATGATTTTTGTCTTCTCATAAAATGATTTCATTATTGTTTACGTGTAAATTATAGGTTATAACTGAACTCGCTAATTTCGCGACCACCCTTTCATTACACCGCTACCCCCAGGTTGAGAAACGATGTCCTAAGCTATCTGCAAAAATCAGAAAAGTTTATTTGAAATTGACAAAAATATGGAATTGCTTTAAATTAAGTGAGTATTCAGGATAATATCACGGAACCTAAAACTTGTGCTCACACGTGAGTGCAATTTACTTACGTGTCAATTTCAGTCAAAGCCCAGTTCTCATCGCCATCCGCTTCAGAGCTCAATTTTTTGGGTCTCCTAGTGCAGATGGCTGCCAGAGATAATGCCAAACCATATCGGTAAACTCTTCGATGTGATCTCATTATCTTCGTCTCGCTCTTTTTTCTCTTTTTCCGCCTCCTTCCTTTATCTTCTTCCGCTTTTCATTTTCCGATGTTTGGGAGAGAAGAAAAGGCCGATAGCTTCCGGTTCTATGATGGATATTTGGTGGAAGACCGACTAATTTTCGACAGTCTTCCCCAGGTAACCTCTGCCGTGTCAACAGCTGGCAGGCGCGCATCACGGGACATACATTTTCCGGGAAATCTGTTCTGTGGTCGTAGACGAGCTGGTCTATACCATTAACAATATTATTTGGCGTAATATTTTGCTATAAATTCACCAATGTCAATAAAATTGTGTATCAAACAACACTATTTTGGAATACGATTCAGTTTCGGGATGCCGCTTTTTACACGGCCCATGCTAGAGCCTGTGTTTACAAGTAGGGAAAAGAAAATGTATGCTACGTACAAACACAGATGATAGTAGGAGTCGTGTAATAAGTGGAGTGACAAAACTTAACATGTAAAAAGTGGAGTGTCAAAGATTAATCGCACTGAAAAATCCCTTCGTATCCTCCTTTGGTTTTTGAAGGTTCTTTCCGTCCTTCTTGACGCAGTATAGCCCAGATGCTCTTGCGCCATAAAAAAGCCAAACAACCAACCATCTCTCCCTCCTTCGGTTAATATTTTGTAACTTACGGATGCACCTTAAAGCCACTTCCACGACTGAACGTATAAAAACATCAGCAAATTTCGTAGCCATGTTATCACCTTGGACGTCTTAGACGCTTTCGGAAAAGGTGAACAAGTTGAATAAGAAAGCAAAATGGAATGGTGAAAAGATGGAAGAGCTTAGATCAGATATGCATGGAATTCGTAATGGTCGAATATGATGATGATGACTCTCCGAAAACAATGATAATACCTTTTACAATCGTCAATGAATATTTGTCTTGCATAGGCATGACATCCACAAATGGAAAATGACTGATAGATTGATGAATGGATGGATGGATTAAAGGACAGACAGACAGACAGACAGATAGATAGATAGATAGATAGATAGATAGATAGATAGATAGATAGATAGATAGATAGATAGATAGATAGATATGATGGCTCTAAAATTGATTAATTTGTTCTTGGAAATCCAGCGCAAACTCGTATATTCTTATATTAGTGTGAAAAAATTTTTTTTAGACCTTATATACAGTCGAACTTGGGTATAACGACCTGACTGAAGCGACAATCCCCCTATTTCGTCAAAAATTTTGAAATCTGCCCCCCCACCACTTTCGCGGGTCCTATGGGAATAACCTTATATAATTTCCAGAAATCTCGGATATTATGCCCAACTAAGCCATTATTGTGCATTGTAATATGGTATCAATTCATACTTCAAGCATATGTGTGCCGGAATTTTTTTCTTTGTTTTTTCATATCCGTTATTCTATATTAAAAGTACTGAGTTCTTCACATAAAATTTCGTGTGCGCGGCAATTTTTTATAATTTGTAGTCCAGTCGTTTACATTATGTGTTATATATCATTTCGTATGTTCATATGCGTTTTATATCATGTTCAATCTAAAACGGTAAAGCCGATTACATTATTCTGATAAAATTACTGGGAAAAGTTGGGACTATCTCCTGAAATACACGATACCAAAAGAACTTCCAAAGATGTAGCTTACTTAAGACTTACGACTGGACATGACTATCTATAACAGCATCCCCATCGAATTAACTTGACTAATTCATTACATGCCCTTTGTACGAACTTGACCTAATGACAGGGAATCACTCTCTTTCAAACCCAAGATTACAGAACATCGTGGACGATAATTCTGTGGGAAATTCTTACTATGGTTTTTCTTCAACCTGTCAAATCGACATTGGACCGCATAAACACTAAGGGCCGAAAGGCTAGAAAATGGCGTTGGATAAAAAAAATCAATCTTTTGTTTAATTAGACTGTATCTTTTCCTACAGAAGAAAAATCGTTAAGCTAAAAGTACGTATATGAACAAACAATAACATTTACAAAATTTAATTGTAAATAACAAAAAACATTTTTAAAATTAATGTTTTAATTACAGCTCCAAAATCTTGATGGCTTATTGATTGTGGATATGACTGAGTACGACCATGCCTTCCTCTTCACGATTACGAATTGAAGACAATTTAATGACACTCGAATCACAAAATCAAAAGCAACAAGAGCACAAGCTTCTAGTGAATATTCTAGTGAAAACTAAAACGTAGATACTAATTTACCCCATACTTGAATTGCCGTTCAACATCATTTCATTCCCCAATTTTTTAAAAGGTATATTCACATTATGATTCAAGCAAAGCTGTACTGTCGCTGTAAATCGGCTAAGAAATATCAATGGTAAAGGACAAAAGATTTTGGGAGGACTTCAATGAAAGGAAGTGTGAAACTTTCTACGCATGTTCCCTTATACTTTTTGTTTGTTTTCCAGGCTTTTTACGGGCAAGATCAAGAACTAAAGACCTTCAGGACTCTATGAAAGTAAGTCGACTGGCCAAATGGAGGGAAAAATTTACCAGAAGAGAAATGGAACCAAGAGAGTAGATGTATCGGGGACATAAACTATCATACACAGTCTGAAGGACATTGAATACGATAAGGGTTGGGGTACCGGAATGCAAGATGAACCTGATCAAGTGGGGCTGTTAATTGACAGAGATACGAAGTGCCACTGTGGAGAAATTCAGAGTCCAGCAGACTTGCTGTCCGCAGTCACTGGAACTATGTACTATGGACCACTTTCTTCAGGCCAATGATAAGGCTGTAATGGGCGGCAAATTTTTGGAAGCGTAAAGTTTGATCTGAACATGGAAAATAAGTAAGTACAGGGCAAGGTCAACGAGGCTCAGGCTGTGCCGCAAATAATGGTTTTCTGAGGAAGCTGAAACCTATAGCCATGAAAACCAAACCTCAGGTTACGGCAGGTAGAAAAATGGCACACTTTCTGCGATGCCATTAGCGGTAGAATCCAGATACACTATTATAGGTGAATGCGTCAACGTCGTCAACACGCCATTGTGTAGCAGCAGACCTGCATTTTCCCGGGGAACTCAATTACACGGGACCTATGAAACAACCCCTGGAATGCAGTGGGCGATTACCTGATAAGTACCTTTTTTCTATCGTTGGAAGTCGAACCTTGAATAAAAACAGTACGTTACCATATTTTTTGTACTATGCCAATACAAAAATGACAATACGGTGTATGATTTCAAAATTAAAAGTAAACTGACGCAGAGTTGTGTAATCATGACGGTGACGAAAGAAACTTCATATATGCCATATGGTAACGAGAGGGAGCTTGTATATATAAATATCACATTGGTATGAATATGGAGTAAGTAAATAACATACAAAGCTCTGCAAATGACTGGTTGATGTGTGTAAAAGACATATACAACGTGGCGTTAACGCTCTGTTGTCTATTGCTCCAATTTTCAATATCGGGGTTTGTATGTGTATATACTTCAAATTTTCATTAACAAATTGATGATAAAAAAAATAGCAGAAGTGGCAGAAAAGAAGCTAGCATTGTTCTAAAAACATCTGCTTCTCGTTCAGATTAAACAGGTGTTAAATAAACTTCCTTCATTATCAAAGTCCTCTGCAGATTGCAAAGCCTTGTTGTGTGTTTTTATACACACATCAGACGCAACTAAACGCTTAAAAGGTGACTGGGTCCAAGATAAATGACCCGACATGCGCAACACTAAAGAGAAAAACGTGGCAAAAAGGGATACAAAAACGTCGCTTTGAAAATAGCTAATTAATGGACAATTAATTGCTTTCCTGTCGCGGACGATAAATGGGCAGCTTCCATTAATCGGTGGCGTTTTGTGCGCTAAGTCGAATGTTAGTAGAACAGCAATGTTAGTCGATTTGTCGTCGGTGTCTCTTATTGCTCGACAATTGATTGTCTTTTTCCACCCCACCCCCCTCTTGACAAGGAAAGAGATTAGGCGACGGAAATCTAGCAATAAAATACGAAAAGAACGAAGCAAGGTTGCTTTATTTTTTAAGAAACGTTACATTGGGTGAGACAAGCGGTAAACTTTAAGTTTTTACGTAAATTAAAAATAAAGTTTCAAAGATGGTATTCAATACAAAATTATAATTAGTATTTATCATAAACAGGGCTGGCACAACGGTTTCTTGGGCCCCTAATGAGACAACATATGCGCCCCCAAATTGGAATGTGCTGCTCGTCTAAATACCAAAAAACTAGTTCATGTTTTGTTTGAATCAGACCCTGGAATTTTTGCACTTTATACGATCTGCTAACTGTTAACGTGAACAGACTGTTGTCCCACCCCCTGGTGTTCACGTTAACGGAATTGTGATTGTACATTAAATATTAGTATCGAGGCATAGTTTTTGAAATTTTGCCTAGAAGCTAATTTCTTCGTTGTTACTAATATCTAAAGCACCATGTCGATACATTTTTATATAGAAATATTCATTTGAAATCGGTGTATGAAGACAGAATTTTACAGTTTTGAAATCGCAATAAAATTTAATACTAATATGAAATCGACTTACAATTTGTCATGTACGTGAAATTGACATAAGGGTGCGCAAGTCCTCGGCTATCTCTCGTCAAAATTATCTTGTCATAATTAGCATGAATTATTGGGTTGGTAAACTATCGGCAATTGCAGAGGAAGTCAATCAAGGACTACGTTCAAAGACATTCGAGAATTAATTACCAATTACGGCATAGCCTGTAATTGAATTGTACCACACCGTACCCATACCTTCGCTGAAAATAAGAAATATATATACATATTAGCTTCTATTTCGTGTTGAATGTAGATTCGTAGACTGATAGTATCACAGTTAACGATCAATGGATTGAATGGGACCAATTAAGTATCATGGAAACCTATAAATGACATTACTAAAACCAAAGGGGCGCATGTGCTTCTAGCTATTCTCACAATACGAAATTTTATTTTTATTCCCAATTAATTTCTAACGGGAATTCAAAACATTAGTGTAGTAATTATTAAGAGGCAATGTCCTTTTTTAACAACATTTACTTAATTTACATTTAAAATAATATATCTTTTGTTTCATATTCGCCATTTGAAAAATTATTTATGGACTTCGTAAATTTAGTTTTTACATTCCTTGCTCTTGAAATGAAAAATTAATCTTCGGTACTTCCTTTGCCAAATTTCAATGAGTCAAAGATAGTAGGAAATGAAAACAAAATATGTTAATAAAATCTTACAGGTTAAATCAAATTAATTAATGCAAAATATTTTATAATAAATAAAAAATAAGCAACTGATATTACTTATGTTATTATTTTATATATCTATCAATTAAGCATAAAATTTGACCACGCATTTACATTAAATACTACTCTCAACAACATTGTAATTAACTTAACATCAATTAATTATGATATTTTTTATGGGCAACTGTTTAATCGTTAAAAAAATGGAATAGCGTTCTCGACGTCTAACGGTCTTTTAAATGCTTTCAGATTTCCTCAAATACGAAAGTTACCCTTTAGAAAAAGATGCTTTTTTTTAAAAAAAAATTAGGAATGATGTCTAGTTTTGCAATTTCAATTTTTACCAACGTAAAAAAAATTAAATAAAAAAAAAGTTATGAAGATTTTGCTTCATTAAGACTATGTAGTATAACTGCTATCTTAGAATACTTCATGAAATATAGTACTTGGATACTTAAGGAAGTATTACTTGGATACTCAAGGGATTTCGCCATTGCATTTGACATCAGTTCAATTCCAATTGCATAAGGGTTCCATTGCTATATCATTTCGTAGTGGTCCTAAATTTTGCACTTCAGCACCGGTTACAAATACGGCACAACAAAATTTAACGAGTTTGCTTAATACATAGAGCTAGAAAACTAGCTTTTCGCGCGAAAGGTAGGGTAGTGATCTATGGCGGAAAGAATTGACCCCTTTCGAGAGCCGGAACTGGTGATTTTCGTTGGTGGATGGTCTGCAGAAAAGGAGGTGGAGGAGGAGGAGGAGGAGTATGGTTCTATACTTTCTCGTGATGCCGCCGGTAGATGTCTCCGATAAAGTCAAAGTGGGAGTGAGTCGCGTTGCATACTTTGGTAATAACAGGTTTTGGATTCACTGCCTATATTCTCCGAGGCAGGAACGGAAAGTCATATTTCGTGAAAGTGTTGCACTGTCCTCGACCCCAGGTCCCCTCTTTCTTCGAATGTTCAGCCACGTTGGCCCTCATAATTACAGTCTTAAGTTGGTTGTCACGGAAAACAAAGTGGGACAAAACACTCCAAATTAGGTAGACGCAGTATCCACCTTTACCGGACCCGGGAAAGGTCGTGGGACCCGGGTCCTGAGCAAGTTATTAGACCAATCCACCACGCAGCTACTTACCATTAAGAGCAGCATGAAACAGCGAACATGTGATAAGAATTTCTAATAAGAACGCCATTTAATCATAAACAGAAAAGAGACTGGGGCATAGTATTCAACAAGCATATTGAGACTTGGCTTTGACCACCTACGAGACCAGCAAGTTATGTCTAAACTTGTTTATGGAATTTTATTATTGTGTCCCCCCGTTTGTCATACAACATTGAAACGGCTGCTTTTCCAGAAAAATCATAACAGTTAGCAATAAAAAATTCCGACGGATTAGTTAGAATAATATCAGTATGTGATTTTATTGTCTTTCCCTTATCTTCCAATGGATATCATCTATTCTCATCTGAGAGATATAAATATAAAGATGACACAAAATCTGAAACCTCGACAAAAGGACTCGAGGACTGATATCATCTGTGGGATGCTCTTGGTCTACAAGTATTTTCGCATAAACTTAAGGTCTAACATCCCTACCAAAAAGCATAACCAGTTCTTTCAAAATCAAATTCATTAAAGTTCATTCAAGATCAAATTCATTCAAGTTCATTCAAGATCAAATTCATTCAAGTTCATTCAAGATCAAATTCATTCAAGTTCATTCAAGATCAAATTAATTCAAGTTCATTCAAGACCAAATTCATTCAAGTTCATTCAAGATCAAATTAATTCAAGTTCATTCAAGATCAAACAAAGAACATTCACCAAAGGATCCGGTGATCATAGCATTGACCCCACGGAGAAGGGGGGGTACTTTTCCTCCTGGGAAATAGAAAAGCACAAAATATTTTATTTATGTTGACAAAATAATTGATTTGTCCATTTTAAGCAAATGCATTTTGTCAACCTAAAGAATAATTTTGTCAACTTAAAGTGCATTTTATGTCATCTTGAAAGACATTTTTTGTCAACTTCAAGTGAATGTCATAATTTTAATGTCAAGTTTAAGAAAATATAAATTTCAACTACTTTAAAATCTATTGTACCACGTTTGGCATAGCATAACCAAATCATCCTTGTGCCATAAACACGAAAAATTATGTGTAAATTAAACCGCTTTCTATTTAATAATGAATGACAACTTTTGTGTTAAAAGCAAAGATACATCTAAAAAATTTCATTTACAGCTGAATGACTTTGAGTAGGAGACCTGCAATAGTTACTGGTTTTTTCAGCAGCGTTTTCAAAAGTACAATGCTGTTGTGGGAATCGGCGTAGAGTTCACAAAATTATTGGAGAACTGCGAGAGCATATTATATGCACACATTAATTTTTATAAAGCACAATATTATTTATGGCCGTAATTACGTTTTTGTTTTTTGTTTTTTGATGTATGATCGACACCGCGTATTGAAAAACGATGTATATCAGTTATATGAATGTTTTTCACGAAAGAATAACCCCAGGTTACTGAGCCCAAGACGTCCGACTAGTGAAAAAATAGGTTTATATAGCATAAAATTTGTTACACTAGCGGTAAATAGTAAGAATAGATAAGCAAATGGCGCCAATTCTAAAAGGCCCAAGTTACTTCGGACAGCCAAATATTTTATGGGGCCTGACATTTCCAAAGTTAATGGAAATTAAATGAGATGCCGGAAATTGTTGAGGCTGAAAAGCACATAACATATGAAATATATGAATTGTTTACATTTTCCCCACCTCCGATTGACTCATGTAACAGCACATGCTAGCTCTTCCTTCACCCTCTCTCCATGGGCGTACGTAGAAAGTTCTTAAAGGGGTTACAAGCTTACAATGAGCAGGTGGGGGTGGGGGGAAGAGCTACGCCTCCATATATTCATACATACACAAAATTTCATCTCAAAAGGGGCTGTAACACACATAACCCCTCGCATACTCCAGTGCCCCTCCTAATATTTCCTTCATGATGGCGCCCCTGCTCAGCATCGAAAGGCATTTTAGAAGACATTCAATTTTGAAAGATAAAAGAAAAAGTTAATACGCACTATTAATCTTGGAATGTAATACATCCACCATATTATTTGAGTCTTGGATGCGTGAACAATAAAAGTTGTGTCCGATTTCCTAACCTTCAATTTCCAAATTCTGAAATTGTGTTGCCCTTGACCGAACGTTCTCTTGACCAAATTACAGAGTATTCTTGGCCCCTTTGGGTCACTCTTCCATCATTCCTTATTCCGCTTTTCTCTCTTGAACCTGGGTGATCATTAGGGGGACGGTGCCCACTCACTGAGTTGCTTCAAGGGAGGTGGCTAAAACATCCGACCCCAAAACTGACCCCTGGTCGATGTCCATGTTCGGCGCCTATTTTGTGACAGTGTCCCAGTATTTCAAAGAAACCGAGACCCTTTGTTGTTTCTGACCTTGCTACGGACACTGCACACTGGACTGCATGGTGATTAAGTCCATTGTTACACAAGGTAAATATTTTAACGCAATCCCGTCATTTTGCAGTGGACTGTGGCGACGTTGTGGCGGGCGACAGGTTGTTATACAGAACTCTCCCCCCCCTCTATACAGAACAGGGGGTATTGAAATTCGTTTTCTTTATGAAAGAAAGAAGCTAAGAAAAAAAGAGTTGAAAGATGCTTCAGAAACACGCGATGAAAGCTATATATTACAATGCGTTTTCTAATTTTAATTACTAACAGGAACCTAAAATAAAATCCCGATCACGATTGGATGAAAAATTATACATTTTACTTTTTCTACGGCGGGGAGGACAGATGTGAAAGGGCTTAGCCATTTGAGGCATTGCAGCTAGAGACAACTTGGTGAAATGAGAAAATTTTTAGCGATAGCTGGTTTGCTACATGTATAATTTATATTAGGAAAGAATCGCAATATTCATTCTTTTCAGTCGATGCTGTAATTAAATGAATTACATTTATTGCTTAGTTGGTTAATGGTTTTGTGTTGAATACATTTGAGCACCATAGGCCATACTATCCCCGTGGGTCCCAAAATATTTTAGGAGATGGTACCCACCCTGATGGACAAATACAGAAATACGGAATAGAGGATAAATGACATGATATATAAAATATATTAGTTGTTATTATCAGGGCCGGTTCATGGGAGTATGCCGCTCAGGGCGAACAAGTCCTTTTCCGCCCCACAATGACAGATCATACTTAACAGTTTGTGTGGTTTATTATACTAATTCCCATTTTATGCTGCCCCTAAAAATTTTTCGTTTAGGGCAAATGCCCGGTTCGCCGGCCCTGGTTTTTGCTTACATCTTTCTTGTGTCTTGTTGAGTCAACTGGCTCTACATTCGGGTGCTTTTGTTCAGCTCGCCCTCCCCACCTGCAATATATATATTTTTTTTAAATTGGCGCCCCTCATTACTAGTACCTTTATTTTATGTGAACTGAAAATCGCATTTAGCAATATTTCACTTTCAATCCTTTTAAAGTTTAGAAATGAACCGATTGTCCTATATTCATCAGTAAATTGCAGTCATGATGAACAATCATTCATTATTCAGGATACACATTTGTGCTAGCTGCACGTCTTACTTTGTAGCTCTGAGCACGATTAACGCCCTTCCTGTTTACTAATTATTCATCAGCATGAGCATTTGAATATGAAAGAATATCCATCATGCTTTAGGTTAATCTATGGAGTCTTATTTTCTACGAAACTACATTTCAAGAGCTGACCATAGTCTGATGAATGGGTGAGGAGGAATTGATTTGTCCAGAGCAGCTTTCTGGAAATGATGATGATAATCGAAACTGTTATATAAAATCTCTGTTACGATGGCGAGGATTTTCATGTAAATTGACTTAAACGAAACAGCTTGTTCAATTTCACCTCAAGTCACGAAAGGCGAGCAGATTCATAGATGCTTTCCTAACCTTGCCGAGGACCAGGGAACAAAATGATACCAATTGCATGCTTTAGAATTTCAAACGTTATGGAAGATATTGGTAGTTTAATGAAGTGGTCTTCATGCATTATTGATTTAGAGTTATAAAATAAATATATTGGGCATATAGAGCTGACAAGAAGACGTGAGGGAAGTTCTGAGTCTACATACTGCGTTTTTGTTTGCATCTTATTTTTTCACTTCGTTATAATTACATTCATTGAACTTGCGTCTGAGGGTGTATTCACTGTGTATGAATGTTCTATATTTATAGTTAAGATTGGTGATCCTTCAATAATCGACGTTTAAAAAAAAATTGATTTGAAATGCAGTAAAGTATTTTTTTTTTAAATAAATTCTTAAATGAGAATTTATTTTATTATAGCATAAATTTACATTCCATGTTATATATATAGTAAGTTCCTTCTATTTAATTATTATCCTTTTAATTAATTATCCTTGGGTCTTAGATAATGAAAGAAAACTACCTGTAATATTTTTCTGTCTGACTGGGTTTGAGTTTTCCATAATTGGTTGTTGTGTTCAGATGGCGTTACTCCATGAACAGTTGGGTGAGATTTTTGAAAGTACAACATAAGACAGTTCTATACCTAATATGATTTGGAAAAATACAAATTTCTTTTTCTAGAATCTCCCACCTCAATTTTCAGACTTTTGCATTTTGCTATGTTTTCTACCCCTTATACTATTATTATTATATATGAGTAATCTAAGATTTAGAAAACCTGGAGAGTTTCATACATGTAATTAAAGCTTACAAAAGACGAAATTCTGAAAATCAATAACTTACCAAATGCGATTCAACGCAAAGCAACAGAAATAACTAATTAGAACAATTTGCAATACTTTGATAATACAATCTCCAGTAGTTTTATAATTTTCTGTTCCCCTACATTGCGATGTTTACCGGAGCCTTAAAACATTCGCTATTTTTTCCGTATAGAAAGAGAATTTAAATTATGCCTATTTTGTCAGCAAGTTCTTTTTTTGTTTCTATTTAGTATATGCAACTTCACTTACAATGTTTACACCATCCGTGTATACATTCATTTACCGTAATCACATATACCGTATTTTTATCAAGAGCATTCATTTACTATATTTTTATCAAAAGCAATTACTATATTACGAGTACAACTGCCATACACAATGTTAATAAACTTTGATCATTCCACTAGAAAGAGAGACCCCAAAACCAGTTTCTCTATTCTTCTCTTCCTATTTCCTTACTGCATATTTTCACTGTAATCTTACGAAATTTTCTCAGGGATAAAATATTACAGTAAAACCTCCATAACCGACACTCCTGAATAATGGACACTTCTATTTAGCGGACATGTTCTCAATTTTCAGTTCTAATGCTTGTACAACCTAATATCTTTGCTTAGCGGAGATATTCTCCAAGTTTCGAGGTGTCCTGTATTCAGAAGTTACACTGCATTATTTTCAATTTTGTTTATTGTATGTTGCATCTGCACTAGTTAGAATATTATTACAACGATAATTATTCATTTCGTGTGCTAATAATGTGTTCATTTGTAATCCACGCGTGTTTTAACGGTCAGCTCATATACAGCCAAACCTCTGTAATGGACATTCTTGTACAGATATTTTCAGAGACGTAGAGTTATATGGGCTCGTGGGGTCCCGAGTCTCTCTCCAATAATTTGAAATAAATTGCAATTTTACATATACTGTAATGTATAAATGTACATAATATATACATCACAATATATATATGGTTGCATACTGATTAGCATAAGTTACGCAGATGTATCGTCGTCGTGGCGTCACCTTCTAGATATAAGGTACGGTTATGCATACGCTCTCCCTCTCTTTTAACTAGCTGTACGCTAGCCCTCTGCATGTCGAGGTTGGAGTCGTCATTTGTTATCGTTGTGTTAGAATTTATATTGCGTTTACTAACCAGTTTTACTTACGTTATGTTTAAATGGCGCAATAAACTGTTATTGTTTTCAACAACTGGATCAGTCATTTCGGGACTAATATAAATACCGAATTCAACAGGTTTTATCGATTACGCAATCAAGTTAGAATGAGATGTAGGGGAGTTGGAGTCAGATAAGAAATACCACATATTGGTGAACAAAGCTTCGCTATAATGTATAAATGTATGTAATATATATTTTTCCCTCTCCTCCCAATAAATTTAAAATTCTTCGTCGATGGATATTTCTATAAAGCAGACTTTTTTTTTTCCAGTTCCCACTCCTAATGACTGTCATGCTTCAACATTTCCAACTAGCGAATCGATTCTCAAATCCCTAGGCGCTCGCTATTCAGGAGTTTTACAGTTTATATTTCATTTCATGATCAGTTTCAGCTAAAGTGACATTTAAAAGCTAATTTGTCAAGATTTAAAATGAAATTAATTTTCATTTTCTCTTTATAGCGAATTTTCATCCTTTGTGTACTAAATCTCGGGCAGGGTAAGGAAGCAGAGGAAAAGGAGGAATAAAAATACAAAAAAAAAGAAAAAAAAAGAAAATTAGGATTTAGAAAAGGGGCTTGTGAGTAAAAAAAAAACCCATTTTTTTCTTGTTTGGAGGTGAAAGGGTCCCCTCTGATGAGAACCCCTCCTTAATGAATTCCATTTTATTAAAGCCGGTAGAGCACGTGAATACATTAAGGGAGACTATTTTTTTCCTATTCCTATTTTTTGTTTGGTTCACTTTAAATTTATAGAGGGCTGGTTTTAATTTAGCTACACTTCCGTCGTTTTGGTTTCAAACTTGGAGATACTCACTGTCAAAATCAGGATTCTAACATTTTCAAAATGTGACACTTTTTTGAGTATAGACCAGTGTTTCTCAAACTTCTGTTATTTACGAACCACTTCAACAATTTCTTGACATTGCGGATCATTAGTTGGGGAAGATGGTGGGTGCAGTCTGAGGACCTTTTCCGGGAGAAAACTGAACAATACTTTGTCTGAAAATAAAGAGGCCAAATCTAGTTGATTATTACTGGCCACTAGCAGAAGCAAGCTAAATAATTTGGTAAAACTGCATAAGCCGTCACCTACTGAATTTTTTTCTTAAGTTGCCAAAAACGGCTGGCAATTGGCGTTATAACCTTCCGACATGTGGTATCATCGTTAGTTTAGTAAGTTTTTTTGGGTCACTGTAATTTTCCTGAGTCAGTGGGTGCCTTGTGGGGGTGCCCTCCGCTACCAAAAAACAAATATCAGATAAGTCTGCAATCCGAAACTGTTGAGCCAGTATAGAGTGAGCAGTGCGGAAAAACAATAGCGGGTACTCACCTAGTTCTAAGGGTATGCCGATGTTTGACGCGAGAGAGAGAGTATGACGTCACAAGCCGCAATTTTAGAGCGATTTCAAGAGGAGAGAGAACAGTGGTAACGATTTGTGCAGTAGCGCCAATAATTTTATTCTGTGCACCATTATTAAAGCACTAAAAAGTGTACAGTACTAGCAGTATGTCAACTCATTCAATAACCGGCTCACTAAACAAGTCTGCTCGGTTATACACACACACACACATATATATATATATATATATATATAGGTGGGGAAAACATTCCATTGATTTGCGGAAACACAAGCACAGTATCTTGGATATTTCTTTAGAACATTGGTAAACGTTGTGTTATGAAACTGGAAGTGTGCAACAAAATGACGGCTGATGAGTCGGCCTAGGATTCTAGGGGCTCTACTTAGGATACAGTGAGCAGTTAGTCCATAAGCGTCTTTTTTGCATCCTTGAGAATCAAACCCGGGAAAACGGTGCGCTGGATAAACGCATTATCACTGCACTACCGCGAGTCCTAAATTCCATAACGGAATACCAGTTATAGATATCCAACTAAGCGGATTTAGATAATATTAAGAAGATAGAACATTTTTCTTTTGGTGTAACATTTCATGCATTTATGCAGGTTCGACTGTACACGCGCAAACACACACGTGCACTAAAAAAAAAAAAAACCTTTAAAACTTTTTGCTCAAAATTTTAAGAGGCCTCAAAACAAACAAATTATCTTGTTAGTAACGTAATTTTTGTTGGAAAAACGGGAAAAAATTTTATTCTTCTCGACAAGTTTTTTAAGTTGCGTGTGTCGCTAGTTTGTGCCATCTTTTTTTTTTTAAATAAAAAAAAAATAAGCGCAGGCAATTCTTTTACCATAAAAAAAAAATGAAAAACAGGAAAGGGGGAGGCGTCCTGGAATGAGAACGGGAATTTCATGCCCATCCTGTCGTTTTCCCGGTAACCTAGACATCAATTTCGCGTCTGCTCTTAGTGTGACGCGCGCCAAAAATTGTTTGGCGGAAAATGTATAACGGCGTTGAGGGTGGGGCGAAGAGTTTTTTGGTTTAAGATTTAACTTGATGTGCAGGGTCCTTTAGAAGAATCGGAGGGCTTTTAAATTAGTATAAACTTTGCTGATCCTTTTTAATCTTTTCAGATTTCATTTAACCATTTTGCAATGTGTAGGCCGGTTTTTATTTCTATAGCTATCTTCTACTTGCTCAGTTTACTTTAAGTAGGATGTTATTCAAATGTTTTCTGCATTTTTCGCATATGCTTGTAACCGGCTTTGAAGTTTGCCATTGCACCTCTCACTGAATCTCGGAGATATTATCGGGGTTTTTTATTGAGCATCGACGTTAATTTCAGGTTATTGCCAGCAAACCAGGAAGGTTTGTGAGTGTAACATGATGGGATGGGCCTTAACTCAATGTTAAATGAGTATTCATCAGATACGGTAGAACCTGGCTAAAGTGGCCACCTTTGGGAGGACTGGATTGCAATGGTCGCCATAGAGAGGTGGTCACAATACAGGACAGACTTTGGTACAGACATGACTAAGTCCCTATCAGTTCTGTCTTATAAAAAGTGATCACATTATCAAGGTGGTCGCTTCACCAGGTTCCACTGTATTAGTAATATAATAAAACTAATATCAATGTGCTATCTGACAATTTTGTGATCTATGTCATTGTGCAAATGACAAGATGAACTTACAAATTATCACCTATTACATTATGCAGTGTTATTTACATAAAAATTGCATTTGATTTGCAAAAACTTGCCCTTATAAACAGAAGTGTAAATTAAATTTGCAGAAAACATCATAATTATATAGCCTCTAGGGTTGCTGAAACTTTCGTCGCTCACGGACCACTTTAAGCACCCCTTTATTTGTTGCGGACCAATTGGCAGGACCCCGAATACGCAATGAAAAATATTGCTGTAGAAAAACGAAGTGGACCTCACTCATTAATGACAGGGACCTCTCTTCCGCATTTCAGGCTTTTTTTAGCCTCCATTTACTCAATTGCTTAAAAACAATTAGTAGTAAACAAACATGTAGTAGAACCTCTATATATGAAATTTCTTTAGATTAAAATTCTTTATATAGGTTTGGAAATTACGGTGAAGTCTGTGACTTAGAGATCAGTTCGTTATATGGGACAAAATATCTTAATATATCGAAATTATTTTTATGGAATCCACGACTTTGGTATATGGCATTACTGTATTTATAATGCTTTACATTTTTTTATTTTCATATACATTTATTTTTGAGAGGAAATCAAACTACAATTATAAAGAAGTTTTGTCAAACTTCTCCCTGGTTTAGCATCGCTTAGCTAAGATGGGTGTGAAGTCATCACAAAGTTTTCAAAGAGCAAAAAAAATCATAAATAAATGAAATGGCTGAAAAGATGAAAACGATCGTTTAAAAAGCTTTTTTGAGACGACAACGACGTCGAAAAAAAATTGTTTTCAGCATGAATATTTTTGCCTAGCCTCTCCTTCATTAACCCTCTGATCCTGCCCACGTTGCACCAGATTCCTTTCGATGATAAAAATGCATAAAACCGAAGTTTTGAGGCCAGCTGGTCCTGAGGGATATTCCGCCTTCCCTCTTAGTACCCTCTGCTCTCAACAAATGAATGGATCAGAAGCATTAAGGCAAAGTATTTACCCTCTTATGGTCCGTTTGGAACAATTACCTTATTTGCATAGGGCTTTTTAAGCCTCCAAAAAACAATAATAAATACAACACAAAAAAGAAAAAAAAAAAGCCCATGTACAAACTTCCAGGAAACACTCTTTGCCTCCCCCTGCTTCCGCCTTCTGCACTAATAATTATCCTCGCTATCTGCAATCCCCCCCCACCCCCCCATCTTTTCAGCGGTTATGACCACCAATCACTCCCCCCCCAACACCCCTACACATTTCCCTTTTTAAAGAAAAGAAATTTCGAAAGGGGGAAAAAACCGTGGTAAAATAAAAACAAGGGAAAAAATTGAGGAAAAGCTGTCGTTTTATTTATGCGTTAGGAGGTTTTATTGGTGGCTGAGGGGAAAGAACCAGCTTAATCTGAGGTTTTTCGGTTTTGAAAAATAATTTTTTCCCTCGGCCTTTAATGAGAAAACAATCCGATCGGATAGAGGAAGACAGTTGAGGGAGCCGTGGAAACGGGTGTCGTCCAGAAAATTTCTTTAATCATACTTAAAGTAAATGGTGATGACGAAAACAAAAATGTTAGCCCCAAAAAGTTCTGTTTTTTAACAATCATAGGGAGAATTTTTTTTTTTTAAAGTTCTTTAAAAAAGTCCGTGTGTTTCTTTTGCATGGTTTTCCTTGGATTTCAATTCTGTTTCCCATAATGTCTAGTTTACCTGTCAACACTTCCTATTATGAACCTTTTCTGAACCAAGTTTTCAGTGAAAAAAATTCCGAAAACTTGATTAAAGGGATTAGGAAACTCCAAAGTTGAAGTAGAATGATAGTTGATGGATAGCGCAATCAGCTAATGTTATTTAATTACTGTTAATACAAGATCATAAATAACTAAATGTTACATAATCACATTTATTCCCGTGAATTTCACGCAATTTCATTTATACCTTGAATTTTGATAAGGATCTTGATATTTGTTCACTCATTTTGAACTCTGCATGGTTTGAATTACTGCACGAAACTTTTTATTTCTCCATTCATCCATTTACCTGCATCATGTTTTATTGTACATTTCGTAGCGTATTTCATATTCTAGATTTCACAGCATATATTTTACAAAATATTCTAGGCTACTGTTCATTGTATTGGTGATATAGAGATAGATGCAAGAAGAGATATTACAGAGAGAGAACTCACAGCCCTCGAAAACGGCAAAACTTATTTTACCGCGGGGGAAAAAAAGTCCCGCTAAGATTATCCGCGGAAAGAAAATGGCAGCTTATAACATCATCTGATACTTTTAGGGAGACATTCTATTTTTGCCACCTCTACTTCATATGATCTCGAAGCAGAACGATACTTTGGTTTTGATCCTAGCGGTCACTGCTGTTTTGCCACAACTATTCCAATACTGACCCCATATACCACGCGAGCGGGCGGAAAAAAGAAAAAAAAAAACCACCAGAAAAGAAATGCCTGCAAATCCGACGAATTTGCCACCATCCCAGTTAAGCCCGCGATTTGACCGGGACA
>QLNU02014176.1:23603004-23631944 GCA_006491805.2 Dysdera silvatica | reverse complement strand
TCTTACTTACTTGTTTCCTAATGAGCTTCTGTCGTTCTAATTTAGTATTTAAGTGCACTTTACATCTCACCATTCGATGATCACTTCCAGTATTAAATCTGTTCAGTACACTGCAATCTTCAATAATTGATTTCTTGTTTGCCAGGATATAGTCAATTTCACTAGTTCCCCCATTTGGGTGTTTCCATGTCCATTTTCTTTGCGGTTTCTTCTTAAAAAATGAATTCATGATGCTAAGATTTTCAGCTTCTGCAAATTCGATGAGTTGATCGCCACGTTCATTCCTTTCCCCATATCCGTATTTACCAACCGATGTCTCTCCTTGTTCCTGTTGTCCAATTCTTGCATTGAAATCCCCCATGATGAGCTTGATATGTTGTTTCCCTTTGGTGTGTAACTCTTTGATTTCTTCATAAAATTCTTCAACCTCTTCGTCGGTATGGCTTGATGTTGGTGCATATACCTGTACTATCTGAAGTTGGTATCGCTGGGTTAGTTGAACAACGAGCCTCGCTGCTCGATCTGACGTGCTTTCGACTTCAAGAAGGTAGTCTTTAATTCTTTTGTTGATTAAGAAGCCAACACCACTTGTTCTTCCAGTTTCCGTTCCTCTATAATAAAACAAATGTCCACTTTTAAGTTCCACCAACTCTTCACCTTTTCTTCTAACTTCACTGAGTCCTACAATGTCCCATTTGATCTTGTCTAGTTCCTCTTCCAATTCCTGAAGTTTTGCTTCAGAAGCAAGGGATCGTCCATTAAACGTAGCCAAGGTCAATAACAAACGGCAGCCTGGGCCATTCCAGTGATTCTTAGCACCCCCTGCTTTCATGCCACACTGACCGCTGCCTTGATCAGGAGCACTCCAGCACCTGGAGACTAGGGGCCATGGTTTCTGGTGTGTCAACATAATGGAGGAATTAGCCATAATTTCACCACGGGTCTTGCGGTGGCGCAGTGTGGTAACGCGTTCTCCTATTGCGCGGCTAATCCGGGTTCGACTCCCAGCAGTGCAAAAAGAACGCTTACTCAGAGATCTCATAAAGATCGCACTGCTCACTGTAGTCCGGGGTTTGGTTCCCTAGGCCTTAAGAGGTTCGGATTCCTCGGAAAACAGTAGGTCCCGGCGCAGCATGACCATTGTAGTCTTTGAGCCGTAAAACCACAAAACAAACGACAAAAACTTCACCACTGGCTAGACGGGTTGGTGAATTAGCCCTCCCCTTCCGCCTTTCTATCCGTGCAGCAAATATTAATTTGCCACATAAATAGAAAGCTCAGCCTGCACCACTTGAAGGCGGGGTAGGACACTAGGTTACTGGCCTGGCCGGTTCCACACATCGTCACATACGTTCAGCGTGTGGGTCTCCTTCCAGTTAGATACCAGCAACCCTTTTGCAGGCCATATATATATATCATAAATGTAAGTATTGGAATACACAAGAATATGTACTAAAGAAATATGGAAAAAGCCTATGATATTATTACTTATAATATATTATATGCGAAGAGGAGGGGGCCTGTAAAAAATAAATAAGAATAAAACAATAATAATAGTAAAATAATAAAATAAAATTACCAACGAAGGGCGCGCATGAAGCAGCAGCAATCAATATGATAAAAATATATAAATGGAAAATAATATATAATGAAAATGTAGAAAATTCAGTAAGTAAACTGGTGAAAAGTGAAAGTAAATAAATTAAAATTATTAATAAGTAAGTGAAGATATATGGAATTCCAATACCCACACAATCGTATATTGTATAAAATAATATAGGCCTATACACTAGAATATGTATATACAGGATTTTAAGAACTAATACCATTATATATAAGTACATATGTAATATAGGTGTAAATGTATGCACATCATATTATATTATAAAATATACATGCATATGTAATAAAAATATACATGCATATGTAATAAAAATATACATGCATATGTAATAAAAATATACATGCATATGTAATAAAAATATACATGCATATGTAATAAAAATATAAATGCATAAACAAGTTTATGACAAGTAGCTTTATTGTACAGCACACTGTATTTTTACGATTTAAAATAATGCGCTAGTGACGAAAGTGAAAAATTGAAATTATATGACAATATATTGAATCTAGGCATGCATGTACAATCTTTTTCAAGGGAACAGTTATACATGTATGCCAGACACAATATATAAGATCTGCAAGACAGTGTTTCTGAAATGATAAGGAACCGTTCAACGAAACCCCTAAAAACCAATGTCAAACGGCTCAAAGGCATTCTGCCTTTGAGAATTTGAATGCCTTTGAGCCGTTTGACATTGGTTTTTAGGGGTTTCATTGAACAGTTTCCATAATATGTTCAAATTTTCGTTCAACAATTTCCATAATATGTTTCTAATTTCCACGATATGTTCAGAATTTCCACGATATGTTCAGAATTTCCATATACTGTTCCTAATTTTAAATGTCGTATTAATAAAAATTCGTGTGGATACTTGCATAATTTGTGCTTACTAAAATAGCGTTTCCTCGGCATGGTTTAAAACTTCACCAAGGATTAATTTACGTGCGATGTAGCGTACGTCAAATGAAAATGCCTGGAACGAATGCGACTTGAAAACGGGAACCACCTATGCTTATTTTATAACAAAATATCACATTCTTTTTTTTTTTTCATAAGCTAAAGATCAAAGAATTCAACTTGTGAATGCGCACTTGGCCTTTTTGTTATAACAATAGGCCTATTATCAAATTGAAAACGCTTTCCGAATATTATAGGGTTTCAAAACTCCAATTATCCTGTCATCGTCATTTTCCTTGTCTTTATCAATTGCCCAGCCTGCAGAAGACAGGCATGTTTATTCCTCATTTCCTATAAAACAACTCTTAATGTGAATAAAGTTGTCTCGTTCGGGGAGAAGGGTGTTGAGGAGAGAAAGTAAAAAACTAGGAAAACACACTAAAAGGGGACATCTGCTTCCAACATAGACCAGACACACAAAAACATACAGAAAGAAAGAGAAAAGATGAACCAGATTTAGAAAATGGGGACTCTGACATTTTGTTTGAAACATTCATCTTAAGTTTGCATCAACAACTAGTGCTTTTTGGGAATCAACAGTTAACGAACAAACGCCAGCAGCCACCTTCTTGGCTTGCGGACTGTCTTGTCCCGTTGTCATCAGGGAAACCGGAACAGGATGTCGAAATATAGCGGAGTGGCTATATGTGGCCTGAGCCATCTGGAAAATTTCTCTGTGGCCGCCGTTTTTCCTCTCCGCATCGTCAACGACTGCAAAAAGACATCTTGGAACGCACGTAGCTTTTTTCTTCCCTTCTTTTTTGAAAAAAAAAATAAATAAATGACTAAATGTATTGAGGAAAAAATATGAGCTCTTTCTCTCCTTGCCTCATCCCATTCCTTTCAGAAACCCACAAGTAATTAACATTGAAAGGTAATTTACCAAGCTATATATAATTAGCAGCACAGAGAGAGGAAAAGAGATAAGTAATAGTCGAATTTTGCTAATACGTTAATACAGAAACTTGGAGGAACGCATTACCCTGCACTATGAAGAAAGGAATCATTATGTAGCTATTTCTTGGAGATAAACACCTTTCAGGTACAGACAATACTTAGCTCTTTATTCAATAGTATACGCAGAATGTTCATAAGGTGGGGATGGGGAAGATGCAGAGCTACAACTCCACATATTCGTCAGTATTTATACAAAATTTCATTGTAATAGGACGTTATGGACCACACCAACCCCCATGCCTACGCTCTAGTGTCTTTAATCCCATTCATTCCATCCGTAAAATGCATACAAATTTCGTATACTAATGGTTTCATCTCACATATTTTAAATTCAAACTGTGATGTTGCATAAATTTAAAATCTCTAAGTGGAGTACAAGTCTCGTACTAATGTTTACACTCTACTTACTGAGAGTTAGAAATGTGATACAGTAAAACCTCCCTACAACGATGGACGATATAAGGGCAAATCCCCCTATAACGATTTTTCGGTCCGTATAATAGTGTTGTAGAGAGGTTTTACTGTATAATGAACCCTCCCTATAACAATAACTCCCTCTACAACGATAATTTTTCTCGGTCCGTATCAGGGTTTAAGCTGCAGTCGCATTTTTCGCAAAATGCGACGAGTTGCTCGAAAATGCGAAGAAAAAATTATTGACCATCGCGAAAATGCGACAGGCATTTTTAACCACAGTTTATTCTCTGAAAACAGGATTCCTCGATTCCAGAATATCCGTTTTGCACTTCAGCGATCTTTTCTTGTTCCTTTTCGTTTCCTCTTCAAAATTCTTAACAGCACCTGTTAAGCATCGTTGATATAAATAATTTCATGGATAGGGTTTTTCGAGCAACGAAAGCAACTAATATTTTTTAGCATTTTGCTACAACTTTTTTTCCCATTTTAGCATTTTTGCGACAGCATGTTTTGAGCCAGCTTAAACCCTGGTCCGTATGATAGTGTTGTAAAGAGGTTTTACTGCATTATACCATTTTAGACCCTCTAAATCGAACACAAGTTTTATACTAATAGTCACACTCCACTTATTGCTAATTAATAAAAAATGCGATATTACATAATTTCAGAGATTCATTTTCTTAATCGTGCCTTGAATGAATCTGGTATTTGTAAATCATTTTCTTAAACTTTGAAAGTTGTGCTGGTTGTATTGGTTGAAGGTTGTATTGATTGGAAATTTTATTCTTTGGAAATTATATTTGTTGAAAACTGTACTGTTAAAAATTGTAGTGGCTGAATCTTATTGGTTGTTTTGATTGAGTAAATTGCCATTTCAAACAACAGCTACTAACTTAATGGGATTTCTGCATTCTCTGATTCATTTACAGGTAATTGTGTTTCGCCCAATATCTTCCCTCGCTGGCGTCCACTAGAAAGCCATCAGGACATTTGCATTTTTAGGCAAACAAAATGCCGCGATCCAAGGTGTCTTGAACAGTTCCAGTGCGCGGTTTGTCACGGCTTGCACGACTTTCAGTGAAGTTACGGACTCCACCTTCCACTGCTGAACGGTGAGAAGATTATGCAACTACCGATGCATGAAACTGCAGGTAGAATTGGCCAATCGTGATTGGTTGAAGGATATCACGATGCTTTACTAGGAGGAGGAAGGCAATTAATAAAAATGGAAGTACGTGTAACGGAATTCGTCATGCCTAGATTGGGATCAACTCTTCAAGACTTGACTTCGGGATTTGAATGCCAATGACGTACTAATAACTTCCATTATATTTAAGATTGTCCACTGGGTTACATTCAACGACAATTATGATGAAAAATGTTATGTGTGACGTCATCCAATCAGTGATGCAGATGCCATTTTCCATTGCAACGTGTTATCAAATAAATAAAATGCAATTTTATGAATAAGATTAGGATGTCTTCCTAGCGGACATGTTTCATTCCAGTCTACGCCTTATTTATACATATTTACTCTCCAAATTAGCTCTCTTTTTTTTTCGCGTTTTTGCTTTGTCGTTCTCTTTGTACTTTGCAACTCTTTATACTTTGTCATATTCTGTTCATACTTTATTTTACTCTTTATGTGCATTTAATACTTTGTACCTATACTTTGTAGTTACTGTTTATATTCTGCAATCGTCTAGTTATGAATTAATACCCTTTAGTTACACTTTTGAACTTTCTGCTTAGGCTTTGTTACCCTTTACTTATATTCAATTACTTTTCACAAAATTTGCCTATTTGCTTTTTTTTCCAGGAAGGGGTAGCACTTTCCCTTAGTCCCTAATTACAGCTATGGAAACATAGTATTCTTTCATTGAAAAATATCGTAAAAAAGTACTGGACTGATTTTGTATTATGACTATTCCACTACTTCAAAGAGCAAAACAGACTTTCTACTAAGGCATGTAAGGCGTAAATAAGGCGATTAAGCCTAGTGCTTGCTGTCAACCTTGAAACTATGATGTTCGTAAAGGTCATTGTCATATTGCAATTTTACTTCTCGAGAATTAAATAGCGCCCAAGATGCCTAGCGGTAAATTTTACCGTTCCATACTCACTGAGTTTGCGTTTGAACTGTAGTACACACGAATCTTTGTTTTACAGTGCTTCATATGTATAACATCTCAAAACCTCATGGGACGTGAATAATGGCTTAACGTATACGGCGATATGCTTGCGTATAACTCAGCTTGCTAGAAAAATGGAGCCTACTCAAATAAATTCAAAGAGAGCGTTTCTAAATGTTAAGCTTCTGGAGTGCTATTCCACAAATGTAACATCGTTCAGATATCACGTTAAGCTGCGAACAGTCCTGGGACATAAAGTTAGGCCGCCAATGAGTTACTAACAGTAATAAAGCAGGTTTCTCCAAGAAAGAGAATTTCAAGTTATAAAGAATAGTCGAAAATCAACATAGAAAAACCTTTTTGATGGCCTTTCGATAAAACAGTATCAAACGTTTCACTTCAGACCACTGAGTCCAGGAAACTGACTTTTTAAAAAATGGCCATACAACTAGAAATCGACTCGTGCGATCGATTGCACAGGGGCAATATTCTCACGCTCTTGTTGTGGACCGAGATGGCTTACATAGGGGAATCCAAGGCGAATAAAAGCAAGAGGGAGAGGGGACACCCCGGGACAGACCATCATATTTCATGTGGACAGATTATAGGTGTAAAAGAAATTTTGGGTGGTGGCGAGGCAACCGCCGAGGTGGCTGTGGGCAGAAAAGATTTCATTAGAGATATTAGATACACCTCGATCATTAGAGGATCTGGTGTAGCCGCCGGCAAACCTGGTAGTGATGTCACTTAGCGTTTTGCCTTACAATTTATCACCGGCAAATACCAAGTTGATCTCTTTTTTCCACATCTGATTCGATAGAGACATTTGAAGTAACCAGGTCTGTCATCATACGAAGAGACAGCATCCCCAATTTCTTGTAGATCTTTCGCAAGTACGCACATTCTAGGTGGCCATTACTTTTATGGAGTATTCCAATATGGCTTTGGGTACAGGGTCTTATCGACACCCACAAGTGCATTCTATATTACGTTTCTAGTTTAATATAGTACAGTCGAAATCGCATAGGTACACATCTGAGCGGTAAAGAAATTCCGTACAGTTGATGTTACTCGTACTTTATCAATGTCATTAAATTACACTCATTACTTCTTCTAAGTTCCTAAGTTATATCTAATACGTATTTTAATAATTGTGATACAAGTACTTTTTTCATAAAGATAAGAAGTGTAGGTGTACTTACGTTTGACTTTAAAGAATACAGAATCCAAAAGCTTCGACCAATCTTTAAAAACGTTTAGGCCTTCTTCTTCACTAACCGAAGTGAAGCCGTTATGGGCATAAAAGTAAAAATGCTCAACAAGCCAGGAGGTCTTTTGGTTAACAACTTCTTTCAAATGAATGAAATTGTGAGAAAGTGCAGTATACAAAAGAATTGACGCGACTAAATGATCCCATACGATAGGGTCCTACATGGATCCTACATATAATTCCTACATGGGTGGACGGGTGTTTCTTCCTGTGGCATCGTTGTGGGAACACATACATCGTTTCTTAGACATTTTATCGTGTACTTATCGAAGTACTTATGTACAATCAGGTCAAAATTTCGAATTACTTAAAAGATTAGTTTGGTTTGAAAATACATCCACGTGTGCAGTTTGTTTAATTATAGACATGCAGTTAAGAGGGTTTGACAACATTAAAAAAAAATAGGAAATCTTTTGAAGCTTAATACTTTATATACTTATTTTGTTTATGAAACTATGATGTACGTACTTATGCGGATTCGGCTGCATTTTATGTTTAATAGTGTTTCTTACTTTACTCAGTCTGCCACTTCAATCTTGTCAGTTGCTATTAATCTATAAAGGCTTCTTACTTCGCCTTCAAGGAGGTAAAAAGGACATATCTGTGCAAATTTGACGTTTTGAATTGCGTCTGATTTAGATGGGTTTAGACAACGATTTTAACAGATGGGCCAAAAATGCAGAAGACTCCAATTAAATGAATCATAACGAGCAAAATTTTTCGTTACTGGTCGGAATGAGTAAGAAAAAGGAAAGAAAAGAAAATGGAACAAATAAGTAAAATCGAAATAAGAATAGTAAGAGTAACGAAAGGAGGAAAATAAATGAGAAAAGGTTACGGAAATAAAGGAAAATAAAGGAAGAAGACTAAATAAAAAAGATTAGACAAAAAGAGACAGAAAAGAAGTAAAAATAAGTAAAATTTATAAATGGCATAAGAAAAATGTCGCAACATTTTGATAAGTACTGTTTCCTATATCTAGCGAAATGTCACTTCACTCGATAAAGAAAGAAAGAAAGAAAGAAAGAAAGAAAGAAAGAGAGCTTTTGGCTTGATCAAGCAAAGATGTAGTGAATAAATTCGCATTTGAATATTTATGATTTGGAATGTACTTATGAAATTTATACCTATTTCTTAATAAGAATTTGAATATTACTTTGAATTTCTAGAGTTTTCTGAATTAAAAACAATCAAATGAGGGAGATGTAGTATTTTCCCAGAGCCAATTTATGAATGGATCGCGGGAAGGAGGGTTAATGCTTAACAACGCAAATCGATCAGCTAATAAGTAATTTATTAACGGTCGTTTGTTCATAACGGTCAATTTTAGAATCAGATACCAAAAAAATTCGTCAATTTCTTTCTAAGAGACGTGGAGTAGAATTTTTTTCCAGGTGGGAGGGGCAAATGGACGATGATCGTTGTCTTTATATCCTGTGCCAAAAAAATGACTGAAATATGAGACGTTTGTCCTTAGTTTTTCATACTTTTCAACGGTGATTTGAGTGGCTAAACAATACTAAGCTGTTGAAATTAGTTCTTTCGTATGCAGAACACCTCTAATAGAAGCATTTGGAATCAGTTTTACTCGTTTGATTTGCAACTGATCAGAACATTCAAATGTAATGGGCAAGCATCAGTATGGAACTTCCTGCGGTCCCGGAACATCTCGAAAACGTTCTCACGTTGAAACTCTGAAAGTTCTCCAGATTGCGAAAGAGCTTCTAGATCTATATGGTTCTTTAATTCAACGGTTCCTCAAGGGAGAAAGAATGAGAAAACATAATAAAAGACAATATTAACCTACCAGATCCTTTTCATTTCCACCTGCCGGATTTGACATTCATAAACCTTCCACAGAATCAGACCATGCTTTTCCTCTTTTGCATATGTAGTTGCATTTCAACGGGTGAAATGTACATCGTGTCATACTCACGAAAGAGACAGTGACCTTGCGGAAAACGACTTATTCAAATTAGAGGTGCGTTAATTTTCATATCTTTTAGTCGTCACCAGGTATTTCCGCAACAACTACGTTCATTTGTGGATAATGATTTTTTTCTGCAAGATATCTTTAGATAATTACGTTATGAGGGTTCTATAAGGAATATTTTGCTATTGATAGTGATTCTGCAAGTGATATTTGAATAATGAGAAATATTCTGCAAGATATTTTTTGCTACAAATTGTGATTCTTGAAGGCATATTTTAATAATGACAAATATTCTGCAAGCTATATTTGAGTAATGATAAGTATTCTGCAAGCTATATTTGAGTAATGATAAGTATTCTGCAAGGTATTTTTCGATAACGACGAGAGTGGTTTTGCAAAATATCTTTCGATCATGACAGTGATCCTTCAAAATATATTTTGACCATAACAGTGATTCCTCAAAATATCTTTTGACCATGACAGTGATTCTTCAAATATCTTTTGACCCTGACAGTGTTTCTTCAAAATATATTTTGACCATGACAGTGATTCTTCAGAATATCTTTTGACCATGACAGTGATTCTTCAAATATCTTTTGACCCTGACAGTGTTTCTTCAAAATATATTTTGACCATGACAGTGATTCTTCAGAATATCTTTTGACCATGACAGTGATTCTTCAAAGTATCTTTTGACCATGACAGTGATTCTTCAGAATACCTTTTGATCACACACACACATATGACAGTGATTCTGCAAGGTATATTTGAATAATGATATCTTTGGATAATAATTAGGCATTCTGTGGTATTACAAATTTACTTCAAGAATTGATCGTCTCTTTATATTTAATTGCCACAATTTTTTTAAAAATCGAGTCAGGTTTTAGAAAATACTTAGTTCTTTCGGTGTCAGTGTTTGAAAATTAATATAGTTCCACTTCATATTTAATTTCAGTAAAGCAATTACAATATACGTGCATAATTACTTTTGCATAATAAAACGTTATCGTTAAATATCTCGATAGCTGTCTTTTGAATGATTAGGCATATTAAATAAAGCAATTTTTTATAATATTTAAATAAATTTCAGTTTTGATTTAAATTGTGAAACTTCGATCTTTTTAGTTGCCGAAGTGGCGTATCCTAGTCAGAAGTACATCGAAATAATTTTTCGGGGAGATTAAACCATAAGGCCAATGTAGGAACATATAATAAGTAAGAATTTAAATAAATCGAACACTACGCAGATTAAATTAAACAACAATGTCAATCAATCAACGTTTATTGGCGTAGTGATACCAGCGCCGATGGTATGGCGTGATTAGATGGTGAAACGTTCGAAAGAAAATAAATATTTCTGCCTTCGGTGGGACCTGAACCCACGACAAGGGACGACAGCTCAGATGGTAGAGCCTCTGCCCGGCAAGTGGAAGGTCGTGGGTTCAGGTCCCACCGAACGCAGAAATATTTATTTTCTTTCGAACGTTTCACCATCTAATCACGTCATAACATCGGCGCTGGTATCACTACGCCAATAAACGTTGATTTATATTTTCGTTTAAGTAAGAATTTATTAAGCTCCAAGATGCCTCTGCGCACCCCCGGATCTGCCCTTAAGAGAGATTAATGGTCATTAACGAGGGAAGTAGAACTCTATAGAAGAAGAACCTTGTATAGTAATGAAAAGGGTTCAAAATTCGATCTCGGAAATGCCACCGTGTTTTTTCCCCATCTCCTTAAAAGGTAGTTTTGTCTCGCTAAACGAAGAAACACACTGAAAGCAGAGGAAAGAAATGTTGAATAGCAGGCAGTCGAAAGGTCATTGAATGTAAAACTGATTGTTAAGATATAGGGGTCCGGATTTCAATACCGGACATTAGGAACGTAGTTGTTTTCCTGTCCTGGAAAAATATAGTTTGGTCCTATTTAATGAAGTGATAAGAGGCAGATCCAGAAAATATTTTAGGGGTGGCAAAGCTTGAGAACCAATATATATAATACGTGTAAAATTGTTATTCTAGTGGGAGGCCGCTTACGTCTCCCCAAACCTGGATACACCTTCATGTCCAGTGGTCTTCATTCTTTCCCTCTGCGTTTTCAGATTCAACTTCTACGAAGACAATGACTTTCAGTTTTTCAGATCAGGGATGTAGCAATTCAAAATTTATGGGGGGCAGCTCAAGTAGCTTTGAAACGATCAAGTAATTCGGGGTTAACGAGCACAATGCATTGTTTTATTCAATGGGAAGGGCCTAAGCTTCTTCCTTTATTACGCTACTGGTTCGGATGTCATGCCACATGTGTTAGTCGCATCTCGGACAACTTGCCACATTAGTCATAATAAGTCATGTCATAAATCTAGTCATAATAAGTCAGGTTATGACGCAAAATTGTAAATTAAACAAAAAAAAAGACTTTTTAAACTAGTAGCGCAGCAATTAAAAAATTATGGGGAGGCCTCACGTGGAATTATGGGGGGGGGGAGACTCAATTTTTTTAAGCAAAAAAAAAATGTCAGAAAATATGAAATGTCAGAAAATGTTACGTTTTGACATTCGTGGGAGGGGGTGGACTTGGGTCTCCCAGTCTCCTTTCCTAGGACGCTGTTTCAAATTGCGCCCTGTGGCGTTTCGCGAATAGTAGTTTGAGGTGGTATAAAGAGTAATTCAATTTATTTGTGCCTGGTATATATAATCACAAAACATCTAACCTCGGGTTTCAACGGTAATTAACAAATTATGTAAAGCGATTTGCTTTTCTGAAAAGGGAATTGTAATTTTAAGGAACTTCGAAAGTAATTCTGTAAAAAAAAATTATCTCGTCACCGAATAAAAAACGTTTATGGCAGCATTATATGAAATATATGTTAAAAGAAAAGAGGTGAAGACTATGGTGGCAAATACGGTTAATGGTTTATTGGGGAAAAGTCTAGTCACGTGGCTAAATTTTAATTTCTTTAATAATAATTTTCGCTTGATGAAGGGAACAGTAGTTCTCGAAACGTTGCGAATATTTTTGCAGATGGTAAATATCTTTTACCTTCTTCATTTGTATTTCGTATATTCCGACCAGTGTCAAATTTTACTAGTTATAAATTTTAATTATTGTGCGATGTTTACTGTAGCATAGAGTGTAAACTCTGCCCACTAGATTCTAATAACATTGTCCTGGTTTCTTACAAATTGCATACAATAAAAATGTTCTTGGATCATATCCATCTTACCAAGTAAATTCTGTTCACTAGATTCTAATAACATTGTTCTTGTTCCTTATAAATTGCATACATTAATTTCCTTGAATCAAATTCATCTTAATAAGTAAATTATATCCACTAGATTCTAATAACATCGTCCTGGTTTCTTACAAATTGCATACAATAAAAATGTCCTCGGATCATATCCATTTTACCGAGTAAATTTTGTCCATTAAATTCTAATAACATTGTTCTTGTTATAACTGTCTCTTATAAATTATATACATTTATTTCCTTGAATCAAATTCATCTTAATAAGTAAATTCTATCCACTAGATTCTAATAACATTGTCCTGGTTTCTTACAAATTGCATACAATAAAAATTTCCATGGATCAAATCTATCTTACCAAGTAAATTTTGTCCACTAGATTACAATAACATTGTTCTTGTTCCTTATAAATTGCATACATTAATTTCCTTGAATCGAATTCATCTTCCTAATAAGAGCCTCTCCTACGAGGAAACTAAAGTTTCAACGTAGATGACATAAAGATAGCCTTTTAAGGCGCAGACTTCGTAAATGGATCGCAATGGAATTGCAGTTTCAATGAAAGTTACAGAAATAAGATGGTTTCCACGGTTGATTGACAACCTGGAACCCGCCCGATAGTGCTTTTCTCTTACATGGGTTTCATTAATATGCTAATCGCCACTGACCCACCGTCGTTCCAAGGGCCAGAGGAAGTCCTCGCGGAGGGATCCGAGAAAGCAGAGGGAAGTTTGGTGTGTTTACATATATCAGAGGCCCCCCTCGTTAAATGTGAATGTCGGAAGCAAGAAAAAGAAGGAAAAAAAAAAAGAACTTGTAAAAATAATCATTGGTTTTAGGACTCCCCTCCAAGTGCATTTCCTGAAGTGCATAAAGACGAGCTTTGATTGGATAAAAAGAGGCATCTCGAAACGAGAGAGTAATGCTGTCTGGTGTACATTTTCCCCTTCACGTTAAGAGCGAAGAATTATGAATGGAGCTCTGGTTTTACAGACATCCCTGCGTTTACAAAAACACTTCTTCGTTTTCTTTTATTGGGATGCGGCATTAAATCAGTGCCGTGTGTAATGGGTGGGATGATTGATACTAAGAATTTATAACCCCGTTTTTACCATTTAAGAGTCATTTCGAAGCAAAATAATCAAATGTCTCTATACAGAGAGTGTTTACACATATTTATAACGACTTTGATTTTAAATAAAAAAAAAATAAAAACTAACAGCAACCCCCCCACAAAAAAAATCGGGTAACACGGTATTACCTGAAAAGTGAAAAATTGTTTGCGACTAAAAATTTAGTTTGCGATGTGAAATGGCATACGACAGAAAGCTTTGGCTTGAATCCTTTTCGCAGAGAAATATTCATATTCAATAATTAAAAAGCGATGCAAGAAGCATGGTTTTCATGTTTCAAAATATAAAATAAGCGATATTATTAACGTAAAAGGTAAAAATCGTCAGACTTTAATGTCAAGAGGAAAAACCCCTTTTTTCCCATGGTGAACTCGATTTCCGTTTGATCGGCCAAATCACTAACTGGCTGGGTCGTTGTCTCTTCATGTCCTGTTCAGAGAGCGTGTACGACGAAGTATATACCGTTTTGTCGCTATAATTTTGGCTATCAGTGTACAACTGTTTTAATTATTCCATGTTACAATGTGCAATTGAGAGGTAGAGACAATGAAATTTGAAAGCAGTTTAAAGTATGCAATTGTTTTAAAGTGAATTGAACAGGCGCACACAGGTGGATTATAGATTAGTGATGTAAGTAATTTGGTCTAGCTCTGTCCACCTGCAATGAAATTTAAGCTAAATTAAAGGATATTTCCTGGAAAAGAAGACTCTGCATAAGGTGAATGTCATACTTCCAGGATCCTGCATCAAAAACGCGGAGAATTTGGGTTCCGACAACCACCACTATATCTGAGATGCGGCACAAAAGAACATAGAAAGGAGAAACTATGGCAGCCTCGGCAATTCTTAAAGATGAAAGAACCTTCTCTCTGAGGAGTGAGAGGAAGGGATTGAAAATGCTTTCCAGACAAAAAAGTCATCAACGCCTGAAGAGGATGGATAGATGCAGGCGGCGGTAAGGGCTTCATTTGAGTCTTCTCTTGTTTTCGCGAAGATTCGTTCAAGAACTCCCGACTTTGTATGCGGCACACTCTATCGCTCAACGATTTTATGCTTGTCTAATGGCATTAAAGGCAGCACATTTTTAAGGCTTTGTTGTCCTTAATGGAATCGTACGTTTAATTTTCCAAGAAATTCCTGTTCATAATCTCCTTGGATGGTAATTCGGAGAAAGAAGATAGGAGGAAGAGCACAGAAGAACCTGGATGACTTCCTCGAAGCTTTCTCATTTTTTCTAACCATCCAGAAAACTTGTTAATGGTCCCAAGCAAACACACTGTAATTGTTTGCGATATAAATATTGTTTTAGTTGTGTTGATCTTCAAAATTTAAAGTACAAAGGCACGTTTTGCCCGATCCTCTTGAAAACGACATCATTTTTTTTTTTTAAAAAAGCACTCGATATTATAAAATAATATTTTTCCGTTTCCTGTTGCCCATTGATCACCCGTAGATGTTTTAAACAGTTTTATAGGTACCCGCTGAGAGAGAGGAAGAGGAAGAGCTAATCAAATGCATGTTCGCTAGAAGTGCATTTCTATAGCGGAACTACTATAGTGGAGCCCCTCTTAACGGACACCTCTGAGACAGGTCACCCCGCTTTTACAGTCGAATAAAAATTTCCTGGCAGAAACTGATTTACTATAATGTATTGCAGTGGTTCCCAACATGGGGTCGCGAGTGGGTTTCGCGGGGGGGGGGATGTCGTCACAATTATTTTTAGTTGCAATTATTTTTATAAGGGATTTCATACCAAATGTTTCCAACGCTTTTACATTTCAACATGGCTACACACATTGCAATATTCTACTAATGGTTGTTAACTTTATATATCTTGGCGCAGTATAGCCCAGATGCTCTTGCGCCATAAAAAAGCCAAACAAACAAACATAATTTTATATATCGCACCCTTGCGACGAAAGTGTTACAACTCAAAATTTGGTGAAAATGACTTAATGTTACAACTAGATGTAGAAAACAGTGTTGCATCCTGCCGTGCAAAACGTTAAGCTGTATGTCATTCGGTTTCTCGCTAATTAACACATATCATTAGATGAACACAACGTCCCTCAATTCAGCCAGAAACAGTTTTTGCGTTTTCTAAAGATTGTAATTTTTTGAGTTTTAACACTTTCATCGCATAGCTGCGATATGTAATATAAATTAATATAATATACATAATTAATGTAATATATATAATTAATATGATATAATTTTATATTTAATGTGTTTTCTTTACTTCGTTAAAAATGCTTTTATTATGCAAGTGGTGCGGCAATGAACGTATGTAGGTCGCGGCTTGGAAAAGATTAGGAACCACTGACGTATTGCAAACCTCTGCTTAGCGGTCACCTTCAGATACAAACGCGCACTCTATTTTCATGATTCATTCCAATAGACCAGAACCCCTGTACGAAAAAAATTGAACTTCGATCTTCACGGAGTTTCTCACAACAGGAAACTGATAATAGTAGATAAACAGGATAAGAGCTAAGGAGAATTTTCGCTCCCATTAACGAAGAGGAGTTGATTAATGATCTGTTTATTTAAATGACTAACGCTTAATAAAGACTCCTTTAATAACAAATAAATCATAGTACACGTGCCACATCAGAATAGACAATTATCAACACAAACTACCGCAGCCCAAATTTATTATTATCGTTTACTCCCACCAGCACAGTGGTTAACAATTTTCAAGACGTTAACCCACTTATATGCCAAGTGATCCGCGACCCACTTTATAGTAACAAAAGATCTGCGACCCTCTTCGTTCGTCGCCATATTTTATAAAATAAAATAAATTTTATAACTATAAAGAAATTACGGACAATATAAATTAAGCCATATTAATTACATATACAGCAGAACCTGGTAAATTGACCACCTGAATGAAGTGACTACCTTAGTAAATTGAGTACCATGAATGAAGTGATCACTTTGGTAAATTGAGTACCTGAATGGAGTGATCGCATTGGTAAATTGAGTACCTGAGTAAAGTGACCACTTTTCACAAGAGAGAACTTGTAGGGGCTTAGTCATTGCAATAATAAATAAATAAATAAATAAATAAATAAATAAATAAAAATAATAATACGAAAGTCCGTCGTATATAGTGACCACTGTTGAAGAAAAGCCTTATATTTTTTATTGTCAAATAAATTTCTTTAAATTTGGCGAACCACAAATATTTTTTTACGATCCCTCTGGGTTCGCGACACACGGTTTGCGCACCACTGGACTAGCACGCAGGACTTGTAAGCGTAACGACGGAAAAACGGTGAATTTAACATCGCAATTAAAATATATTTCGAAGGAGAAAGACTGATGAGTAAAACCTACCAAACAGCTATTGATCAATTTTTTTCCAAGGTAAATAAATTTTAATATTTAAGGTTTTGTTGTAAATTTTTCTTGTTATATTCAACAAATGCTTATGTTCGTTATTTTAAACTCATCTTTTGTGTTTAAAAATACATGTTTCGAAGTAAAGTATTTAAATGATTAAAATGTAATATTTCTGATACTTCAGAAAGACCCCCCCCCTTTTATTAGGATCACCTCCTTTTTAGAACCAAAATTTTCTATCTGGCGAGTGACCGCCAATGAGAGTATTTTCGCTGCGCTTATACCAGACGTATCATCAAAAATTTGACAAATGTTGAATAAATTTAAGGTCATTTTGTGGTTATTAAACAAAAGGTCATATTGTGCCAGGATTTATAGTCTTCCAAAGAAATCAAACCTTTGTTTCCCTGGGAATACAACATCAGACAAGGAAGTGGAATGTAGCACGCATTTTGTAGCACCAGCCGGAAACAAATCCGGGCATTCCGGGTGGCAAAGAACTGCTTTCCCAGTACGCCAACGGAGGGTGAAAAGTAGCTAAAATAATTTTCACTGTATAACATTGGCGAAAGCAGGGGGGTGTTGATGAGGTTATAACCCCCCCCCATTGCAATGAAATTTTGCATATTTAACATAGGAATATGTGAGTTGTAGCTCTGTAACCCACATTAAGCCTTATGACCCCCCCCACTTACGAACTTTCTGCGTACGCCCATACTGTGTACTGAACGTAGAATAACCGTTTATATTATTGTAGGGTTACCAATTGCAGTTTCTACATTTATAGATTTGGTTATCGTTCTATGATGGATTGCAGAACGATGGAGCGGTGATAGACTCCATAATATCACCGATAGCTTATAAGTTATATCAGAAGGGTTTTAGCTCGTACGTCAACTCACGTGGATTGTTACCCTGGAACCTTATCGAAATTGAGTCAGAAATACCAAGATACAGATGAACCATGTAGACAGCATGTCTCTACGTTACACAAATTATTTACAATCACATAGCAAAATAACTTAAATTGTTACGATTAAGAATTGACATTATTATTGTAAGACATTATGAATGTCCATCATGGGCAGCGTGACCATCTCGCTAAGAGTCCTACCGAAAGAATGTCTTTTATTGGTGTTCGCCTCATCGTCTCTGTATTCGTAATGTTCATTGGTTACCCCTTTAACACTAATCGACGATTTGTTGTTCTAGTCAAGGGTTCGTGGTGTCACACTCGGAGGGTCGTAATCACCATGTCCAGTAGGGGTACTTAAAAGCAGGAAATTCTTGTCAAAGAGTTTGACGAAATATGATCAAGTTATCTTTGCGTCGTACCGTGTTGTACACTAAACTCAATCGTCGCCTGCAGCTAATATCTTTTCCGTCGCCGGGAACAGAGCGAACCGCTGATGAGTCGGTCCATCTGGATTCTGGATGGGAAAAGCGTATGTGCGGGGAAACAAAATGGTGAACATTAAATCATGATTAAACCTTTTGGAAATGTGGGTTGGTGTATCAATGACCGTTGATTCATGAGTCCCTACAATATGTTTTGTGTCCTACAAATGCTGTAAAAGTACAAATACTCTAAAAGTACAAATGCTGTAAAGTATGTATTTAACATGCAAAATTTCCTTGCACACAGGAATGTCTAATGTACAATTTAGTCAAATTATCAATTATAACCTAAAAGAAATAGCTAAAATTACATTTGTGAGAAAATGTTTGCAACATTAATTCTAATAAATAAAATTGCGGTTGTAAGAATATATTGGAACGCCGCTGTTCATTGGTCGCAAAGATATGCGTTAAGCCAATCAGAAAGTTGTTTGATAAGTGCTTAAAAAAATAGAACAGGAAGCGAAAAAAGTAATTTAAAAAATCTGCACTTAAATAGGAGTACACACCAAGGAGAAAGGATGGAGATTGGCTTTATAGTTAAACATGGCAACTGATAAACCCCATCCAATCTGAGTTCTCTCATTCGTCGGTTGGTGGACGTTTACAATTCATCTTCCTTCAATGTAGAAGATCATTCATGCATTGCATCTCTTCTGTAACGTTTCCATTATGTAAAAAAAAAAAGGTAACATTTATGAATAGGATGGTTTTAAAGGACTTGAAAAAATGCGAACTTTAAACCCCAAACAATCTGGTATTGTCCCCACGCGCCCCACCGCGAGTTTCGTGCCTCATCGAACATTCTAGAAAGGCACCAGAGACACCATAATGCACACATGAACAGGCATGAGTAGTGGATCACAGCGAACCTCGTACTCTCCCCTTTTTTTTATAGGACAGACTATTCAAGACAACATGAGACAGTCGCATCAAGCTGAACTTGTTTGGGCCAATGCAGCTGTTCCTCAGCAAGATGACAGATATTCATCAACCAGGTTCTTACCTTGTGGGACAACTTTTTGAAAGACGGGGATTTAAAGGGGCTTTCAACAGGCAACTTAGAACTACTATCTAAAAATGGATACAATAAGACAGTAAAAAATGTAGCTATGAACGTAAGCGGGAAACTTGGATTATAGAAAATCTGGGGAAATGATATCTAACTTTACCGCACGGATATGAACTTTTCTGTTTGTTACATATTATAATTCGGCCTTAATAAAAGGTAATAAAAATCATTGTTTGTGATTTTCGCGCTTCAATATTGTTTACCTAATTATTTATGACGTGACTGACGATGTCGAGATATGACCTCCGATCTACAATGTGTTTACAAAGTCAAAGCTGGTTTAGGTTTGAACATGAACCCAGTGGTAATGACTTCTATTCCGATACACAAAACTACAACAGAGTGAAAATAAATCTGGCTATTAAAAATCTTATTAAAATTCTGATTTTTTTAAAATGTTTTATGAATATTGAAGAAATATCGTCTGCCAAAGGCGACTAGTCACGGAAGTGAGTTGTTATTAAGAGTGACGAACCATTGAAAATGACTGATTGTAAGCGATCAGTTATTGAAAGTGACCAACTATTAAAAGTGACTGATTGCAAGTGATCAGTTACTGAAAGTGACTGATTGTAGTGATTAGTTATTGCATTAAAAATGACTGAGTGTAGTGATCAGTTATCGAAATTGACCAATCATTGAAAGTGACTGATTGTAGTGATCAGTTATCGAAATTGATCAACCACTGAAAGTGACTGATTTTGAAAGTGACAATCGACAATTTGACATTGAAAGTGACAATCATTGAAAGTGTCAAACATTGAAAGTGACTGACATTGAAAGTGACAATCATTGAAAGTGTCAAACATTGAAAGTGACTGACATTGTAAGTGATCAGTTATTGAAAGTAACCAGGGACCCTGGGGTGCGCAATGGTAACGCGTTTACCTAGAGCGGTGCTTATATATAATTAATACGGTTCCCAATAGTGCCTAGAAAAAGCTGAGAATGTTTACCGACTAATTGTATATATAATTGTATTGACTAATTGTATATGTCGATTATAGTCCTGAGGTTGGTTCCTAGGTTTCTTAACGGTATCAGAGTTTCTATTCAGCGTAATCCAAGGTTTGGTGCACTTCACAAGAGAGGTTTTGAATCACGGGAAAACTGTAGGTCTTGAAGCAGAATGACCTTTACTCTCCTTGGGCCATGAAAACACAAATAAACATGTGACCAATCATTGACAGTAACTAATTGTAAAGCGACCAGCTATGGAAATTGAGCAGTCGTAAATCGACTAGAGATTTTAAAAAAAAACTAGTTGTAAACCGACCAGACATTGAAAGTGAGTAGTCGCAAAGCGACCAGAGATTGACAATGTCTAGTTTTAAATGTTAAATTACTCGTAAAGAAAAGAATGATTTTCCGGCGACTAGTGGAACTCAAATTCATGAACACTTGATTGCCGGTCAAATGCTTTACGAACTAAGCTACAGGCTTCAACTATTTCCTCCCTTACAAGCATGTACAAGGCATTCTATGGACGTTTGTTATTTTGTCGTCATTGGTTAGGTCCTACCATGCGCTAGAAAATCATTTTTTAAGAGTAATTTAACACCTATTCTTGCCACATCATCGGCTAATATGACAAATTGTCCATATAACTAGTTGTAAACCTACCAGCTATGGAAAGTGAGTAGTTACAAAGCGTCTAAAGATTGAAAATGACTAGTTGCAAAATAACCAGCCTTTGAAGCTGATTAGTTAAAAATAGCTAGTCCATGAAAAAGTGAGTAGATGAAAAGTTTTCTTCGGGACTATAATACTGAAACTGACTGATTTTGGACGACGAACGTTCAACTTTTGAACTGAAGTCTTTTGAAAAATGACAACCATAGTGTAAAATATCATTTGGAACTCTACGTCAAAATCGTGTTCGTTTCCTCACGAGAGCTAGTTTTCAGACCAATTCTTTTGTTTGTAGCGAGTCTAAATCACTTATAACACGTCAGCAATAGCTTGTCATGAACCTTTTTCTCAAAGTAGGCAATTGTGATCTATTAGATGCGGAAACGAGAAGCCTCCAACCCTTTCATAAGTTGTCTTGTTTCACGAAGCATGATAACCAGTATGTCTGTTACATTGTACAATCATCGGAAAATCAGTTTCAAAATTTATAGGTGGCTCCTTGCTACCTCAACATTTAGGCAACCAAACAAAAAAGAGATTTATCATGTCTTAATAGGTAGAAAATTTTGCCCTATACCTTGAAGACACTAGTAACTGAAAACATACACCCATCTAGACAGTACGCTGTACCTATATTCTTGTCTGTAATAATTTTCGTAAGCTCAAGTAAGCCATATGCACGCATGGTTCCCACTGGAAGATGGAAGAAATAATGTGTGTGTGTGTGTGGGGGTTACAGAGCTACAACTCATATATTCCTATGTTAAATATACAAAATTTCATTGCAATGGGGGGTTACAACCACCAGCAACAACCCCTGCGCACGACAGTGACTTAACTCCTGTTTTCGGGATCATAGCCTCAGGCTCGGGTTAAATTTAACTATTCCGAAGGAGATGGGTCAATTTTCCTCCAATTTTTCCCCTGATTTTAGGGACAATTTCAATTTCCCTGAAAATTCCAGATTCTCCAAGCGGCTTAGAGACCATTTCCACGATGCTCATATACATTGTGAAAAGTTTGGTAACCCCACGTGTTTTAACTCAAACTAGAGTTGTACCTGACCCACCGTCGCTAAATTTGGTAGGGTGTGAAGAAGAAAGGGAGTCGTCGTCCTCGGCTGAGGTCGAACTAGCAACTTCTCAGCATGAACTGGGGTGTCATATCCAACTAGCTTACCAAGGCCCGGAGACGATGTTCCTCCTCGTCCTCATTTTCGTATATATATTTTATAGGATATTGATTTATTCTGGTTTAGGGCGAGATCTCTTTTTTCCCTTTACGAGCCCGCAAAACCTTGCGATAGTAGGCTAAGTACTGGCTTGCCGAAATCTTTTACATCCTTTAATCCTCCACGAATTTCTAATACTCCGCTCCGGACATTTCGTGCATTAAGTATTCGGTAATTGTGTTATCCCCTGGAAGGGTAATAACAGCTTATGAAACGTATACCCCTATACGTTAATACTGATTGCCGGAAAATTAAGACAATGAAAATTACGCTTAATTTTGAGACGTTCGTTATGTGGCTGAAAAATCTAATTTGGAAAATTTGCCTCGGATTTGAAATGAAAAATTATATTATTGCGGCCTTTGATAATGCCCCACCATTGTTTATGATTTCATGTCACGTGGCGGGGAGTAATTCCAAGGAGCTATGACTGGGTCCTTTCATTATACTAAATTATGTCGAAGAAACAAAAACATTAAAGAGCGCAAAAAGGAAAGGGAAAACGATTCTGGCCCCGGACCAACGCGTGGAAATCCGGTCCTGGAGTCAAGTGAGCCGAAGTAGTTGGCCCCGGAGCCGATTAGCGATGTCGAGTCTCTCTCCATTAACTCGAGTATTAAGTCGCCGTCCGAAAATTAATGGACAGGTCGCTAAAACCCAAAGAAAAGTCTGCGACACATACACACACACGCCTAACTTTTAAAATGCGTCGCGTGATTTTGGGAATGGCGTGTTGTGGGGCGAACCCACATCTTTCTGGTGAGGGAATTTAAAGCAGGAAAACGGGAGAGATGACATAAAGGAGTGTCGGCCGTTTTAGGAAACGTTGATGGGACACGAGGGATTGGCGCATTAGGGATTAAAATTTGCTGTTGAATTTTTCATAATTGCCACGAGCTCCATTGACAACAGGATAGTGTAATGGCAAATCTTTTAATCCTGTGATTTCTTATCTGCAATATATATATCTTTTTCCGAAACTTTATTTCAGATAGGCAGATAGGCAACACCGTATGACAAAATACACATAAACACAGATTGAGAAATATATATATATAAAGAGGGAGTGGGGAGGGAAAACCAGTAAATAATTGTGGTCATAATACAACTGGCATCATTACATTTATGTGTATAATAATCCAATAACAATATATCTGGTTGCGTAGGTATCGATAAATACAAGGTCTGACAAGCCCATGTGGCTCAGGTCGCCATACTCAGTGCTAAATTGAGGATTTCATGCGGCCCTAGGCAGGGGCGGACTGGGTCATCTCGAACGGGGCATACTTCGGGTTTTCGGAGGGCACGTGTCCGATTACTCATGAAGGTGCACCAGCATGGGGGCCGATGGGCCAGCGGCCCAATCCGCCTCTGGCCCCTAAGTTAAAAGGTTAGAGAATGGGCCCCTAAAAAATGAGATCCTGACAATATTCAGTCAAAAGTCATGAGCGTTCCTTCGAATTTCACATTATTAATTTTCAGGTTTATCAACGATAAAATTTTTTTGGACATTTGTAAATAAACAAGATTAAAATAACGCTTAAATTAATTGTCATCATCATCATCAATCAGGCCTCTTCAAGGCCCTTACAAGCGCCTTGAAGCCATCTCATTACAAGGCGCCAAAATCGCGGGACCCTTGGCCTGGGCATACTTGGTCTATGCGTAAATCCGGCGCCTACCATGCCATATGTATTATTGCCATTATGTATTATTGCCATATGTATTATTGCCATATGTATTATTGTATTATTGCCATATGTATTATTGCCATTATGTATTATTGCCATTATGTATTATTGCCATATGTATTATTGCCATATGTATTATTGCCATTATGTATTATTGCCATATGTATTATTACCATTATGTATTATTGTTATATGTATTATTGATTCTTTTTGGAATCAGATGGTATTAATCGCTATGTTTAGATGATAATGAATCGGAATTTGGATACACAACAATTTGCCGCTATTTGTGCCCATTTCTGCCAATTCTCCGTCAATTTGTCACACTGATTCCTTGCAGTCACAATTATGTCTTTAATAAAAGTGCTAAATACACTATTTCATGGCGTTTTTCTCATCTATATGGTGCCGTAGTGGTAATGCCTTCGTCTACCATGCAGGAAGCCCGGGTTTGGATCCAACTCCCATAAAACACGCTCCAGGTGCAAGATGACCTTAGCTTGCGTCATAAACATTATAATAGATTAAAAGTTTTCTGTGGTATTTCTCTTTTGAGACGATTAAACTTTTTTCACTAAGTAAGTCTTATATTGTTTTCTTTTAAAAAGGTTTTCTAATTAACGACCATTTCTGTTTAACGACAGCATTTTGAGGTTCGGTTAAATGCTTCTTAGAATTAATTACACATATTCGGACTGACTTCTTTTTTTTGATTAACGGTTTTTCTAATTGAGGGCTTTTTCGATTTAACGACGGTATTTTGCGGTTCCGGTAAATGCTTCGTAGAATTATGCACATTCTAATTAACGTATTTTTGTAATTAATGACAATTTCCGTTTAAAGACGGTATTTTGCGGTTACGGAAAATGCTTCTAAGAATTATGCATAACCTGATTAAAGTCTTTTTCTAATTAACGACCATTTCTGTTTAACGACAGTATTTTGAGGGTCCGGCAAATGCTTCGTAGAATTACACATATTGTGACTGACTTTTCTTTTATGATTGGCGTCTTTTTCTGGTTAACGACTATTTCCGTTTAACGACGGTATTTTGCGGTTCAGACGAACTCTTCCTAGAATTACGCATATTTTGACTAACGTCTTTTTTCTGATTAATGTCATTTTTGATTAACGTCTTTTTTCTGATTAACATCTTTTTCCCTGATTACCTTCTTTTTCCGTTCAACTACGCTTTTGCTTCAGATTTCGAGAGTCGTTAATGGGAGAAATTACTATGATATGAAGGGTCAAAAGCTTACCCGTATTGGACAATCCATCCAGACCCTCCTTTATTTTCTATAAAGTTCCCCCTTTTGCTAGAATGCCTATACGAGAAAAGAACCACGTATGGTTGTGTCCAGTGCCGAAGTGATCAAGGAAATGGAAGGGTAACCCAGAGGTTGTTGGTTTGACTCCAGCCTGAGTGCGTGGCACATTTTCTTATTTTTATATCAAATATAGATTCTTGTACGAATCGTATTAAAAAGTGGCGTGTCAGAAACTTAAACGCATTGAGTGAGCTCTTCATATCCTCCATGACTACAGGCATGGCGTGGGAAACGGACGGGCTCAAGCCCTCCATTGTGTATATCAAAGTACATTGTCTTTTCATAGGCTGCATCAGAAAGTCTTCTTTAAAGGCCCATGAGCCCCTTCCCTATGAGTTTTGAATTATTGCTACGCTAGTGCCCACTAATGACATCATTTTTGTTCCTCTATGTTTCCTGCGCTTTTAAGAACTTACATTTTAAACGAAAGGACGGTTGAAGTGTTACCTCAGCCCATTTCTGGAGATTCCCTTCTCCCTTAAATAGAAAAAAAAAATAAGTAAATGGCTGAGCCCTACCTCCCCCCTCCCCTTCTTTGCTTACGTACGATTTCTGTCCTCTAATTTTTGAAATAAGAATGCAACGTGTGATGCAAATTATAATACTTATTTACATTTTTATTGTAATATTGAGCACTTATTAGTAAGTTTGTTATAATATTAAATGCTTATTTATAAATATACCTCAATCATAGCATTTAAAAAAGTTTTAATAAGCTGTTAATAGATATTTTGGTGGCCATATTCCACTATCAGCTATTAATATCATATTAAAATTTTTTCATCTGCGAAAATTTGTTGAGATTATTCTCTACACATATTTACTTCTCTACGTAGTGTGCATAAATTCAAGCTTATTTACAATTTGTTTGTATAATTTATTATTAATATTTTTTATATTGTAAGAAAGTATTTATATTGTAAGTTCGTAATAAATAGGAAGTGGATTTGATGAAATATATTTATCAAAATAATACATTCATTAATTTATATAATAATTTAAATAAAATTCAAGTTAAAAATGTCAGGGAGGCCACGGGGGAGATTTGAATGGATCCTCGAGTGGAAAGGATTGAAAATCACTGGTTTAAATAATTAAATATTTATAACTCATATTAGGTGTATTTTGTATGCTATATCTTCTACTAGCAGTCATGTAAGTCGTACTATAAATGTCGTACGCCAAAGTATTGTCGCTTTGTGACTATGTGCAAGTTTCATTATATTTTGTATCTTACGTAAGCATGATCCAGACTTCCACTTCCCCCCTCCCCCCCTTTGTCAAAAATATAAGCAAATCTCAAATCCCCTTCCCCCAAAGTTGTTCACATAATATTTAAACGGCCTTAAGTATTTCTATCTATTACAATAAAAATTAAAATATATAGAAATATTACGACGTAACATTCTCGCGATAAAATTGACCCAAGGGAACTGAATCCACCATGAATTGCATTGTCAGAGAATTGGATCAGAGAGAAATTGACACTTTGAATTTACAAGTGACAAATATATGTCATCATTCGTTGACACACTTCCAATAGGCGAATTGACAAGTGGTCTTGAACTGTATGTGAATACCACCAAATACCAGAGAACTAAAACACCCATTGCCAGTGGGGAGTTAAGAGGTGGGGAGGGGGACAAAAATAATGGCTGGCCTTCCGTATTTACCTTTTATCATTATTTGGAGCTTCTCTCGAAACCACATGATTGGCTGTTGCATCAGCATCATTCTGGAGAACCAAGAGCTATTCCATCATGCAGCTAGCCGACTCAATTTTCGAAGGACTCTATCTTCTTGCTCCTCATCCATCTACTGGACCATCGCCCCATCCAACGGCACCCCCAATGGGAAGGCGACACACCACCAACTCTTAAAAGCGAGTGAAACGAAAGATTTTGCGCGCTTTTACAACAACCATGCTCCGGAAAAATCCGGGATCTGAGGAGGAAAGTCTTGAGGGACTTACCGTCCGTTCCAGGAAAACCCACTCAGTCCGCTCCTCAGACGCTTCCCTTATTTTTTCTTCTTTTTCTTTTTCTATGGTCGTTGTTATCCCAGGTCCCGTCCCCGTCAATTTAGCGATGGCCCCATCCTTGGAGCCGCATAAAAAATTGATTTGCAAGGGAGCTCTGCTGCTATAAATCTGAATTCCGAAAATGCCCTGTCAAATTGTCCACATGGGAGACACTCATCTTCCAGTACGAAAGCGACCGGGTACACTTTTTTATTTACCGGAAGAAAAACCGGAGAGGATTGAAAGTGGAGCTTTTGTCTTACACACAGGTCCACGTCTGCAAAGAGGTTTATACAGCATAGAAGATATATGTTTCAGAAGCAGGTTACGCAGAAAAAAAAATGCCTTTGCTGCCTAAGTTGAAAAGCAACATGTTTTTCAGCGGTGTTTACCTTTAGTTGAATACCACTGGAGCACTCGGTAAACTTTAAACTGTCTTTAGGATAAATTTTAAAGAATATACTACATGAATTATCTCGTTGGAATTCATACAGCTCGTTTAGTATGCTTCTTTTGCGCATAATAAATTTCCACTTGTCCACACTTTTTACCATCTTCAAATGATGTGACTCTTCAATATAGGAAATACGAACAATATGCAAATTTCACATTGTGCATTCACACGTTGTTAAATCATACACGTTTTCATACATCAATATCATAAATATTGACATGTCAATAAATTCATAATTGAGAGGCTATAGAGCGGTTCCTAACCGAAAATAGGAGTTACGCAATACGTGGAAAAAATTTAAGAATCGCCAACGAATACGGACGGTAATACATCCGCATATCAAAGCCAAGGTTCTATAAAATTTTTGGATAAAAAGCAGAGTTTTTTATGTCATTAGCGGGAATAACAAATCACCAAAGATATATACAAACAAAACACCACAGAATTCACCAAAACTTCGATATATGTAGAGAATTTCGATCTACGAAAGTTGAATATATGAGATGATACGTTGATTGCTTTTCATTTCTAGATATACGAAGGAAAACTTTAATTTTCTATCATCATTTTCTGTCATCATGCATATTATATTAAAAAAAGGGTAAAATAGACAAAAACGTACAATCGGGGAAAATAAAATGAAGCATACGAGAAAACCAGATTATAATTTTATTGCGTAAATTCGGGAAAAAAATTCAAATCCGAGAAGTTAAGATATTGAAGCTATCATCATGCTCATATCCAGAGGTGGGGGATCTTAGGGACAGGTCCGCCCCCCACCCCGAAAACAAATTTTTAATGGGACTTGGCTACGGCCTTGCATGCTGTGATTGTATCGATACATGCTGTAAAATTTTTTGAATCCTCCTCCCAATTAAATTATGGCTACCGTCTTGGAAGCTGTATTTTAATGAGAAACTATTTTAGCGTAAAATTATATCAACAATGATATATAGTAAAACTAAGTACAATATATGAAAGTTCTACCGTATATCATTATTAATATAATATTACATTAAAATCGAAGTTTCACTTCGTATATTTATAACTGAAAAGCAATTGTCAGGAAGCTATAAAAAGTAGATTTTCTTTTTAA
>QLNU02014176.1:23584573-23602904 GCA_006491805.2 Dysdera silvatica | reverse complement strand
GGCACATTTTTTTTTTTTATATAAACTGTGGAACCTGGTAAATCAACCACCTGAATAAAGTGACCACATTTCACGAAAGAGAACTGGTAGGTACTTACTCATGCCTATACCAAAGTCTATCGTGACCACCTGTCTATGGGGACCACAGCAGTCCGGCCCCAAAAGTGGTCACTTTAGACAGGTTCTACTGTATATAAAACAGGACATACATTTATGTGCTACATTGTCTTATTTAAGTAAAATAAATTACAAATAAATTTTTTTAAAAAAAAAAATTGGGAAATGAAAATACAATCCACTTAATTGGGTTTTTAAAGAACAAGGAAGTAAAGGCTACGCTGCGCTGGTATCTAGGGCGTTCTAGGGTATTCGAACCTCTGTTATTAAAAGAATCAAACCCTGGGATACGGTGAGTAAAGAAGCGGTAAGCTTAAGATACCATTGGGAGTCGAATCCGGGATAATAGCAAAACAAATGCCTTACTACTACGCATTGGTAGGAAGATGAATTCCTAAGAAATGATTTCTAGGAAATGGTCCCACATTTCTTCGAGGAATTCAGAATTTTTAAGACTTAGGGAATCAACTCCGGAATTACATTAAGCAGTTTGCTGGTAGGCGTCCTCTTCCTTTCCTTTCCTCCTATCCCCTTCCTTTCCTTTCCTTTCCTTCCCTCCTCTCCTCCCCTTCCTTTCCTTTACTTCCCTCCTCTCATCCCTTTCCTTCCTTCCTCTCATCCCTTTCCTTTCCTTCCTTCCTCTCATCCCTTTCCTTTCCTTCCCTCCTCTCCTTCCCTTCCTTGCGTAGGTCCCAGATGCGTACAAGATGAGAAAATGAGCTCATAGTTATAGTTTCTACCATTTGACTACCAATTTGACCACCATTTGGCGACGAACAAATATAATTCCTTATTTCTATACTGTATTTTTGTATAAATGAAAATTTTCCCAATTCCTTTCCGTCACACTTTTATCCAGGCTTCAGACTGGCAGCTTATTGCTATTTAAAATTTAAATAGTGCAGTCGAACCTCGTTAAGGCGAACACGCTTAAGTCTGATGACTTTTAATATGAACCGTTTTCTTTAATTTTAAAAAATTTTAAAAATTAACGTTAAAAATTTTAATTTTTGTCCCGTCAGAGTGTATAGCATACTACCCTTTCCGGATAAGACGAATTACTGTTAATAGGAACAGATTTTCTGTTCCCCTTGGTGTTCGTCTTAACGAGGTTCGATAGTATATAGTATATTATACATTTATAAGGAAAAATTACGAAATAAATTAAATAATCAATTTTGTTAAAATTGTCAAAAGAAGCGTCAAATATGTCAGAACTTACTGTAAATTATATACGCATGTTAAGCTAAAAGTTCGGAAATATATTTAATATTTTTTAATTTTAACGTTTAAACAAATATCAAAAACTTTTCTGAATCATAATTATGTTATATAGCAGACCAAGCTTTGCTCTTTTTTTTTTTTTAAATAGGGCATTCAAACAAACACTCTGGAACAGAAATATCACCACTAAAACAGGCTAAATCGCCAAAAGCCAAGCTTTTATTCTTAAAATAGGCTTACTTCATCTCCATCAGGCTTCCGTCCCTCCGTTTTGGTATGGGCTACAAAGTAAGTTTTTGACTTAGTACGCATCTGGGATGTACGCAACATTCAAAATCCTCCCCATCCCACCCTCTCCTCACCGTTGAGCATTATCGCATTAACGGTACGCTACAAGAATGCGTTATCACTACACTATTCAACAAAATAAAATCTTAATTAAAACAAAATTAAATTTAATTTAATTCCAATGCGATTTATCTAACAAATTTGAAAATACGACCTGCTTAAAAAATTATTAAATATACATATTTTATATTAAATACGACTTATTTAATAAATTTGTTAATTAAAATGCATTTAACAAGAATATCTGTTTTGCAATTAAGATGGATGGGTATGTATGTACTGTGCATTCGCGCTCAGTTGGCGCGTGATACCGTTAGCAGACGGGTTAGTCCATTGCAGTTTAGGGAAGGCCGTCTTGGAGGAACTGGTTTTTCCCGCGCGAAAAACCAGTTTCGGCAAGATGCCCTTCCCTAAACTGCAATGGACTAACCCGTCTGCTAACGGTATCAGGCGTCAGGTCTGCGCGAACGCACAATATGATATATCGTAAAAATTGGCTGTAGGTACTGTGTTCTTTTTTTTTATGAAAGGAAGGCAAATTACTTTACACTGGCTATAAAAAAAATTATACAGTATTCTCTACTGCCTCTGGTATAATAATTTCAGTAAATAATTCAGTTTCGGTAATTCATTTTTGATGTACACGTTTTTCATTCATTTATATTATGCATCTATGCTAAATAAATTAATAGAATAGAACTCACGTGGAAAATTAATATACATTAACAAACACGTAACGTTAATTTACGTGTGTCTCAGATATCTCCTTAGAGATAAAGAAATAAAAAAAACATTTAATCTTCGAGATTGGAGATGTATTTGTATTTTCTTTCCTGCTATTTATACAAAAATTTAGTTCTTCCCAACACGTAAAAAATTAAAAGCTGAAGTATTCGTTATAAAAACTTATGGATGCAGAAAGTGCCATATTCTTGCATTGTTACTGCCAGACAAAATTGGTTGCCGGCCCACAAATGCTAAGGGGAAAAAACACGTTTTTCAGCTGGAGGTAGAGCCCCTACAATTCTAGGCTGGAGTGACAGCCGCCATTTTGTTGTACACTTCCGGTTTCATAACACAACGTTTGCCATTGGAAAATTAATAATCCATTTTCTTCCTCTTACAGGATCTATTGCAAATCTGAATATTTTACGTAAATTCCTCGAGTGATTTAAACCATTCACGGTGGCACACCCACCCATTTTACCCTATTTTATTAAAAATAACGCACTTGTAAATCACTCAACTTTAATACAGCAGTGAATGAGATCACGTGATACGATGGCAACAAAATGGAGGATTGCGCCAGCTCCTATTTTTAGGATACTAAGCTGGAAGCAGCGGAGAAGGTGACGTCAGCACACTAACAGCATTTTTTTATTACAAAAATTTGGAAATTTATAATTTAGTGATAAAAGTGCCCTAAATGTGTTAGGTCACTGCGGTGTGTAACTGTGAGTTATAAAACACACTAGAAAATTTCAGTATCACTGCCAGACAGTTTGAAACTTTATGCATATATGTGAAAACTATTACTAAGCATCCTTTAATTTGTCAGGAAATTAGAACGTAACTAGGAAAGGGATAACTATTCCTGCATTTTCTATATAAATATAAATTTTTAACGAATGCACAAACATCAGAAAAGAAAGAATTTATGTCTTCTTTACATCTGTTAAAGTTTATTCATTTGATATTAAAAGTCTCTGAAAATTATATAATATTATTATAAGAAGTAGAAACGTAGATTGCGAGGAGAGTTGGGGGAGATATCGTCCAATTCGATAATATATGACCTTAATATAAGAATTCTACTTTTAGGGTGTATGCTCAGGGGTGTAACGATCTAGAAATTATTAAGGTTTAAATAGATTTTTGAAAGATCATCTCATATGTCGTTGAAAAAGATAATTTCTTTTTCTGTTCAATCATGGGTCTGAGCTCACTAACATCTTCCTTTCTTATGCTATTATGTATGCTCATCATGAAGAAGAGTTAACAATGAAATTTTGTACCTCATTGAGTGCAGCACATAGAAATTACATATAAAGAAGGCTCTTATTTTTAATTACACATGGTAAATACACACATACTGTTGTTCAGTAAGTTAATTTTTGCATCAATGACTTTTGAATTCACTGACTAGGGTTTGAATTTTGACACACTTGATCATGCGTTCGGTGGTTAAATTATCCTTCTTACCTCTGGCTAACCTAACACATAGGTTTCAGATACGAAAGTTAAAGGATCACAGGATCAATGAAATTTCAAAAAAATCGAGTTTTTTTAAATACTTTTAAAAATCACGTTGGATTCTTGTGAACGTTTTAAAATCAACCGCATTTAAATCCGTCCATTACTTCGTGAGAAATTACACGAAACGTAGCCCGTTAAAATATATATTTTAGCGTCAATATATATTTTCAACGTCAATTTTTCCAAAATGAAGATTTTGCAGCTTGCCCGCACAATTTCTGGAGAAGCACTTGTTACGTAAAAAATTTGGTATGCATACTAAACTTCGCATTACGCATGACGTAAACCTAACATTTTAAAAATATATTGTGTACAGTTTTTGAAAATTCATTTTTGATAAGTTATATTTTCGTAAAATCAATAATCCATAGATTAAAATTTTAGTAATAATTTTTTTAATGTTAAATGTTTTTTTAGGTTTATAATACTAAGACATTTATTTTCTATGTGTGTGTGTATTTTTTTTATTCATTTATGCGACGTTATTGAGATTAAATCTTGCGCGCACTCTATACATGCTGTCACATTTACGTTTAAGCTTTAACTTATACATAATTAAATTTCTAAAATAGAAAATCTTAAATTATATATTTATTAAAACTTGTACATAAAGACAAAATTACATTTAACACATGCTTAAAATTTTTAAGGTTTCTATTGGATATCTTTAATGTTATAAATTTTTAAAAATGGTGCAGTTTTGTGTTGACCAAATACATTCAAAGGCTCTGTGCTCCCTTATCTCTTAAGTAATTAATAACGGATATCCGTACCTTAAAAAACTATAATTTATATATATTTTACGAAGTCCAATACGGAAAAATAGAGGTTCCAGATTGGGCAAACAGCGGCATGGAATCATGAGATAATGAAACAGTAGAGTGTACTGTGATTTATGGTATTAATCAGAATAAATTTAAAGTACATCGTTACAATTATCAACGTAGACACATGCTTTAAATAGCAAAAAATCTCTCTCACACTCTTCCATACATCAGTCATGATGCATGGTTGCAACAGATGTGCCATCCATTGTCCAATGTCAAAGCACCATACACAAGACTTTCTATGTGAAAAGTGCATTTTGTTGCCCCGTTGGAAGGTGTGTCCCTGTGTGGAGTGCGATGAACCAGTTCTCCATCCAATATTGGATAGCAACCTTGGGCCGGACCTCATTCTGGTACAAGAACAAAGCAAGAGGGTGCAAAAACTGTGCAGATGATTGAGTTGTAGCTGGACAAGGGTCGGGTCACTGCTGTTCGCCCGAGAGGAAGATAGAGAATGAGCTCGAGAAGGTAGGGAGAAATAAAAAAAAGTGGAGACGTAGAGGAAGACTCGTTAATCAAGGGGCCGTCATACGTTGTCGTTACTCATTTCTGAGGGACCCTTACATATGATTCATCGATTTCGAGCACTGAAACTAAAAGAAGGGCAGGTAATGGGATATGTTTCTCTCTCTCTCTCCCTTTTTTTAATTTTTTCTCTCCACACTGTGAAAAATTAGGACCTCAGATCGAGTTCTCACCCCGCAATGAGATTTTCTAACTAACTCATACGTGTTCTGGAATAAATGAAAACATCTCAGAAGGCATCCGTAAATTACTCGTGAAATTATTTATTCTCCGCCATATTGCCTACTGGACCTGCAGAAATGGATGTGACTACCATATTCTTATCGTCAAACCCGACATTAAGGTTATGGTAAAAGACCTTGTACTGGCACCTCCGTTCCATAGGACAGTACGCGCCGAAATCAACGAAACGCTGTGTTTTTTGTTAATAGCGCTGATTATATGGTAATGAATTTGTTTTGCCACACCTACAAATGATCTTTGTAAATAATTCCATGATTTCTCCATCTCATTATTGAACGCTTAATAATTATTATGATAATAATGATTTCTCCACCTCCTTATTGCATACACATTGCTTATGATACACATAACCACCGTATTTCTGCCCCTTGAAGAACTATCCCGGGGCTTTCACATATTCTAGGTATTTTATTGTTTTCGTTAAACAGTGTGGTTATCATTTTTGGCCTTATAAAAGTTGCGACTTTTTTCCCCCAAGTTACAAAATAATTTTAAATTTAACCGTTTAATTAAATTAAAAATAAATTACAGTCGAAAAGATTATTTAACCAGCTTTGGTTATATAACAACATATTGTTCATGGTGTGACGAGAAAATGTGACGGAACATTGTTACACAACAAAAATGTGACAAATTTTATGGATTTTAGCCCAGTATAAAGGTTTTCAAAATCGTCTTTACACCACTTTCATGTACTATTTTCTTTACGTACCAATAATGAACTAATAAATTATATATCCTAATAACTAGACCTGAATATATGTCCGTGAATATACGTCATTCAGCGCACCTAACATTTTCCCCACGGGACATCTAAGCGACAGGTTCAAAACAAAGTGCACAGCAATATTTGTCGGTGTAAAACATCCCTATTATCTACTATCACCTAAGTATTAAATTCACCCTGTATATCCTGTTAAATTTAATTGTAATGTTGTCTCCGCTTTATTCGTATTTTATTACTGATTACGTGTAGGGTCGTTTTTGCCTAGGGTGCAAAAGATGCCTCCACATCTGGAGTGGTCGCAAACTTGTTATTATATTATCTTTCAGCTTTGGAAGACAGACAATGTAAGGACCTTTGCTTCCTCCTTTTAATTTCTATCTCCATAAAGGAGATAGAAATTAAAAAAAAAAAATTCTCTGTGCATGATCATTATTTAAAATTAATCATGTTGCTATACAGGCCTGTAGATAGGATGAAGGAGCAAATGGGGCAAGGTAAAGGGCACATGATGCACAGAGTACTGGGAATTGTTATGTATATACAAATAGCTCGATGGGGCAAGTGAGGCAAAAGCGTGGGGCAACTGATGCCGTGCCTCAGCTGGCACCAGTTTGGCTATAGGCCTGTTGCTATAAGTAAACACTGTACACATAAAAATTTCTTAATTAAATAATATTAAATTAATAAAAGCGGTGATATTGTTTTTGCGTCTACACGGTCAATATCTCAGGAATGGCCCTGGTGATATGAAGACTACGGTGAAGAGAAAACCAGTAGCAGAAAGGCAAAGGTACAAACAAGAGTTTTTAATTGTGGGGTGTCTAAAATTTTGTTCATTTGCTACATGATACTTGTACTACTGAGGTGGTCTCCCTTGAAAAGGAACGCATTTTTCTTGAACGGTTTGGATCCGAAACGGTCACCATATCGTTATTTTATTCTTTCTGTTTCTCTTGTTCTGCTTTCTCATTCATTGCTTGCTCGCATGACGTTTTTCGGTAAAACTGTCAGTGACCATAAACTGAGACGTTTCACTGTACATAAGAAATTGAAAACGCACTTACCGTGACTCACCCAACCATGACTGCAACCGTCACAAGTTCGAATCTGTGATTTGCAGGGCGAAAAGCAATCGCAGGAACAACTGGGAGCGGTGCATCGTATAGCCTAAAAAGGAAAATAAATCAAGATTTTTAAGGAAAAATTTGTTATAATAATATTTAAAAAATGTGTTTGCCCTTCCACTATTTTTGAAAACTCTACACTATAGCAGTATCTAGACCCTTTTTCACTAATTGAATACTCGTTTTTTTTAAAGATAAAGAGCTTGTATGAATGGGTAACGTAAAAAAATATGTTTTATTTTCTTACGCACTTGCTCATGTCAATTTCAGTTTGTCACTTTCATATTTTATGTCAATTTCAATTGGTCACTTCCATATCGCATCTCACCGTCGATTGGTCAAATTTGTATCTCATGTCATTGGCAATTGGTCAATTTTATTTTTCACGCCGATTTTCTACTCTCTTTAAAAGCAGCACATGTGGCGTACGTCTGAACACTTTAGGTTCAATATACAAAGCAAATAAATAATAGTTTTGACACAACCCAAGTTATGGCAGATTCCTACGAGAAACAGATCGAAAGGGAGAAAGAGTGAAAGGCACGCTGTCACCGGAGCTAATGTCAACTGACGGATAAAAAATGAGCCGGAAAAGCGTTGGCTCCGGGACTCTCCCAAGAGGCCTTTCGGAGACGTCTGGAAAAACGGGATAAAAACCGGAAAATTCCCTCGGAAGCCTGACCCCTGGGGTAGCAATTTTTTTGCTCATCCATATATATACACACGCACATCCACTTTTTTTTGTCACGGTCGACGCATCATCGTGTACATAAAAAGTCAAGTGTCAAAATTCATCCCTCCCAAAGGGTCGATTAGATCAACGTTTAGTGGCGGATACACCGTAGAAGACACTTTTATACGGCCCTCGAAATCTCAGGGGACTATCCACATATTAAATTGACGAAAGAAACACTACCATCGCAGCAATATCTTCTCAAAATGAAATACATTGACAAAAATGGGGAAAGGCACATAGCAAAAGTCTGTTAGTTCGTCAGTCTGTCTTTTGCATAAAATTAAATAAACATTTATAAATTTAACACATAACTGCGACATAATACATGTACTTTGTATATAAATTTATGTAATGTACCATACTCGGTACTGACTAGAGCATTGTGTCCACTGAATATAATTGCTTACTAATTTTAGAAATTGTAATAATAATAATAATAATAATAAATTTATTTATTTTCTACATAGATTAAACAATACATTGCATTAAAAACAAAAGATTTAGTTATATGATGTAGAAGGTCCAAGGGAAAAAACTAAAGTATAAAATGCAAAGACATGAAAACTTTACCGCCAGGACGTTATATATTACCATTATACTCTCACATATTATCAACGATATAAAATATCAATTGAACTCTCACAACAAAACTATACAATTCAGTGAAACGTATCAATATAAATAAATATGTGTTAATCATACATTATCCTTTTATATTTGATTTTATAACGTATAAAAATATTAATATTTCATAAATTTAGCAACATCAATCCATATTATTATTCATTAATTTTTCCTTCAAATTTTTTTTGAATAACTGCAGATTATTTTACCTTATACGATATATTTTTTTATATATATACGATATATTTTTACCTTATACGAAAAAACACAAGTACGATCGCCACGGATCTCATAAAGATCGCACTGCTCACTGTAGTCCGGGGTTTGGTTCCCTAGGCCATAAGAGGTTCGGATTCCTCGGAAAACAGTAGGTCCCGGCGCAGCATGACCATTGTAGTCTTTGAGCCGTAAAACCACAAAACAAACAAACAAACAATCGCTACGTTGACGCGAAAATTTATTCGTGTTAAACGTAGCTTGCGTTAAGTAGACATGTGTTCATTTTATTAAGCTATTGGTCGTTGACAAAGATCCAGAAAACAGTTCGCTTTAAAAGTAACTTACGTTAAATGTTGTATTCGACTGTATAATAACTTTAATAGATTTACATCTGAAAAAATTAAGTATTATTTAAACGCGTGTCTATTTAAAAAAAAAAAATGTGCGTATATATATTCAGTAGAACCTTTCTAAAATGATCACCTTTAGGACTGGTCACCACGGACAGATGGTGGCTATAAATGCCAAACACTAGTATGTGAAAGACTAAGCTTCTACCATATCTCTCTTATAAAAAATGGTCAATTTATTTATTGGTCAATTCACCAAGGGGCCACTTTACCAGGTTTCACTGTATCATTTTATGGAGAGTTATAAGGGTGGTAGTACGTATACCTGGCACATAACACTTAAACCATTGCCACGGCGCCAGTCCAAAAAAAAAAAGTAAATTTCTCATTTGTATATTTACATCTCAAAGTTGTTAAAGGATCAGTAAAGACGACTCATATTTTTTAATTATAACACAGTATGCATACGTTGTAGATGAAATGCGGTATAGCTACATAGCACACATGCAGAGATTATAGATTAATCCAAAATTGTATTTCGTATAACTATTTTAAATAAGGTTTTCTTTCGTAAATATGATAATAGAATCCAGTCCAATAACTATCAGAGAGGCAACTGGAGTTGAGGGGGGAAAATTATGGTAAAGGGATAAAAATGGAGCAGACCTATAGAGCTCATAACGCGGTTTAGAGACGCCCCTTGAGGGACTATAGGGAAATTCGATAGGAATATCTTGGTCGGGATCGGTGTCGCGGATCTGTGTTTGGTAAGTGGGGGGGCGCCCTCCATGAGAGATTTCCCCTTTTTTCACTTCGCGCTCCCCTTTTTTGATAAGCAAACACCCCACCCCCGCGTGCTTTTTTTTATCTTCAGTCTGCAGATGTTGTTAGTCTGTGGAGTTACAGCAAATTACGACGCCCCTTACTTGGCGGCTATAGGAGTTTTCGTGGGAGGGGAGGGGGATTTACGAAGTTTCTTCAACGCTTTTGACGAAGGCGGCGAAGCCCCCGAGATGATCTAAAGGGAAAGTTCAAAGGGCGCTCGCCTCGTAAATAAACTACGGGGGCGCAAATCACTCGCCGCCCCCCCCCTACACACACGTATTGTTGGCATCACCTCAAAGAACGATAAGGCGGCATTTTAAGCAGTTTAAAACGTTTAAAAAATCTTTTTTTATACCCCACTTTTGAAAATATATAAATTCAATAGAATTTCGCTAATCTGACCCCTGTTCTGGCATAAAAGGGGCGGGTTACAAGCAAAATGTTTAATGAAGAATTAAATTAAATTTTTATATCCTCTCAAAATTTTGCACTAAACAAATTCTAAATAACAATAATACTTCTTACTCATTAATTTGTAAAAACGACGCTCAGTCTGTTCTTAAGTTATTACAATGGTTTTCACGTCCTTCTGCCAAAGATATTATTGTTATTGAGACAGTCTCCGTTCGAAATGTATTGATGTTCGATGAATCCCACATTAGGTTGAATTCCACCTTATGCAGATTTTTGCAATAAAAAAATTGAATCCTATAAGTGCTATAAATGTTGGTCTATTTGTTTATGAGATTCAGTGTTTCAAAATAGAAGAATATATGATTGTGTACACATGGGAGAGTCCAAGTATTAGGTAATCAATATTTTGTACATTTCATACACTTTCGCCACCTGGTAAGCAAAAATTAACATTGGCTAACATAGGAAAATAAGTACACTAGAAACCCTCCCCTCAAAGGTACTTACGTAATACTTGAACACTTCCTATTATAATTTGCTCATTCTTTTTAACTTTATATTACCATTTTTTATATAATATTATTATATACAACTAGGACTAAAAAAAAAATAGAATGCAAAAAGTCAGTGTGTTCAATATCCTTCAGTAGCTAACTGATTTACTGAATGTATTAAAGGACGAAAAATCAAATTGAACATGTTCAAAATATTTAAAAATACAATATAACTGTGTGCTCATTTTCTAGACCAACACATTCTATTTTTTTTTTTAAAGTTTAGATATCCACAAAATTAGAATATTCGAAAAGGATGGATCTAAATATTAGAATAATTCAAAATTTTCCGATTGGCTAAAAAGAAAGCAAAAAATTAGTGTGCTTTTCGTAGCTGCTGCACTAATTTGTGTGCGATGAATTGTTTGCACTTGAATTTCAACTAATTATTTGCAAACATAGGCGGACCAGGTCCTCCCAAAAGGCGCATACCATGGATTTTTGGAAGGCGTAAGTCCTTGCCTATCGGAGAGAGTCCTATCGCCGATGAGGGCGCACCGCCCCGGGGGCCAGCGACCCAGTCCGCCCCTGAAGATAGGTCGAACGAGCATCATAGGATGAGTTCAAGTATTACGTAAGCAATATTTTTGTCATTTTAACCCTTGCCCCCAAGATGCTTGCGTAATACTTGAACTCTCCCTTATTTGAATCTAAAACGTTTTATATGGTGCATTTACATAGATAAGGCCAAAACTCAGTAATTTATGGACAAGTAATTGAAACGTTCTTAAGCAAGTATATGAGTAGAATACTAAGAAAGTATTGTGATAACCGGAGATTTCAAAATACAGTGAAAATCGTTTATAACGACGCCGGTTATAACGACCAACCGCATATAACGACGGAATTTTTACAAGAAGTTTGGTTTGCTATTCTACTCCATACTAAATATATCGGTTATAACGACATCGTATATAACGACGAAACCTGCTATAACGACGGCGATTTTGTAGTCTACGTAGATTCTAAGTAGGGAAATTCGTATCGGATATAACGACGCGACTTGACAGTCATAAAGCAGAACCACATAGGTTAATTATTAAAATTTAAAGTTAGTTACAAAATTTAAGCTTTATTCTAATCTTGTTTATTTACAAATGTACGAGTAATTTTTATTACTGCTAAACCTGAATATTAAAGATAGTGAACTTAAAAAGTGATTTATCAATTGAATATCACGAGGGTCATATTCTTAAGGGGCCTATTCTATTGTTTCAGCGTAGAGCCCATAAACTCTTAAACCAGGTCTGTCTTGAATCCATTAATATAATAAATATAATTCATTAGATTTGTTTTCGACATTATATACTTTAGTAGTATTTTCTACAATTTCTTCAATTTAAAAAACTAAGGAAGTACTATGTTTTTAGTGTGGTTATAAAACATAATATAAACGGAAAGTAAATTCATTATAATTAAGTATATTTTTATTTAATTTTGAAACCAAAAAGTTTAATAAATTTTACTATCAAAATAATTTATAAAACTCTAGAGTGTACTATACTGCAGGCTACTATGATTTTAAAAAGATATCGCTTATAACGACTATCGGTTATAACGACCGAATTTTCGCGGTCCCTTGAAGGTCGTTATAACCGATTTTCACTGTAATGTCTTCTATGTCAGTTTAAGAAATAAGTGGAGAATGAGAACTGTCGTAAACAAACCTACTGCCGACGGCATTTTCGCAGGAGATGCCAGCAACTAAGTATGAAAGTGTTTAAATCTATGACGACTTTACAGATAAGGTTTTAAATCACGTGTATTTCGGACAAAACCACTTAAGTTGCAAACCAAAGTTTGTTAATGTGTGACGGGGTAAGCAAAGAGCTTTGTGGGCGTAAAGAGGACGGGGAAATGACACAATTTGGTGACGAAATTATATTTTCTATTGTCTCACAGTCATCAGAAAATATATGTTTGACGTCTTAAGTAAGAAACATTTGAGAAAAAGTAAGTGAAAGGCTCAATGAAATTTGCAACTTCTGTCATGATATGGACTTTTATGACTGCAGAGAGTCCAGGTGGTTGAAGAGTATGAAAAGGTCCAGGCATGCATAGTGAGTATTAAAGAATCAATTTTGATGTATATCAAGAAATTTGTGAGCATTTTATACAATCGGCATAGGAAGAGGTGATTCTGATTTCCTTTTTCCAGCTTTTTATCTACACTTCTAAAACTACTATCAGGTGCCTCAAAGGAAAGTAAATAAAATTCGTTGGCGAGCAAATTCACCAGATATAAACCTCATTAAAATTTATGGGGAATTATTAAGGAAGAGAATTTGAAAAAAGAATTCAAAACCTATCTAAGAAATAATACAGAGTTTCACCAGGAGATTCCATAACAAACAGTTATTTCGACACTGGCGTAAGGTTTAAAAACACGACGTTTCGGGAGCCAACTGCTCCCTTTGTCAAGTGAAGGCAGAATGACTTGTTTCTAGCCTGAAAGTTCTTTGGCCAAGTTTTGAAACAAGAAAGACTGTGAAACGCTAACAAATAATATATTAAACAGTTTAGAAGTTATCACAAGAGCTAAGGTACCAGCAACGAAGTACTAATTATCATGGTTTTAAGTTTTGTGCATTTATTTTTGCATTACCCTAATATTTTGAATTGCACTAAAAATTATTATAATGTTGTAAATGTTTTCAAATAAGATTTATTATAATTTATAATACATTTTTATGTGTTTATGTGATTACAAAATTTACGAAGTATGTAGACTGGTGCTAATTCATATTTGGTACTAATTATTGTCTATGCAAAAAAGAAGAATTAAAAATCATTTAATGGATTTTTAAATTCTCTCTCTTTAGATTATTCTAATTCTCCGAATCAGAGTTGCCCTAGGTCAATTTTAAAGATTTAATTTGACGGTTACATCCCATAGCTAAAATTTGTGAATTTACATCTAAACTGACAATTTAAGTTGGCAAATTGATATAATTTAGCAAATTTAATACTTTTACTAAAATTGACAATTTTATAATTGCAGTTTTGTTTCAGTGACTGTAAATTGACAACTTTATTTTTTAATTTAAAGTTGATAATTCTTCCGTTAATTTAAAATTTAATATTTTATCCTCTAATTTGAAATTTTTTTATCCTCTAATTTGAAATTGGCAATTTTTCCTCAAATTTGAAATTGACAATTTTATCCTCAAATTTGAAATTGACAATTTTATCCTCCAATTTGAAATTGAAAATTTTATCCTCCAATTTGAAATTGACAGTTTTATCTTCTAATTTGAAAGTGACAAATTTTCGTCGAATTTGAAATTGAAAATTTTATTCTCAAATTTGAAATTGACTACAATCCTATTAACTGTAGACAATTTTATCCGCCATATAAGCTGAACAATTTTTGCAATACAAAATTATTAATTTGACTTCTAGCTTGGTAAATGGAAGACAGGTCTATGGGATAATTCAATTCCCCGTTCTTTACCTCAAGCTGATCGGCATACTACTATTTTTCACAGATGTTTTAACGCATCCCGCGATCATAAATCTCGCAGTGGACATCATAACGGCAGAGGAGTGTTATTTTTGTGTCTTAACGAACGGTTTTCCATCTAATTTCGCCCTATCATCTGACACTACACGATAAATATGGTTACCATCGGACAAACCGTCGAAATGTTATGTCGCCATAGGAAGGTCTGCCACCCATACCTGTGGTATAACTTACCCTCAGTATGATAATTGCGCTTGGCCAAAGTCCGCATAATTGCTAGTTCGGTCCACTCGTTCATCGGCCACACCTAGGTCTGCGGGTGACATGCATATCCATATCGCACGCGCGACTGGCATAACAATGGGCCAACCAAGAAAAAGGGGGGGAAAAAAGGAAAAAGCGAGGGGAAAAAAAACAGGAAAGTAAAGCAAATTAGGGGCCTCTAAAATCCGCATAAATCATTAAACTTTTTCTTTCGGGAATCATTAGCCGTCGATCATTTCGTCACGTCAGATTATTTTATGAAAAGTGATAATCCACAAGGATGCGAATTATAAAGAGAGAGGTAGGGGATAGGGAAGAGGAGGAGAACCCCCTTTTCTCTCCTCATCTCTCCTTCCTAGAAGAGAAGGAAGTTCAGTAATATAAAAAAAAAGGAAATATATATATCACACTATTTTATTTAGTACAAATCTAGTAGTACAGATGGCATAAAGTTAAATGAAAAATCTAAATATAGTAGAGAAAAAAGGTAGTATAAGAAAGATGTAAGTATGTAAGTAGAAATAAAATTAAAATGAAAAAAAAAAAATAACACTCTAATAAAAGCATGAAATCTTGGAACTGAAACCATCTGTCAATTTACTATTTATCGATTTCCTTGATTTGTAATAAAATTGTATTTAATGTAATTATCTGTGATTTTGATAAGAAATTAATACATTTTTTATTAAGAAGCTTTTCCCATTTCACCCAATAGCAATTGAAGTGGTCGCTTACTGGAAATGCATTCAGTAACAATTACCAACACCATATTTGATTTAACAGTATGTTAAAATTTAATCATATTTTAAACAAAAGGGACTAACTTCAATCCTTTTTAAAGTGTTATATCGATTACCCCTCATTCGATACGATTAGAAAAGATCGAAACCCTTGTGATAGTGAATAATGATTCCTCGTTCAGCTGAGTTCCGATAGCGAACGCGATAGCGAGTGACGTAGACTCTCATGCTGTCTGACAGACCTGTCTATGATGTCGTGTCACGTCTAGTATATCCTGTCAACGACGACTACGTATCTACTGGACAGAACGCATTGGGCTGGACATGTGGAGCTTCCTCCTTCACTCTCAGGGGGGTTAGCCTTTACCACAAACGGAGTATCAGTTACAACACGGAAACTACAGCATATACTATTACGCTCCCTAATCCTTTACAACACAGAGGGTAAACTAGGATATAAAGTAGAATCATCAAAAAGTGCAAGTGGATATCTATTTAGATGTGTTTTTGATTCTTTGAACGCATGTTACAAAACTGGGCTATCTTTATTATTTGTCTTCATCAAAATGCATGCCAAATGATTAGTTTAGATAATATGTATCTATGCTTGAATTCAAGCATTCACTCAAGTGCACATACAATTTCTGCCAATCAATTAATACAAGTGCAGCTTAAAAAAAAAGGGAGGTTTAATTACATATTTTACGACAGAGGAATTACATTATTGCATTATTTGCATTACATATATATTACATCATTGCATTATTTACATTACATATATATTACATTATTACATAATTACATTATTTTTCGAGCATAATCTATCAAAGAGACAGAGGCGGATTAAGCCTATTGGAGGCTCCTGGCGGTAAAAATTTAGAAGCCCTTAGACAATGGCGTAACGCAAAGTCTCAAATCCCGCAACATTTCAGGCCCCTTTACGAAAATTAATTTGTGTAAATATATATATTAAAAATACTCTTGTTGAAACATGGAAGTAAATAATGTAATGTAATACACGTATATAATACATAATGTATTATATATATATATATATATATATATATATATATATATATGGCCAGCAAAAGGGTTATATATATTTGCAGAAATTATTGTATAATAAATTCCCCCTACGAAAACTCACAAAAGTCTCGCCCCGGAGGCTTTTCTGTGTTGACCAATGTTTGGCAATTGTGTTATCCCTGCTATGACGGGTAATAATATCTTACAGTACATTCCAGTTTCTGCCTCGTTCGATATCGCAAACAGTTATAACAGGAAATATGACGCTTTACGAGAAGAGAACTTCACGCTCCCTCGTTCAAGGTCAACGAACAACTCAAAATGGAACTCTTTCCATGAGAAGAGGGTAACGGCGATGAAACATCAAAACCGTTACATATACCAATTAACGGAAATCAGAATAACTTATGGCCTAACGTTTTACACAGCAGAATGCAGCACTGTTTTGCACATCTAGTTGTAACATTAAGTCATTTTCACCGAATTTTGAGTTGTAACACTTTCGTTGCAAGGGTGCCACATGTCTAGTATTAGTCACCGTTTCACGAAGTAAGGTTCTGATGCAAAGCGTATACTATAAATTCAAAACTCGTCTAGATTTTATAATTTTTTGATATTGAGTTCAATTTTAAAGGCAATGAAAACAGCTAAAGTAAATACGCGTAATGAGTTTGCCACAGTTGGAAACCGTTTATTTTACTTTATATTTTACCTAAAGATTAAAAGAAATCCTTATTAACTAAAAAATATTATTTTTTTATTTACATATTTTAGGGAAAATAAACGACGACAAAAGGGGCCTTCTTTTTCCCGGGGTCCCCGCCTGGCGGGGGTTATCAGTACGCCACTGCTCTTAGACCCAAGCCCCAAAATAAAAAATATGTGTAAGGAACTGATGACTTTTTCGGGAAGATTTCAGTAGTAAATTTTTAGTGAGTTCCTTAAACCGGCAATATGTAACTAATAATAAACTCAACGTTTCAAGAAAAATCAGAAACTATTTTAAAACATTTAACAGTAAACTAAGTTACCACAGTGCTTAAAAAATGTTTTGTATATGAATTTGCGTCTTGATTTCTCTTTGGAAAATTCATCAATTACTTTTTGCAATATCTATTTCGTCCAAAATTTCTTGTTCTAGGTATAATATGGCCATGTTGTTCAATCTGTCTTCTCCTATCGTACTCCTTAGATAGTTTTAACGCATTTAAAACCGAAAAATATTTTTCACCTGACTCATTTGATATTGGTATTGTTAAAAATATTTTCGAAATAATCTCTACATGAGGAAAAGTTCCACTCTCTCTTTATACACTTCGAACTATTATTCAATAGCACTTCTGGCTATTTATTTATCAACACTTCTGGTTATTTATTTATCAGTTTCTTATATTCTTATTATTTCTCATGTTTTAATAACATATATTAATATTCTTTATAAATGTTCTTGCGAACTTCTTTTATCATTTATAACTTTTTAATATCACTTAATAGCACGCCTCCAAAAATCTTTTTTCCTTCTTTAATCTACATAATTATTATTATTCATAACTTTTACAAAAATAGAGTAAACAACACTTACAATTCGATTGGACTCTTTACGTCCTGGTATGTATATCCAAGCGATATATACTCACTAATAAATACTTCAATAATAATGATGCAGCAATAATCCTGTTGATTATATGCGCCCAATAAGATGCAAACACTTTATTTCCTTTTTAA
>QLNU02014176.1:23569341-23584473 GCA_006491805.2 Dysdera silvatica | reverse complement strand
ATTAAATATTGAATCTTTCGCTTTTTGTGTTGTGGTAGTTTTTAACTAGGAATCTCTCGAGTTGAGGGCCCTGACGGCCCCCCAGAGCCGCCAGCCACTTAATCCGCCACTGCAAAGAGAGGGTCTGCAGGAAACTCATTTCTGAAAGAGAAGATGCGTGTATATTATTTCTTCGCCCAAGCTTTTTATTTTAAATATGCGTTTAAAATTGTCCTTTTAATTTTCAATATAAAATGAATTGATGTGAAATCCCTTTCAATCAAAAATCAGTCACTGATATGGATAATTCATATTATGAAAACTAATGATTATTGTCATTTCATTATAAAGGTACTTGATACACTCGGATCACTTTCATTTCACCTCAGCATTTATATAATATTTAATGATGGTTGACATGATATTTGTCATAGATCAGTTTCCTTTCGGCAAGACTATATTTAACATGCATCACTTATCGTATTGTAACATATTTAATGCACATTGTTCTCGCTGGAAAGTAATCAATATAATCAAATTTTCACACTTTTTCCTCCCAGGAACGTGATTTGTTGTTTGATAAATAAAAAATAGGCGCTGGACAAAATATAATACTTAACAAATATTACTTACTAACATCGCTTTAGCCATACCATCCACTAGATCTATATTATGATGATTAAAACCCACAGCAAAAGGAACTCTTCTTTTCTAAACATGCAGTAGGCTAAAATAAGAATTATTTTTTCGTTGTTAGGGAAACGGCAATGTTTTATTCATTTTTCCATTTCCGGTATTCAACCCCGGGTTTTAAGCTTGCGTTAATACCTCCAATTACAATTGTAGTTTTCATTTACTATCAATCTCAGTATTAACGAACTCTTATTTAAATGATATAATACTCTACAGATGTGGAGCTTATATTAGATACTTATAAGTCCCTTTAATCAACTATAAAAACGCATAAAAGTAAGCAAAAACTTAAAATCCATAAGTTACAAAATGATTAAAAGCTGTTTCGATGGACAACGCGCCCCTTCATCAGAATAAGATAACGAAAGATTACATGTATCCCAATCAATACCTGACTCTTGCTTTTATCGATAACTGCCGAGTGAATACTTGAAGCAAAATGGACCAATCAAGGAAAGCGTCATTTAAATCTTGGCTTTGTAATTGGCCAATGGGAATGCGTTTCCCTTTCCATTTTAAAAAGCGTCATCCACATGAAAAGACTGGACAAACATCAGACGAAAACTGAGTTGACTAATAGCAGAGAAGGACTTGCTTTCAGTCTATGGATGGGTGTTGTCTTGTGCGAGCGGAGATTAGAGGCGCGGCAATTAACGGGCGGCTGTTAGTAATTAAAGAGCCTCTTCATATTTAATTAAGCCGCCGATAATGAAGGAACTCGGCCTTTATCGTCTTTAGTCACTCACTCATCCGCTCGTGAGTAACCCCAACTTCCTTCTCCACGATCGATACGGCCCTATCTTTTTGGCGACATTGACAGAAAAGCGCCAGTTCGGCGCGATTTCCTTATTAGTCAAATACACAGTAAAAACCCCTCTTAAAGGACGCCTCTCATGAACGGTCAGATAGGAATTTCCCGGTAAGAAATTTCTTCGCAAAAATACCCTTCTTTCACGGACAGTTTTTTCTGTCCGGCAAGTGTCCGTCCATGAGGGGTTTTACTGCATTTATTTCTTTAAAGTTTGCAAAATTTAAAAAATAATTATTCGAATTTTGAAACTGGGAATAAACGAAGTCACCTTTACGTCCGAAATTTAACATAATTATGTTTACACTGAATTTATTTGAAATAACTAAAATAATTATATTGTGGCTAACCACATAATTCGATCACCTTAACTTTTAACGGTATTTTCATAATAGTATTAAACCTTTGCACTCCACTGGCTCCGCTGGAGCGACATTCAGTATATGGCTTTGAATTCCTTTGGCTAAATAGCCTGGAGTGCAAAGGGTTAAGAAGTACGTATAATGATCGACATTAGCTTGTTCAAAAGCTCTTTCGACAAAAGAACCCCAACTTATAATAATAAAGCGGGGTTCCACATTATATCGGTTAGGAAACCAGTTTAAGGAACCCAGCAGGTCGTAATAGCGGAGACTTTCCATATACGTATATACATCTTCCAAATAGTGAAATTGACACAACTGAATATTAGGAATATTTGCCACACGGAGAAGGTTGCATAACATATAGAAGACTGCCCACTTGTCAGTCGTATGGCGATAAGTTACTCCATCATAGTGACACCTGCGACTCACGCAAACTAGAAATGTGAGAGAGAGTTAACGACACTCGTTACAAAAACCCGTTACTCCAAAGCTTTGTAATATGTCACTAACGATTACATTTTGACAGCATACGATTTTGGTGGTGGAAGAAAGCGATCCATCGTGAAATACAATATTCGCATGTTGACACTATGTAAGACACCTGCATTTCTGAAGTACACTACATGGGCTCTCCGCAGTATCATTAAATTGATTGTAAAGTTCTTCGAAAAATGACCATTATGTGCAGAACGTAGCTAGATGGTTCTGTACCATGTGTGTATGTATAATACAGCTTGGAATAAAGGTTTCCTGCTCCAGGAAATACTAAATTTATACTTACTGGTACTTATTTAAACACCGCAACGGATTTCCCGGAAGAATTCTATATTGGTTTTCAAGTTTTGTGCTCATCCCCCCCCCCTCCCGAAAAAAAAATTATGGACCTGTCCTCGCACACATTATACATAAAACATTATATACAGTATTAAATATAACCAGGTTAAAAGATACATCGATCTTTTTCTTTATGACCATTGCAATTGGGTGGGTGGTTAACCTTCGCCTCTTTCAAAAATAAATCCAATCATCGATGATTTTCTAATTCCGCTTATTATTCTCACGCATATTACACTTCAAAATTAATTTTGGATTGAATTACTCTAACTTTTACTTATACGTCTCCCTCATTTACGCGTCGTTTATGGCCGATGTACGCCGGCGTAGAAGTGAGAAGTTACTGAACATTATATTATATGAATCTGTTAGTTTTCATAGTAGAAAGTAGTTATAAAATTGTTAATTTGCTACATTATGCCATTAAATAAATGTACTGATATTTATTTTTTAGTTTCATGCGTTTTCTTGGGGAACAAACAGGCCGGCTAGCTAAAACTGTTGATCGAGCCTTGTTTCAGTCAGTTGAGTACTTTCAGTCAGTTTCCCTGTTCAGTAATACTTTACCGGAAAGTGCTTAGATGCTCGGACATTGCGTAAGTTCATTTTCGTCATCAGATACGTGGCTGACCACAGCCTTGTTGGGTCCATTAATCTACTCAGGAAGTAGCCCTTCCGGACGTTCAGAATTTGACATAGCCGGTCATCAGTTTCATCATGTATGGCCATGTCTACAAGATACTTAAATCACGGATGATTTAACTTCGCACCAACCTGAGAAATCGTCTTGCTGGCAAACATTTGCCATTTTCATCTTTAATGGATGTTGGAGATTAAAGCATAAGGGGCAATTTAACAGGCGGCATGACCAGCCCAACTGAAAGTACGCGGTACTGATTACACCTTCTTTTACAGCATTGGAGAGGCAAGCTGCATCAAAATCTACAGTTTTCAGGGGAATATGAACCCCTTTCATTCTGGAAACCAAACCCCGGACTCCGGATATGTGGAAGGAAACCGACATGCGCTGGAAGCGAACCCGGATAATTCACATGAGAGCCAAGTCACTACCGGTTCGCCATCTCAGAGCTTACTGATTAGAGACTCGGTTAATTTCCTGAAGTGGGTTATCTCTCGCAGCGAAAACAGAGGCCTAAACAAAGTAAGCCTCAATGCAAAATTCAGTATAGGAACTCCTGGATAACAAAACAGTGTGTGCATTTACCAATTGCATTGCAACTTCAGTGTACTGTTGCCACAAGCGTACGCAGAAAATTCATAAGGTGGTTGTTCGCTTAATGAGGGGTGTTATTGAGCTACAGCTCATGTATTCCTATGTTAAATATAAATTTCATTGCAATGGGGCGTTAAAACACCCATCATCACCCCCTGCGTACGCCAGTGGCTGTTGCATACGTCAAAAGCGCACCAGGTACACTGCCCTGGAAGCAATAACTATGCCAATACTACTTTCGTTCCATTATTTGCAATTTTTCCATAATCTGTGTGTACCGGCGCCGTTAGTGGGCGTACAGGGGGACCCGTCCCCCCCAATGTTGGCATTAGGGTTCCATATCCTCCCTTCAATTTCAAACAAAATGCCTTTTACTGGTATATTGTCCCCCCGCCCCCAATATTTTTATGCCATCGGCGCCGTTAGCTGTGTAACTTACCAATAATAGACATGTTTCGTGTGAAAAAATTATTTTTCGTAATAAGTACTAAATTCCTAATGAATTTGGTCATAAATGCAAATTAAAATTTAAATTTTTACTTAATTTCGTTTGCTTTGTTGGTAATTTTTATGTATCTTGACGTTTCGGCTTGTTTCTGAGCAAATTTTTTTCAGAAGATTGTAAAGGAAGAAAAGTGATTTCAAACACAAGTTGGTGAAACATAAAAAATGTTTTTGACAGTAGAGAGCCACTTCAATACATCCATCGTGTGATTCCTTTTCATTTACATAATATTCCGAAAAAATTTATTCATATCCGTTGGGGAAGGTGTTAAAATACGCTCCTCAAAACATCCGTTTATAGAAAGCACGTTATATAAAATATCCCATTATAAATTTGCAACTCAGTAATAATCATAGGCGTAGAGTTATATGTGCCCGTAGGGCCCGAACTCCCTCTTCCAATAATTTGATCCAAGTTGCAATTTTACGCATATTAATGCTTGTAACATGAGCTTGGGTCTCTCCAGAAGTTTTGAAAGCTCTACGTTCGTGATCATAATAATAAATAATCAAATGAAAGAAAATTGCCTAAGGTCGATATTTAAATTTAGCAGGTTTCAATTAACATCAACCCACAACTCTCTAATTCGTAAGTAACTTGGTAGGTTTTCAGCTTGAAGAATAGTCATCATCATTGCATTTACGGAAGACCTTTACCTTACCCTTTTTATTGCAGACAGACAGACAGACAGATAGATAGATAGATAGATAGATAGATAGATAGATAGATAGATAGATAGATAGATAGATAGATAGATAGATAGATAGATAGATAGATAGATAGATAGATAGATAGATAGATAGATAGATAGATAGATAGATAGATAGATAGATAGATAGATAGATAGATAGATAGATAGATAGATAGATAGATAGATAGATAGACATAGATATAGATAGGCAGGTAGGCATTGCTTATGGTTTTACTGTTACTAAAAAACCGGATCCTCTCATTAAGAACCCCTCCCTATCTTTCCCTCCAGTTGGCGTCCCCGAATGCAATCATGTTACATACCTATATCCAGTAATAATGAAAATAAAGTCTATGAATAAGTCATGCACACAATTAGGTAATGTGGGCAACGAACGTGTTCGGGGTGAGGGAAAGGAAAGAGGTGGAGGAAAAGTTGTAAAGGAATTGAAAGACAAATCCGCTATTAATCGATTTCTGAATTTTACATTTCATGTTCATTAATTTTTCAATTAAGAGCACTCATTATTTTTAAAATCGCTATTGCCTGACTTATTGAGGCAGCTCAAAAATTATTATTATTTTAACTATATAATCGAAAGCAGTTTAAATACTAACGATATCTTCCCCAAAAGTATTTAACAATTCAAAATTGTAAAACACAAATACGTATCCAAATGTCTCCTAACTTAGTTTAATAATTAACTTCGTTGCGATTAATTACGACAAGATTCTTTAATTAATTGCGTTATACAAATTATCTCGATAATTGATCATTTATCGGATATCTAATGCCATCACAAGCTGTAGGGTATAGAAAAGATTCATATGGCTGGAGGGCTATTTTGCCTGCCGAACGATGAATAATGCATTCCGAAATTATTGTTCATTTCATCAATAATTTAATATTACCGCGATAATTCGAGAGAAAGATAGTATCGCTAGAATCAGACGTTTTATCTATTTATTTAGCGAAGATATTAATTTTCAATTCTTTCGTTTCGTTAAGTAACTTTGATAATAAAAAGTAGCTTGGAAATTGGAATATAATCTGATTAGATAAAAATCTCGAAAATTTTATAATTTCACACTAATTTCGCAAAATTATAAAGCAATCTGTATGCACGAATGCAAGTAAACGGTGAACAAGCGTCATTAAATGAACGAACAACGTATGAACTTGATTAGGAAATTGGCATGTAATCACTGCCGGATAATTGACTGTTTCGAGATCATTAAGCATTCATGCTTATTGCTATCTTTGAAATGTATCAATTGTATTCAGCTTTAAAGAAAAAAAAATCGCTATTCCCCCTCCTCCATCCAGCATTCTTTAAAGATGGGAAATTGTCATGTGAAAATGATGAACATGAATGTGCTTACCTAAAATACCATTTTAAATATTTACATGTATGTTCAGGATATAGTTGCTTATACGCAGGAATGTGTTATAGCATAAGCAGGAAAAAAAAAAAAGAAGAACAAATATCTAGGTGCCGCTTTTTTGAAGGAGTTCAGCTAAGTGAAACTGAACGTCACCTCAAATGGTTTGTTTGTTTTTTGGTTTTACGGCTCAAAGACTACAGTGGTCATGCTGCGCCGGGACCTACAGTTTTCCGAGGAATCCGAACCTCTTAAGGCCTGGGGAACCAAACCCCGGACTACAGTGAGCAGTGCGATCTTTTATGAGATCTCTGAGTAAGCGTTCTTTTTGCACTGCTGGGAGTCGAACCCGGATTAGCCGCGCAATAGGAGAACGCGTTACCACACTGCGCCACCTCAAATGCGAATGGAAAATATCGTTTTCAGTATTAGGAAGCGTTCAAGTAGTACGTAAGCAACTGTGGGGGTGAGGAGGGATACAAAATGGCCAAAATATTGCTTACGTAATACTTGAACTCACCCTTACGATTTAAAAATTTCTCAAGTTAGTCGAAATTAAGTTATCTAGTTGTATATATGTGCATAGAAAAAATGAGCTGGATTGGAATCCCAAAAATGGTTGATACGACGCTGTTAAAGATTGGTCGGGGGGCGGTCAATGGAAAAATAAATTAAAAACCATTAAAAATTATATATACAATGGCTAGACAGTTGCATGTAAACATTTACTTACATGTGTCTGTATATATATATACATTTATTTATTCTTTCAGGTTTGATGAAGGTTGTATTTATGTATTTTCTGAGGACCTACAACATCGTTTGGTCGTTAGACAATTTTTTATGTGTGTTTTTATAAGTAAAGACACATAATTTATAAGCGTAAGTACGGTTGTCTTTACTTATAAATCGAATCTGCGTAATGCTACGTCAAATTATCTTACATAATTATCTATGTATTGATATGTTGATTGAATAATGTAGAGAATACATAAATAAAAATTCTTCTTCTTATTATTAATTTACCATATAAGGGGCCCAGAAAAATATATGTCTAGGGCCCCATAAAATTAATTAATTAATCAATTTTACCCCGTTTATTTCTATATTTATCTCTTTCTACTTCTAAACATTACATAAATAAATACCTGATTTCTCTCTCATATTGAGTGCATATAAAACATCACGTAGTCAGGTACAAACCGAAATGCCGAATACTTTAGACCCCCTCGAAATTCTAGCTGACTATAGATAGATAATTCGCGGGATATAAATTACGTTCTTGTCTATGATAATTTCCCCATCAAGTATTCCCTTTATATGCCAAGTAGGGAAAAAAGAACAAAGGAAAGGGAAAAAAGGACTGAAAAAGAGACCTACAGTGTTTGGATTTGTACAAAACTACCCTTTGTTTGAAAGCTCATGATGCCAAAAAATGGACACTGTTCCTTTGCCAGTGTTGTTCCACTTCCCTTCATAAATAAAAGGGTTAACAGAGAGTTGGGTGTTCTGAAAATGTCTTTAGGAAATGGGGGTTCATTAATATTCATGCTGTAACCAGGGTCCCTCATTCAACATAATTTGTTTACGGGACACGTCGTACATGGTGACGAACAGTGATTGACAGGTGGGCCAGCACCTCCTACCTTGAAAGGCACACCCAATCAGAGGCGGATTCTAATCTGACTGGTCGCCCATTCAACTTTCCCATCAGCCAATGATATAGGTCGTCATCGTCAAAGTTTGATTGCTGCGGCTATTGCCACCGACCAATAATAGAGTATAATGGCGGTATGACGAAGGTTACGAATTACCCAATGGCTTTATGTCCTTAATGTACAGCTATCTTTCCCCAAGCGCTACAAACTCAACCATGAATAATAACAAATATAATTATTATCATTATTAATGTGGTTCTAAACCATTAATAACTACAAAAATTGAAGTGAGATCAAAACAACAAATGTCACGTCCATGAGAATCGGCCAAAATTTTCATCAAAACGACTTCATAAAATTAACCACGGTTTCCTGTATTTTCAAGATAATCAACAAAAAGTAGGAGTAAGAGCATTTAAAGAATACAGCGGAACCCGCATTATCCGAACCAAAGGTAGCGGACAAATTTCGGATGAGCTAAATGTCGCCTAATCCGAAACTTCAGTTTTCAATAAAACGCTATAGAGACATTTGTACCCACACCAATTATACAAAACGCGTTCATAATTACAAACATATTCTACTGATTATGAAAGAGCCATGCAAAGTATTAAGATATTATCTGTTTTAGAAATAGTCCGATATCTTTTTACATGATCTGATATATACATTGTATATGCATATAATGGAACTTGGTAAAGTGACTACTTTGCGGCGCAGTATAGCCCAGATGCTCTTGCGCCATAAAACACCTAAACAAACAGACTGCTTTGGTAAATTGACGCCCTGAAGAAATTGATTACATTTTATAAGAGAGAGCTGGTAGGGACATCGTTATGCCTATATCAAAATCTGCCGTGTGTAGTGACGATTTGTCTACCATTGCAGTGCAGTCCTAAAGGTGGCCACTTCACGCAGGTTCTACTATATTTTTATACCCGCCCATTGGCTACTATTTATATTAATTTCTCTCCGAAGACCGGAGTGAATTACATAGAAAACACAAAGGTAAGTTTTTTACCGAAAACATTCAAAGAATGTCTATTAAAACACGAATATAAAAAAAAATAAATGCAGCAGGCTATTTCGGTTAACGTGAATTTTGATCAAGTGAAGTTCGAATTATCGGGGTTCTACTGTATTGTGAATGATCTCATAAAGAATTATAGCAATCTATTAACGATCTTTTAATCATTTTATGGACAATAATTAAAATCTGCACCAATCACAAAAAACACTTAATTCGCGTGTATATTAAGGACTTCCACTCATGAATAGAGATATCAGAGACAGTTGGAGATAATAAGGGACGATTACGAAGACGATTAGACCTTTAACGATAATGGCCACAAAGTGAGAATCTTCAATTATCATTAAAGATTACAAAATGGTAGTCAGCTGATATCAGTTCACAAACAACTCCTGACAAGGCATAATTATATACTTTTGCCACATACTTATTGCAAAAAAAGCAAATTTACGAGGTCATGTGAAAAAACTCTACACAAATACATATCAACCTGCACAAGAATGGTCTTGTTAACTATTTAATGTCTATGTGCATTTTATGTTGGATTTACGAAGATTGTTTTAAGACTATTAAGAAATTATTAATAAAAATACAGATAATTATTAATGAAAATACAGATAATTATTAATAAAAATACAGATAATTATTAATAAAACTGAACATGGCTCCTGAACTTTTTGCAAAAGGCGTAAATTAAAATTTTTTGGTACTTGTGAATATAAAAATAGCTATTTCTGGGGCTATTCATTAATTTTTATTGGAAGAAATTCATTTATTTATAAATATTTACACATATACAATAAAACCTTCATATATCGAAAGGTCGTCTGTTTCATAAAAAACTTCCGATATATATATATAGTAAATATTTTTTATACATATGTATTATGTAGTATATTTTAATTAGGGACTATAAATATGCCTTCTTCATTATTAACAAACGAATATAAATCACCTTATATAATATTTATAAGTATACATACACACACACGTATATATATTTGTTCAATTAAATTTCATAATGTAAGATATTATTACCCTTCTCAGGGATAACACAATGGCCAACTGTTTAACACTTAAAGTCACTGGGCACACATAAAGCCACCACTTAACACATAAAGCCACTGGGTCATGCTATTTGCAATTAAACTTTATAATGTAAGCTATTACTACCAGTCTAAGAGTTCATACAATTGCCAACTGTACCCATAAAGCCATTGGGTAGCATAAAGCCACAACTTAAAACACATAAAGCCACTGGGTAGCATAAAGCCACAACTTAATACATAAAGCCACTGGGTAGCATAAAGCCACAACTTAACATATAAAGCCACTGGGTAGTATAAGGCCGCAACTTAACACATAAAGCCACAACTTAACACATAAAGCTACAACTTAACACATAAAGTTACAGCTTAACACGTGAATCTACAATTTAACACATAAAGCACATGGGGCTATGCTTTTTGCAATTAACTCTTATAATGTAAAATATTATTATCCTTTTCAGAGTTAATACAACTGCCCACGGTTTAACACATAACGCCACTGGGCACACATAAAGCCACTGGGGCATGCTTTTTGCAATTAAACTTTATAATGTAAGATATTATTCCCTTCTCAGATTTCATATAATTGCCAACTGTACATATAAATCCACAACTTAATACATAAAGCCACTAAGGCATGACCTTTGTAATTTTCCTTGTGGAAATTGAGATGGCTCATGATTTTTAACGTCCATGTATAAGCTGAAATTAGAGCTTTATTTCAAAGTATAAAAGCTCTAGTTTAAGCTCATACGTGAGGGTCAAATATCATTAGTCAAACTTTATATTGCTTTCCTACACAACAAATTTAGGTACTAATTCGTTGTAAAGCTGTTTGCACTTATTAAATTCGTGAAATACATCATCTAAGTCAGTTTTTGCGAATTGAAAGCCGCGATGTTTTAGAACATTTCCTGTAAAGTGCTGTATCTCCAAAGGTTTTCATAACGCGTTCCTGTTTCTTTTTATAATTATTAACACCGTGCCTGAGGGAACAAAACATTTAAAGGCAATAGCTTTTTTTTAGCGCATTTTCTGTTATTCTACGTTTTTCAACAACTTTACTTTTTCTACAATACTGGGAGATTTTCTTTTTCGCCGTCACAGGTGAAAGTTTTTGATATATCTTTAAAAAAATTTGATATATAGTAATCTTTTCGATATACAGAAACAGTTTTTTAATGCAATAACCACAAGGATTTACAAAAATTTCGTTATATAGATTTTCAATACACAGAATTTCTATATATTGAAGCTCTATTTTGCATACTCAGCGTTCCGTTGAATTTTAATGGGACTACCTCCATATTTTTAAAATTACTTTCATATGGGTGTTTGCATCGTACTTAGGAATATTTTATGGTTTTAAACTGAAAAATACTCTTTATTTATTTAAATTACATATTTATAATAAATAGATAAACACGTGAGACTGGCCTCACTTTCCGATCATCCAATGCTTCCCGTATGCACTTCTACTGTATGTGATCTTCCACTTTACATATACCGCAGAACCTTCCTTAAGTGACTAACTTTGGGACCGGACAGAAATTGTCACCATAAACAGATAGTCCCTTTACGCCACAGACTTTGGTACAGGCATCACTAAGTCTCTACAGTACCTTCTTATAAAAAGTTGTCACTTTATTCAAGTTGTCACTTTACTCAAGTTGTCACTTTATTCAAGTTGTCACTTTATTATCAAAAAGTTGTCACTTTATTCAAGTGGTCACTTTATTCAAGTGGTCACTTCATTCAAGTGGTCACTTCATTCAAGTGGTCATTTTATTCAAGTGACCAGTTAACTAAGTTGGTCACTTAACCAGGTTTCACTATATATGATATTTTATATTTAAATTTCCAGTAGCTGAAATTTTCTGTACTCTGACGTTTCAACATTTGACACGTCCAATACTTACTGCTCCAGCTTTCCATCAACGCTCTCGCTATAAACTTTCACCTTCTTCTATCCCGCATTTTCTCCGCGTGATTAGGCGCAGTATAGCCCAGATGCTCTCCTAAAAAGCCAAACAAACAAACAAACAAACTTCATGATTAAGAACCAAAAAGTTACACTTTATTTATATACCACCGCGGATGCGATATTCGCCGATGTGTCTGATGGTATACAAGTAATAGAGGAGTCCCGACATAGGCTTAAATTTATATCGGCCCAGCCACCCCACAAAATAATTTAAAATAAATCGCATTTTACATATATTGTAATGCATATAATAGGTGTTTTCCCTCCGAATGACTTTGAAAACTCTACGTTCCTGAACTCAGCACATAAAAAGGTGGGTTTCATAAAAATATATTTAATTTTATTAGGAAATGTTTCAAGTATAACGAGGAAGGGTCTATTGGAAATTGAATAATGTTCGAGAATCTTTGTTGCATAAACGTCGGGTACAAACGAAATCATCATTAAACTACAGGCAAAAACGAATGAAAATTTTTCGATTTCTATTAAAATTTATGAAGTTATATCTGATTAATAGCCGTGACTTTGTAATTGAGGGCTTCGGAAAGTTTATTTCTGTTTAATTTACGTCTTCAAAACAACAGATCATCGGTCACACGCGAAATCTACAATAAAACTGCTAAATGGATCCATCGTTGAGAACCATTGGATATTTATTACGCTAGCGAAGAATAAAAAATGCTAGCGAATAATAAAAAAAAGGGAAACTGAACGGAATAATGACCAGAAGAAAAAGAAAATTGCCCGCTATTGAATATCGTCAATTTTCAATCCATTACCTCAACGGCACTCATACGGAAACGAATGAATGAGAAAAAGAGAAAGATAGAAATGTTTCGAAAGATACTAAAAAAAGAATAAAATACAGACAAGTTCTGCTCTTTCCTTTTCCTGGCTTTTTGCTGATAAATTATTAGCGATGGAGGTGTGTGCAACGAAAAGAAGAACCTTGTTCTCCGGTTGCGGTCGAAAGACCGGGGGTTAAATTGGTTTCTAATTGCGTTGAACCTTTCCTTTAGTGGCATTTCTTTTCCAGCTCCGTTGTCTTTTTCTCCGATTCACACGATTGTTTTGCTTCTGCTCAATACTTATTGATTCTTCCATGAAGTTCCTTGGCGATCCTGAAAAGGCATGGGTGTCTCATGCCTTTTCAGGATCGCCAAGGCATGGGTGTCTCATGATTGGATAAAAAATTCGTGCCCGCTCGCGACGACACGGAAAAAGTGACACGAATCGTTTAAATATTTGTCGCTGTTACTTTCGCACGTCAATTTCAAGAAACGGAAAAATTGGGGGGGGGGGGCATTTGGGTGGAACAGAGGCTAAGCGAAAATGGCGGCTGACAACTTCAGTAGAAAAAGAGAAACAGCCAGGACAAAAATGCGAAATGAAATCAGTGATTTCACCTCCCCCCATAAAGCTTCCCGCCGTTTAGATAATAATTCCCTACGCTTAGGTTTTTTATTTGAAAATAGGGAAAAGGGGGTACCGATCCCCTTTACACTCCATTGTAGCTAACGCCCACGACACACGCCACCTCGCGTGTTATATTTGAACCCTCTCCATACCTCCCATCAGTGTTTACATATTGGACTGAAGGATGGAAAAAGGTGTGTGGGGAAGAAGTTGTGCAGAAACCGGAGGAGGAAAAAATAGGGAGTAACAAAAAAAAAGGGAAAAAATAGGGGAAAACCGTTGGCTGTCCTGTTAAGGCATTTTTTGGTCGATGTAGTTTGTCGCAAAGAAATACACGCAAAAGCCGCAATGGAATTGTCGGAGTGCGGCTTTTGTTCTTAGACGTTCGTGGAGCTAAAAGTAAGACCCGAGAAAAATCTAGTTTTTTTTTTCTTTTTTTAGTATATACATCAGAACAGATGTGTCCGATTTTTCCCTCTGCCTTTTGCTCTTCTAGTTTTTCCCCAAAGTTGTTCACAAATCTTTTCGATGCATGCCCCTTTCATATGTTTCGGACCCAGCACTTCAAAATGGCTCAAGCTTCCAGGTTCATTTTTAAATATGGATCCTTTCTTCATGCTTTTTGGTGGGCATATATGCATTATCATCATATTTATTATTATTAGTGCACACTGTTGATCTTAATTCTGGATAACTCGGTTACAAATCATCCCAGTATGTTTCATCTATATTGACTATAGCCTTTTCCTTGGCCTGTTTTCCTTTTAATGAACGAAAGGCGAAAATGAGAGGAGGATAGGCCTCCTTCCTTTAAATCCTTCTTCTTCTTTTTTTTTTATCAACGACAATAGAACTTATGTCCGGATAATAATAACATTAATTATCATATCATCATCATCATATTCAACCATTATCTATCCACTGCTGGATGAAGGTCTCTCCAAATGCTTTCCACACAAGTCTATCCTGAGCAATTCGCTTCCACGTCACCCCAACCTGTTTTCTTATTTCATCCACCCATCTAGTTTGAGGACGTTTTCTAGGTCTTCGGTGGTCTCTTGGAATCCAGTTCAGAATTTCTGTTGTCCATCGTTGATCAGTTCTTCTTGCAATATGCCCAGCCCATCGCCATTTCAGCCCTTTTACTTTAACAATGATGTCCTCTACTCTAGTTTGCTCTCTCACCCAAGTGTTCCTTTTTCGATCTCTCCTAGTTATTCCAAGCATGCACCTCTCCATGCTCCTTTGCGTTGTCTGTAACTTTCGTATTGCTCCAACTGTTAGACTCCATGTCTCTGATCCATAAGAGAGGACTGGCAATACACACTGGTTGAAGACCTTTCTTTTTAGACACAAAGGCAATTTCCCCTTCAGGATAAAACTGTTTCTTCCAAATGCACTCCAGCCAAGTTTAATACGTCTGTTGAGTTCTTTCATAATGTTGCCATCCATTGAAATCAGCTGGCCAAGGTAAATATATGAATCAGCAATTTCTAGCTCAATG
>QLNU02014176.1:23531549-23569241 GCA_006491805.2 Dysdera silvatica | reverse complement strand
GGTGAAATTATGTCTAATTCCTCCATTATGTTGACACACCAGAAACCATGGCCCCTAGTCTCAAGGTGCTGGAGTGCTCCTGATCAAGGCAGCGGTCAGTGTGGCATGAAAGCAGGGGGTGCTAAGAATCACTGGAATGGCCCAGGCTGCCGTTTGTTATTGACCTTGGCTACGTTTAATGGACGATCCCTTGCTTCTGAAGCAAAACTTCAGGAATTGGAAGAGGAACTAGACAAGATCAAATGGGACATTGTAGGACTCAGTGAAGTTAGAAGAAAAGGTGAAGAGTTGGTGGAACTGAAAAGCGGACATTTGTTTTACTATAGAGGAACGGAAACTGGAAGAACAAGTGGTGTTGGCTTCTTAATCAACAAAAGAATTAAAGACTGTCTTCTGGAAGTTGAAAGTACATCAGATCGAGCAGCGAGGCTTGTTGTTCAACTAACCCAGCGATACCAACTTCAAATAGTACAGGTATATGCACCAACATCAAGCCATACCGACGAAGAGGTTGAAGAATTTTATGAAGAAATCAAAGAGTTACACACCAAAGGGAAACAACATATCAAGCTCATCATGGGGGATTTCAATGCAAGAATTGGACAACAGGAACAAGGAGAGACATCGGTTGGTAAATACGGATATGGGGAAAGGAATGAACGTGGCGATCAACTCATCGAATTTGCAGAAGCTGAAAACCTTAGCATCATGAATTCATTTTTTAAGAAGAAACCGCAAAGAAAATGGACATGGAAACACCCAAATGGGGGAACTAGTGAAATTGACTATATCCTGGCAAACAAGAAATCAATTATTGAAGATTGCAGTGTACTGAACAGATTTAATACTGGAAGTGATCATCGAATGGTGAGATGTAAAGTGCACTTAAATACTAAATTAGAAAGGCAGAAGCTCATTAGGAAACAAGTATGTAAGAGGGTGGATTTAAAGAAATTAAAAGAAAATACCGAGGCATTCAAGTTGGAATTAAAAAATCGCTTTTCTGCACTGGAAGGACTTATTGAAGAAGTTGACATCTCAGAAGCAAATGAAAACATTGTTAAGACAATAATTGAAACTGCTGGGGAAATTGGTGGTGTAACCTGTAAAAAGCAGAATAGCAAATTATCTGAGAAGACGAAACAGCTCATGAAAAGGCGAAGAGATATGAAGGTGGACAATCGAAATACCAGTTCCAGGATTGAGTACATAGAACTTTGTAAAACTCTGCGCAAAAGCATGAAAGAAGACATAAGAAAATTCAACTGTGAGCTAGTAAGGAAAGCCATTGAAAATAACAAGGGCATTAAAAGGAGAGGATGGCACCGTAACAAGAAATAGGGAAGAAATACTTAGAAGAGTTGAAGAATTCTACAAAAATCTATACGAAAGTAACAGTGAATTAAACGAAGACATTGAAATAGTCGAAGGAATAGCTCCTAAAATCTTAAAAGAAGAAGTTTCATTTGCAATAAAAAGCATGAAGAAAGGAAGAGCCCCTGGTGATGATGGTATTACATTAGATATCCTAAAAGAAGCTGGAGAATATGTAGAAGACATACTTGCAAAATTCTTTACCAAATGTCTTAACAGCGGTAACATACCAAACCAATGGGATTCTGCAACAGTAATTCTTTTGCATAAAAAAGGTGATAAAGAGGATTTGAAAAATTACCGACCAATTAGCTTGTTACCTGCTATTTATAAAATCTTCACAAAAGTGCTAACACATCGCCTGCAGAAAAAATTAGATGCAGCTCAACCAAGAGAACAAGCTGGATTTCGAAGTGGATTCAGTACAGTGGACCATATTCAAGTATTAAGAGAATTAATTGAAAGAACACATGAATATGAACTTCCATTGTGTGTTGCATTTATTGACTATGAGAAGGCCTTTGACTCTATAAAAACATCAGCAGTCATCAACTCTTTAAGATCAACAGACATTGAGGATGTGTACATTGACATGGTGAAACGTGTGTATAAAAATGCAAGTGCAAAATTTCGGTTACATAAAGATACCAAAACTATCAAACTTGGCAAAGGGGTGAGGCAGGGAGATACCATTTCTCCAAAACTTTTTACTTCTGCTTTACAGATGATTTTTCAGCTGATAAATTGGAATAACAAGGGAATAAAAATAAATGGTGAATATTTAAATCATCTGCGGTTTGCTGATGACATTGTTATTTTTTCAACGGACCCATTAGAACTCCAAGACATGGTACAAGAGCTCTCAACTAGAAGTGAAGAAGTTGGACTCAAGATGAACCTACAAAAAACTAAGATCATGTTCAATAATTTCGTAGAGGAAACAAAAATACAAGTTGACAACATTGAGCTAGAAATTGCTGATTCATATATTTACCTTGGCCAGCTGATTTCAATGGATGGCAACATTATGAAAGAACTCAACAGACGTATTAAACTTGGCTGGAGTGCATTTGGAAGAAACAGTTTTATCCTGAAGGGGAAATTGCCTTTATGTCTAAAAAGAAAAGTCTTCAACCAGTGTGTATTGCCAGTCCTCTCTTATGGATCAGAGACATGGAGTCTAACAGTTGGAGCAATACGAAAGTTACAGACAACGCAAAGGAGCATGGAGAGGTGCATGCTTGGAATAACTAGGAGAGATCGAAAAAGAAACACTTGGGTGAGAGAGCAAACTAGAGTAGAGGACATCATTGTTAAAGTAAAAGGGCTGAAATGGCGATGGGCTGGGCATATTGCAAGAAGAACTGATCAACGATGGACAACAGAAATTCTGAACTGGATTCCAAGAGACCACCGAAGACCTAGAAAACGTCCTCAAACTAGATGGGTGGATGAAATAAGAAAAGAGGTTGGGGTGACGTGGAAACGAATGGCCCAGGATAGACTTGTGTGGAAAGCATTTGGAGAGACCTTCATCCAGCAGTGGATAGATAATGGTTGAATATGATGATGATGATATATATATACATATATATATATATATACATTACAATATATATATATTATTTTTAAGTCGTTTTGTAGGTCTTCAGTGGCTTCTTGGAATTCAGTTCAGAATTTCTGTTGTCCATCGGTGATCAGTACTTCTTGCAATATGCCAGGCCCATCGCCATTTCAGCCCTTTTACTTTAATGATGTCCTCCACTCTAGTTTGCTCTCTCTCACCCAAATGTTCCAAAGTTTTGATCCCACCTAGTTATTCCAAGCATGCAGCTTTCAATGCTTCTTTTGGGTTATCTGTAACTTCCGTATTGCTCCAACTGTGCCAGGGACTCCATGTCTCTGATCCATAAGAGAGGACTGGCAATACACACTGGTTGAAGACCTTTCTTTTTAGACACAAAGGCAATTTCCCCTTCAGGATAAAACTGTTTCTTCCAAATGCACTCCAGCCAAGTTTAATACGTCTGTTGAGTTCTTTCATAATGTTGCCATCCATTGAAATCAGCTGGCCAAGGTAAATATATGAATCAGCAATTTCTAGCTCAGTGTTGTCAACTTGTATTTTTGTTTCCTCTACAAAATTATTGAACATGATCTTAGTTTTTTGTAGGTTCATCTTGAGTCCAACTTCTTTACTTCTAGTTGAGAGCTCCTGTACCATGTCTTGGAGTTCTGATGGGTTCGTTGAAAAAATAACAATGTCATCAGCAAACCGCAAATGATTTAAATATTCACCATTTATTTTTATTCCCTTGTCATTCCAATTTATCTGCTGAAAAATCATCTGTAAAGCTGAAGTAAAAAGTTTTGGAGAAATGGTATCTCCCTGCCTCACACCTTTACCAATTTTGATAGCTTCGGTATCTTTATGTAACCGAAATTTTGCACTTGCATTTTTATACACACATTTCACCATGTCAATGTACACATCCTCGATGTCTGCTGATCTTAAAGAGTTGATGACTGCTGATGTTTTAATAGAGTCAAAGGCCTTCTCATAGTCAATAAATGCCACACACAATGGAAGTTCATATTCATGTGTTCTTTCAATTAATTCTCTTAATACTTGAATATGGTCCACTGTACTGAATCCACTTCGAAATCCAGCTTGTTCTCTTGGTTGAGCTGCATCTAATTTTTTCTGCAGGCGATGTGTTAGCACTTTTGTGAAGATTTTATAAATAGCAGGTAACAAGCTAATTGGTCGGTAATTTTTCAAATCCTCTTTATCACCTTTTTTATGCAAAAGAATTACTGTTGCAGAATCCCATTGGTTTGGTATGTTACCGCTGTTAAGACATTTGGTAAAGAATTTTGCAAGTATGTCTTCTACATATTCTCCAGCTTCTTTTAGGATATCTAATGTAATACCATCATCACCAGGGGCTCTTCCTTTCTTCATACTTTTTATTGCAAATGAAACTTCTTCTTTTAAGATTTTAGGAGCTGTTCCTTCGACTATCTCAGAGTCTTCGTTTAATCCACTGTTACTTTCATATAGTTTTTTGTAGAATTCTTCAACTCTTCTAAGTATTTCTTCCCTATTTCTTGTTACGGTGCCATCCTCTCCTTTTAATGCAATGATGTGTTTCTTCCCAACAGATAAACTTCCTTTAACAACCCTAAGGCTCTTGTTATTTTCAATGGCCTTCCTTACTAACTCACAGTTGAATTTTCTTATGTCTTCTTTCATGCTTTTGCGCAGAGTTTTACAAAGTTCTATGTACTCAATCCTGGAACTGGTATTTTGATTGTCCACCTTCATATCTCTTCGCCTTTTCATGAGCTGTTTCGTCTTCTCAGATAATTTGCTATTGTGCTTTTTACAGGTTACACCACCAATTTCCCCAGCAGTTTCAACTATTGTCTTAACAATGTTTTCATTTGCTTCTGAGATATCACTTTCATCAATAAGTCCTTCCAGTGCAGAAAAGCGATTTTTTAATTCCAACTTGAATGCCTCGGTATTTACTTTCAGTTTCATTAGATCCACCCTCTTACTTACTTGTTTCCTAATGAGCTTCTGTCGTTCTAATTTAGTATTTAAGTGCATTTTACATCTCACCATTCGATGATCACTTCCAGTATTAAATCTGTTCAGTACGCTGCAATCTTCAATAATTGATTTCTTGTTTGCCAGTATATAGTCAATTTCGCTGGTTCCTCCATTGGGGTGTTTCCATGTCCATTTTCTTTGTAGTTTCTTCTTAAAAAATGAATTCATGATGCTAAGATTTTCAGCTTCGGCAAATTCTATGAGTTGATCGCCACGTTCATTCCTTTCCCCGTATCCGTATTTACCAACCGATGTCTCTCCTTGTTCCTGTTGTCCAATTCTTGCATTAAAATCTCCCATGATGAGCTTGATGTGTTGTTTCCCCTTGGTATGTAGCTGTTTGATTTCTTCATAGAATTCCTCAACCTCCTCGTCGGTATGGCTTGATGTTGGTGCATATGCCTGTACTATCTGAAGTTGGTATCGCTGGGTTAGTTGAACAACGAGCCTCGCTGCTCGATCTGACGTGCTTTCGACTTCAAGAAGGTAGTCTTTAATTCTTTTGTTGATTAAGAAGCCAACACCACTTGTTCTTCCAGTTTCCGTTCCTCTATAATAAAACAAATGTCCACTTTTAAGTTCCACCAACTCTTCACCTTTTCTTCTAACTTCACTGAGTCCTACAATGTCCCATTTGATCTTGTCAAGTTCTTCTTCCAATTCCTGAAGTTTTGCTTCAGAAGCAAGGGATCGTCCATTATACGTTGCCAAGGTCAATAACAAACGGCAGCCTGGGCCATTCCAGTGATTCTTAGCACCCCCTGCTTTCATGCCACACTGACCGCTGCCTTGATCAGGAGCACTCCAGCACCTGGAGACTAGGGGCCATGGTTTCTGGTGTGTCAACATAATGGAGGAATTAGCCATAATTTCACCACGCTGGCTAGACGGGTTGGTGAATTAGCCCTCCCCTTCCGCCTTTCTATCCGTGTAGCAAATATTAATTTGCCACATAAATAGAAAGCTCAGCCTGCACCACTTGAAGGCGGGGTAGGACACTAGGTTACTGGCCTGGCCGGTTCCACACATCGTCACATACGTTCAGCGTGTGGGTCTCCTTCCAGTTAGATACCAGCAACCCTTTTGCAGGCAGATTCTGTAAAGTACTAACGTAAAATAATTCACATGAAAATTGTTTCACTAAAACAATTTAATTTTTTTTCCAGCACTCAAACTCTATCGGACTTGTCTATCAAAATTAGACGCTTGTGTTAGCACAACGTTTGCACAATCCTGACGTATATCACAGTTTCACAAAGGAGGCCATATATCTATCATATAGCTTGAATAGGCAAATAAGGCCATATATCTTGTATATAAACGATGCTTCTTTTATATAATGAATTCAGATAAATATACACACTAAAAATTATTGTACTACCCATTGATCCTACATAAGTAATGCCCATGAAGCAACCCCAAACTTGTAAAACTACCATTTTTGAAATACGTTATCTAATTTGTGGAGAGCCTTGCAATAAGTTTTGCTTTCGGCTCTTTTCCATTTCTAAACTATTATTGTTCGATGTTCTTCAAATTTAACCAAATGTCAAATGTATCGTCAGAATGATATCATAACAGATGTATCAACAACCACTGTATATAGGTTGAATAAAATTATTTCTATTTCTAAATCTTTCATTTATTCCTCTTACAAGTTTTTTATTTATTTTTTATTCTTTTACAGAGTGCTTGATGTTTTCTAAGTTTATGTTTTTCCTTTAATGATGTTTATATGTCATAATGGTTCTGAGTTTATGTTACATATACACTCTTGGGGCCAAAATATATTAAAGATACCATACAGATATCGAGTGTTTGTTCTCTTGAGTTTTGACCACAGCCGATACTTTTCTGGGCATGAACTCAACCAATTGTTGAGACCACTGCGGAGCACAACAATGTAACCAATTAAATATTGCACATTTGTCAACATTGTGCCATTAATATTGTAAATAGGTTGAATAAATTGACATTGCTTTTGAGGCACTTGTAGTCCGAGTTATGAATTTGATTTTTTCTTCAGCAGTTACAATGATGTTCTCAACACTTTTTTTGCTCTCTCTTTCTTTTGCAATTTCTCCTTGTTATTACCAACATGCACCTCTCTATGCCTCTTTGGTTTGATCTCAATTTCTGTTTTGCTTTTTTCATTAGGCTCGATGCCTATAAGAAGTAAAAGAGAACGGGTAACAAATAACAACAATTAAAACTTCCCTTTTCGGGCTCAATTTCCTCCCTTCAGAATAAAACCGTTTCTTTATACATACTAATCTATTTCAAACATGCCTAGGTCACCTACTTATTTCCTTCCTAATATATACTATACTTTACATCATAATCAGGTGTACTATAATACTCTGTACGATTGCCAATAAATCAAAAATTGAATTTTAGTATGTAAGACTTATTTTATCTATGAGATTCTTCCTTGGTACCACTTATTTGGAACAGTTTTTTATAAACGATTATATAACAGGTTTTTTATGAACAGCAATTTTCTGACTTCTTTGTAATTCTTAAAGTTTTGTTTTTCCTTTTTTGTAATTTTTAAATTCTTCTTTCAGTTTGTTGTAATTTTTAAAAATATCTCTGTATTATTTTTCGATATCCGAGTTTAAATATGTTAATATATATATATATATATATTAATATTATCCGAGTTAAATATCTTTTACTGTAGTACACTTCACACCAACGTTTAGAAGATGCCTTAATTATGAATTATATATATATGCCTGTGTGTGTGTGTATGTGTTGACTTAAAACTAATATGGTCGTAACATTATTGTCGTCAAGAAAAGATGAAGTTACGAAAAGATGAAGAAACGAAAGAGTAAGTTCCCACTGATAAATCACCAAGCAAAAAATAAAGATTTGAAAACAGATTGGAAAGTGTTTGTATGTAACCCCAAACATTGGACAACTCGAACAATGTGTGAGATATATACCCGCTTGACACTGGCGGATGCAGGGGATGTTGATGGGGGTTGTAACTCCCATTGCAATGAAATTTTGTATATTTAACATAGAAATATGTGAGTTGTAGCTCTGTAACCCCTCTTATGAAGTTTTTGCGTACGCTTATACAGCCTGGCCAGGAAGAAACATAAGGCAATATTATCAATGCAGATCGCCTAAAGGATGGCATTTTTTAAAAATAATAACATTTATTTCAATTCAATTTTCAGCTCTTTAAATTCTAGTACATAAACACTGATTTTTAAAAAGAAAATATTTTTTGATTTCAGTACTAACAGTAGGCTAATGATTACAATATTTCCACTAATTACAATAGCTTATATCATCATGAAAACAGCTCCGATTTTTTATCGAGTAATTAAATTATTTTTGGTATAAATGGGTTGTCATATACCTTACCGTGTTATAACAAGTTAAATGTCATGTTAGTGATGACTATTTATTTCAGTACGGACTTAAGCAATTGCCATAATGATGTCTCTACCTTTCACCTCCATTTTAAAGGTTTGAGTGCGGAACTTATCTACAACGAAATCGACGAAGAAAAGCAATGGTATTTGGAAGTTCTGGGCCAGTAATTACAAAGGATACATTCCGAGCAATGTACCTAGCTCGTTTATAGTTCAGTAGGGATATTGGAAGGCGAGGAAGAAGCAAAAATGCACCGACGGGTGAGATTATCCCAAATTCATAACGAACATCTTGTGTCCATGGTTTGGCAACACGTAGATATTGTAATCACCGGACAGAAAGGACAGCTGGCTGCGGACAATAATACTGCCCCTTAGAGTGCTTTTCACCGGCTCACCCCATCAGACCCAAATTCCCTGGGCTCTCATAAGCCTGGGCTGACCATTTCAGTCCTGCGTTCTGTAGCCAAACCAAACACCTTTCGCCAGCGTTACAAAACCTCGTTAAAAGAACAAGCAGCAGGGATGGGATGGGATAACAGCCTCTATATCCTGGATATAGTGGACCCCCCCCCCACCGGGGGGTCAACACTGCCGGACGTCAACCCTATAATTTTGCACTCTTCTTTTTCCGTGTGGACACCACATGTACTAACACGTTGCAAAAGTATAAGACGCTTGTTTCATTGAGTGTGCGTGTGTACCGTTAATATTCTTGAATGTAACAGATTATTAGGCCTCCACACAACAGGCATAACCAAAAATGCCAATTCGTGTCTTAATTCATTAGTCAAACATCAATGAAAAAAAACAACACCTGTACAGGGTTTAAGCTGCAGTCGCATTTTTCGCAAAATGCGACCAGTTGCTAGAAAATGCGAAGAAAAAATTATCGTCCATCGCGAAAATGCGACAGGCATTTTTAACCACAGTTTATTCTCTGAAAACAGGATTCCAGAATATCCGTTTTGTACTTCAGCGATCTTTTCTTGTTCCTTTTTGTTTCCTCTTCAAAATTCTTAACAGCAACTGTTAAGCATCGTTGATATAAATAATTTCATTGATAAGATTCTTCGAGCAACGAAAAAAACTGTTATTTTATGGCGTTTTGCTACAGCCTTTTTTCCAAATTTAGCATTTTTGCGACAGCATGTTTTGAGCCAGCTTAAACCCTGCACCCGTATTAAGTGCTACGATAAAAGAAATTCGAAGATATTTCTTTAAAGTATCAAGTAATCAAGGTTTTCATAGCAGATTTAAATAGTTTATCTTTTCACTAGGTTGATAAACTATTTTTTCTCCTTTCAAACCAGTCGTTCTTAACTTTTTGCAGCTACAATATCTTCGAAAACTTGGTCGATTATTGCTGAAAAGGGGATTTCAAAAGGTTTTTGCGTTATTTTCAAGGAAGGGAGGGAGAGTTCAAGTATTATGTAAGTAAAAATTTGGCTATTTTATACCCCTTCCCCCTGGTAAGTAAAAATTAGCATTGGCTAACATAATAAAATAAGCATAACAGCACCCCGAAGGTGCTTACATAATACTTGAACTCTCCCAAAAGTGTAATCATACAATATAATCTATTACATTAGCAATATATTTTTAAGATAAAATAGTAAAAAAAACAATGAAAAACGTCTAGCATGGCGGAAGTGGTAAGAAAAGCCTGTCAAGGTGGGTAGATACGCATTAGGGAGATTTCAAGTATTACGTAAGCACCTTTGGGGAGAGAGGGCATTGCTGTTGTGCTTATTTTCCTGTTAGCCCATGTTAATTTTTGCTTAGGAGGGAGAGGGGTATAAAATGGCCAAAATATTGCTTACGTAATAGGTTACTTAAACATTTCCTTAGCTAATTTGCCCTCCCTCGTATATTTTGTTTACTTCCACTGCACTTTACTTCCAGATATTTTGAATATATTGAGAATAATTTTGAAAAAAACAAACAAACTTAACTATGAAATTTTTTGGAATTAAATTCTTGTTACGAGGGCGAATCAGAAAGTCTTTGCCCCTATTTTTTATTAGCCAAAATAAGGTACATACAGGTAATTACAAATATACGTACTATTCTACGTACCTTACACTATTTTTACATACAGTCCCCCACACCGGTTCAGACATTTGTCCCATCGCAGCACTAAATTTGAGATGCCCCTGTGGTAGAATTCGTCCTGACTGCTGCTGTCTTGGCTTCATCGTTGCACGTGAATCGCTGTCCTGCCAGGAACTTCTTCAGCGGACCGAAAACGTGGAAATCACTAGGGGCGAGGTCCGGACTGTATGGTGGGTGGTCCAGACTCTCCCAGTGAAATGACCGGAGCTTGTCGGCGGTTCTGATTGCATACAGTCCGGACCTCGCCCCCTAGTGATTTCCACGTTTTCGGTCCGCTGAAGAAGTTCCTGGCAGGACAGCGATTCACGTGCAACGATGAAGCCAAGACAGCAGTCCGACGGTGGTTCCACAGTCAGCCGGACGAATTCTACCACAGGGGCATCTCAAATTTAGTGCTGCGATGGGACAAATGTCTGAACCGGTGTGGGGACTATGTGGAAAAATAGTGTAAGGTACGTAGAATAGTACGTATATTTGTAATTACCTGTATGTACCTTATTTTGGCTAATAAAAAATAGGAGCAAAGACTTTCTGATTCGCATTCTTATTGGAAAGTATGGCTATTGAAATTTAAGAGTGTGGCTGTTGAAATATAAATAGTACATGATTATTCAGACAAGTAAAGATAGCTATCAAGATGAGGAAAGATGTATATTGGAATGGGGAATGTGTGTCTCCGTCAGAATTTCATTGCAAATGAACTTTTGAGAATCAAAGAGGAAATTTTTAAAAGTGAGTTCATGGTGAGAGAAATTGGGGCTTCACCCCACAATTTTTCCTCTTCAAAAAAAATAAAAAATTGCACTTTAATAGTGTTAACAATTTCTCAAAATTTCAGATACCGAAAATTGTAGCTCCCCTCCAAAAATAATGATATATTCGTCAATATTCTCAATGAGTTGTCTGTGACTCTACACTTCGCAAATACTCTGCAAAACTCCATCTTCAGCGTTCGTACTTCATCTTTCTTTTCATATATTTTCTTAAAAATCTACGTAAACAAGAAATTAAATTATTGTATTTCAGACTTGAAAAGAAGGGTACAGAGTAATTGTTGATCTCCACAAATTCTCAATTGCTTTTTAAAAAAATTCCCGGAACGAATAATAAAATCAGACCTTACCCTTTGGACTTCTTTTTCCGCGGCTCTTAAAAATTGTCGTTTGACAGGGGAAAAACATTCATTTTAAAAATGTCTGAATTCTTTCTTTTCACTTTATATTATATAATTCAACGTTCCGCAACACGTGAAAAAATTTACTTTAAAAAAGGAAATCGAAATAGAAGAAAAACCGATTAGTCACAATATCTCGCTTCTACAAAAACGAATCTGGTATGTGAGACTTAATGCTATGCACTAAATTTCCCCACTTTGGTTACGGCGGAATGACAAATTCCCCCAAGTTCACGCCAGTTTCCGCTACCATAAAATAGAAATCAAATGATTATGAAGTCCGTGGCTAAGAGAGAGAAAGAGAGAGAGAAGCGAGAAAAGAAGATGCAGACCATTTTCGTTACCACTTGACATGAGAGCATCTGCACGAGTCTCGCATGATAAACAAGCTGGAAACCTTCCCGCGAAATGAAGAGAAGACAAAACAAAAAAGGCGAAATTTTGCGTCTGTGCAGTAAGATAAGATCACATCCAGAAGACACAGTAGCTGAATCGTCACGCAAGCGAGTTACGTCCCAGAAATAGGAGAATGATAAGTGGCATCACAGGGTCCTCCTCCTCCTCCTCAGATTAAAAAAAAAAAAAGGTGCTTTTTTCGCTCACAGTAGATGTTCTTACCCGATAAAAGCAACAATTTGATTGGCCTGGAAGTCGACCCTTAATTGTTGTCGTCGGCTGGCGACCCGGATCAAAGGACACAACCCCATTGGTCGGATCATTGGGGACTTTGTTCTAAGGATACTCCTCGTTAGATCTGCCATTCTGCGTCTTCTCTTTCTCCCCTTCCCCTTCTTTGGGACGCCTTTGTGCGCACACAGCGATGACAAAGGCCATTCCTGCAAAAAAAAATCTGAGGACGTTGTCGAGGCCGAAAGTTGATAAATTCTCATTAATTGAATATACTCTTCATTTATCGGTGATAAGCGTTGAAGATTTACGATGCTGTGTATGATGTCCTACTTCTCAGATAAAAGCCTTTTCAAGGTTTTCAAGACCACTGTTTACAAATTATTTCTCGCGATAAATAAAGTTCATTATAAAAATAGTTACGAACATACATGTACCGTTTACGGTTGATAATTTTATTTTTACGCCGATCTTCGCAAATTTTGTCATCGCTCCAAACTAAAGAAGCAATTTTAATTATTGATTCTTCTTGACCAGTGGTTCCCAACCTTTTTCAAGCCGCGACCCACTTTTATAGTAGCCAAGTAATCCGCGACCCCCTTTTATAGTAACCAAAAGATCCGCCGCCGCCACATTTGCATAAAAAAGTTTTTTTAACAGAGTAAAGAAAACACATTAAATACAAAATTATATTAATTATATATATATATATTACATTATTATGTATATTATATTAATTATATGTACACTATACTAATTATATGCATATATCAATGTATATTATAATAGAGAATATAATAAACATTAATGTAGATAATAATAAAGTTAATAACCATTAGTAGAATATTGCGATATGTGTAGCATCTTGTTAGCATAAAGCGTTTGGAAAACATTTGTATGAAATTTTTATTAAAATAATTGTAACCAAAATAATTATATGGACCCCCAGAAACCTGCCTGCACTCTATATTGGAATCACTGTTCTAGACCCATGCAAACACAAGAACATCAGATCTACAGCTCTTTGGAGTATACACTGTTAACTTACCAAAGGTGACTTCCCACAGAACAGTTATTTTTGTTTTATGGAGTTCAGATACAGGAAACAGCAGAGTTGGATCTAAGAGCTGGGATGCACATCCAAACCCCCGGACTACAGTGAGCAGTGCATCTTACTGTAGTCCGGGGTTTGGTTCCCCAGGCCTTAAGAGGCTCGGACTCTCGAAAACTGTAGGTCCTGGCACAGCATGACCAATTGCAGTCTTGAGCCACAAAACCAAAAAAAAAGAAAAAAAAAAAAAAAAGAAAAGAAAGAATCTTAACGCCATTTAAGCCTTCTGGCGCAGTATAGCCCAGATGCTCTTGCGCCATAAAACATCCAAACAAACAAACATTTAAGCCTTCACTACAAGGAAATGATCGCCAAGTGGACATAGTTTAGTCTAACATCTAATTAACAATCTATTGATCGATTGGGAGGCTCTTCCAGCCCAAACCCAAACTTGTAAAAAGACTATCCCTTTAGCATCTAATCCAAATATGGCTACAATAAGGTTTGATCGATGTCGTCCGGTTTAGCAGGTTCAGATAGTGATAAGCATTTTCAAACCCTGACTACTTAATCTAAACCCTGTAATTCTTTGGCTGGATTTGAGTTTTTCAAAGGGAAAATTATGTACAAGATTCAAACTCTCATCCCATCCGCAACGAAAGATACGAACTTGAAACTTTTCTACGATTTTACAGCAATCGGGAAAAGAAAATAATTTTGCTGCAGGCTGGAGTTGTCTAAACTAATGCTTCATTCGATTAAACGATCGCAGCCCATATGACGATGTGTTCGGGCTATGTTTAAATAACTAGTGAAGAGTACTGATGCCATCAAGTTGCCTACATATTTTTTACACAATGTTTACAGAAAAGTCCAGAAGGTTGCCTACACAAATACAGGCCCAGCGCGATCATATAGGCGAAATAGGCGACCCCCTAGGATGGCAACCCGGCAGCTTTTTTTTTTGATTAAAGATATTTAATGAAGTAGAACGATTAAGACAAACTTGGTAATAAACAAATGGAACTAAATGGATTATTTTCGCTTGCATACATTCATTAACATTTACTTTTATATGTCTCGCTTATCCATATTTCTTCCATATCTCCCAAAATATATGTTTTTTTACATTAACAAATTTTCCTCTACCCAATTTATGTAACGCTGCATAATATTTTCTCATTGTCACTATACCTTTTAGTGGCGCGAGCAGTGCCGCTTCCGAACTAGAGGCTTGGAGGACGTTTTTTTTTCTTTTTGATATCTTTGTGCTTTATTACAAGCAGGGGTGTAGCGGAGCCGGAACGCCGTTCCGGCAATCAATGTGTTTTTCCCATTCAGCCCCTCAGCGTCCTCTTCCAACCATACAATCAAGGACAGAGCATTCAGGCGCTGCCTAAGTTACGACTACGCCCCTGATTACAAGGAATTAGGAATTACAATTTTGTCCTTAAATAGCAAAATATCAGACTATTTTTTGGTTCTGATCGTTTATTTACATGTTATGAGTTTACTTTACTTCGTTCGAACCGAAACTATAGTGAGAGGCGGCATATGTCATATTTTTTCACTTTTCAATTGTTTCAAAGTGTATTGGGGTATAGGTATTCTTGCGGGGGAGGGGGGGGGTTACAGGTTAGTTCACCTATGGCGGTAAAGTTTCTTACACCGGCTCTGCCCAAATGGTAATTAAAAAAGATGGCTGTGAAATTGTACTAATAATAAAGACAATAAGGGCATAATAAAGACAATAAAGACAACAAAGAAAGCAAAAGCTATTCACAAGAAAGTTGATATAAAAGTACCAGCCCTTTATCTAGTTTGAAAATTATTAATACTTCCAGTTATACTAACAAAAGCATTGTAGAGAAATATACTTGCATGATTCTTTTTGATATTTTAGTGATAAGTATCATTACATTATATCTTTTCAAAGCAATGGAAATTGCCGTATTATTTAATAAGAAAATTATATTAATCAAATAAAATTTATGTAACCAGCAAGTAAGTCTCCTCACAGAAGTATTTCACACAAACGTATACACACTACATATGCATACGTACACACAAGCAACGTATATACACACATGTATAGATACGCGTCCATGCTTATATATACAAGGAGGAGCACAAATATCATTTACAGGAAAAAGTTTAATAGTGTTCACAATAGAGAGTAAATGATATTTACAAGAAAAGGGAATAAAAACAAACTATATAAGTGTTTCCAAGAAAAAAATATAGATTCAAAATTACGCGTAAAAGCAAACCGATATGCTTATTTTGTGACGATGTTCACTAAGGGCATAAAATTTAAAATTTGGAGAGAAATTTTCATATCTCTATTCAGAAAATATAAATTGAAGAACCTTGAAATTTCTACTCGAAAAAGAAAAGTAGAGAAAAAGAGCGAGAGAGAGAGAGACAAAAGGAAAATGAGATCTTAATTTGGTAGATTACCTCTTCTTAATTATCAGAGTCTCTCTCCTTTTATGACAGAGATGTTAGTTATCTTTTACGATTATATCTGTAATCACAGAGAATAACTGATTAAGTATAAAATCGCAAGTTTTCAAGGCGGCCCATTTCCACATTAGAACTTTTTCTATATATACAGTTCTTGAAAAAAATTGACTGATATCAATGTGACTTAAATAACTTTCTAAATTTAATGGTTTGAAGAATAACTAATTTTCTGAAATCGTGTGCGCTAAAATCAGAGTGCACTTATTTTTGCCATTTTTCGACTTAACGACTTATTCTTTGTGACTCTTGAGACCTCTAGAGAAAAAACTAAAGGGTAAAATAAATGTATATTTTTCTTAAAATTAAAGATACCTACTAAAATTCTCAACCTACGGTTTATTAATACTACAATTTGTCATCTTTTAGTATATATTTTTCCAATATTCCCCCGGCCTACAAAAATATTCTTTAATTTATCATCTCTTTGGAAAATAATAATTAAATTTTAATATTCAGACCTGCAAGAAAACAATCACTTTTCTGGAAAATTTTCGTTAAATGTTGGTTATGAAACTGAAATCAAATGAATATTAAATTAAGTTTCCATTTATAACTATTCTGAGAAATTTGGGAAGGTTTAGAGCTAAAGTAGAAAACCTTTGCAAAACTACATTTAGTTATGTCTGCTGTAAGAAGACCGCATTTAGTTATTTGTAATGTAAGAAGGCCGTATTAAATTAACTGTAGTGTAAGGAGGCTGATTTAAATTAACTGTAGTGTAAGAAGGCCGCATGTTTTGCGTCCATCAGTCAAAGGGAGTTTATTTTATAGAATCATTTTTTACTCGTTTGCATTTTAAATACGCTCATTTTAGGATTATAATAAAAATTAAAAATGACGAACACAAACATATTAATTAAAATAAAAGGATTCCTTTTGCAAACATTGGATTCATTCAAAAGGAAGCGGGTTTCCCGTTCTTAATTTAGGAGTAGCTGGGAAAATTATGTCATTTCATTTCCTATTGCTAGATAGAAAAAAGTACAATTACATTATTCATATAATTGTCAACCCTCATTACACAAGGTATTGTAATTACCAATGACATCTATCCAGCTAGAACCAATCACAAAGCATGTTATACTGAAATATTTTTCGTCCCAATATAATACTTATTTTTGCAGAGTTCAAAGCGCGTTTGGTAAAAAATTTGATTCTAGTTCCTATTTAGGACCTTTAAATTCTATATCTATAAGTGTGTCATCCAGATGAATATAAGTAGATCTTCTTTATGAGTACGATCGTCGTGTGCCTGGTGAAATATAAAAATTTTTCAGCAGGCACATGAGGCTCTAAGCCTCATAGTGCCTGCCTGCTGTCATGTCTTTATATTCATACGCTTTACACAACCCTAATTTACTTAGATTACCCTCACTTGTAATTAATAGGACAATTCAATGTTCAAAGCGCGTTTCCGTCTCGTCAAGTTGACTTAACGCTCTATTCCCTAATTAAACTCCGGCGGTTACGAAATTCAACGCACATGTCCAACGTAATCGAAGGATAACAATTCAACAGGACGCCCCCGAGGGGCAAAATATCGCATTAGGAAATGGGGCAAATAAACTTTTCATAAATAAAACATTTTGTAGCATGCTTTGCTATTAGGGCCGCAATATATCACTATTGGCGAAAGGGCAGAAAAAGGAGAATTGGTGTGGGCTGGTCATCGATAACGCAGGGTGTTGTCCTTCCATGTCTTGATTCGCATCGAATAGACAGATGTTTTGACGCCGACGGGGGTTTTCAGGTACCCCATGGAGAGTTAGTTGAAAGTTCATCCGAAGGGAGAAACAATGAAAAAAAGAAGTATATATACATTTCGTGAGGCACGATTCTGCAGAAATTAATTGAGGTCCTTCGGTACAGCTTCGCTTTGCCCGATTTTCATCACGAATCTAGTTCGTGACTAAGTTTGTGCATTAAAAAATAAAAAGAAAGAAATTCTTCCCTCGGGGACGTCCTGTAACCGAAGGACAGCTTTTCAAGGTCTCCGAGGACCCCAAATTGTGGTTTGGGGGTAAACAATATAGATCAAAAAGACAAAGAAATCAATGGCTTTGGTATAAGGGAAAGCGAAAGGTTTAATATACCAAGCTGTTACTTTAGGAGTGTTTGGGCTAAATCTCCCTTGGAGCGGTACTTTCTAATGTAAAAGTATTATTCTCGGAGATGATTGTATCTCCGAGAATGATGTTTTCTAGCTGAAGTATTTAAATAATATTTTTTAGGACACAGGTAATCACCGTTAACTATTGGGAATAGTTTCTCAAGAATTACAATCAACTTTCATTAAAATACTGAACAAGGGGGGAATCGATTTGAATGGAAACGTTGCATCTAACACTTAAACGTCCCTAAAACCAATTAAATCGAAAACGAACAACGTTAAACTACTATCCAATATAGAATATATTGCAATACAATGTGGAGTAGGCTGTAATGCAATATGAGAATATTGCAACAAAATATGGAGTGGTAAAAATGTTATTAAGCTTAAAAACGTATCACACACAATATACAAGTACGGTTTTTTCACGGGGATGATAAAGATTCGTTCTCTTATTTTTCATCTCTTTCTCTCTCCTCCACCTTCTCTCTCTGTGGCTTTCTATGGCTACATATCTCCCCCCTCCACTCCTGCGAGGAAAATTATACAACAAAAAATTCAGATTCTGGATTATTAAACTGCGTTGTGGTCATAAAAAAATACCTTACTTAGATTTTCAACACAAAATATTTCATGGACTAACAAGGGGAACCCACAGTGAGTGCCCCGCCGATTTTGATGAAATTTTTTGATGAAAGTAGAGCCAAAATAAGGAAATACGTGTCTCGGCATTCATGCCAATGCAGCTTATTTTCGGAGATATTGATTTTTAATGATTTAAAGATTTTTCATTCTATATATGAGCTTAAAATACGACATCCTTTGCAAGCCAATCGGTAGCTTAGTTGGTAAGTTACCGGCCTAGCGCTTCGTGTTTTTGCGTTCGATGCCCGCGGAAATCGGTCACTTCTTTAATTTTTTAATATGTATCCTTTTTACATGTTTGCTTATGTATTTTTATTAGTAAAAATACTTTGCTTACAATCGAATTTTTTTCATAAACTTACTTTAATAAAATTCATATTTACATATTTAATTCTGTGATACTATTTTTCGCAGTTATAATTTTTACACGAATTTTAATTTTTAATTGAAGAGTTGTAAAGGTACAAAAAGTTTAGGAGTTAGCTGTAAGTTTTTATGTGAATATAACTTTTATAAAATTTGCGTACTCATTGTCAACCTGTGAAGGGATAGAATTACACCAATAACGCAGTTTTGTTTTATTTAAGGATTGAAAGATTTTTTTCTGAAAACTTTTAACAATTCCATTAAATAAAAAAGAAAACTGCGTTAATTCGTCTTATTTTGTCATTATTAGCCTTTGCAGTCATCCACTATTAGCATCTATTATGCCTAATATTTTTTTAAATATATTTATCTATTGAAAAATGTATTTTTAGTATGTAATATTTTATTTTATAACATATAAACATTTTATGTGTATCTCATTTATATGCATTTTATTTATATAGAAACATTTTATTTTATAAAATGCAATCAATTTTATTTTAAAACTGACTGACGTGAACATATTTTTTGTGTATCACTATCGGAGGTGTCGGAATTGTATACTGGTACACAGTTTTGGATGATAATTATCATAAAAACATAAAAAAATTCTACAACGTGAGCATTTTATAAATGAATTGTTCGAACAACTGATTTTCTTTGTCTAATATCATCTGGAAAACAAATACCATCTACATTTTCAAAAACGCTTCTTTCGTTTGTTAACTTTGCAACAAACCAAGAGTACTGTAATGTATTCTTAAAATTCGGCGCCGAAAGTTGATTATAAATAAGTGAATGGATCTTCAAAGCATCTATCTGCTCGCGTGTTTAAATGACTATTTTCTTGTAAGATTTCAACACAATTTTGTAACCTTTTAATGAAATTTTTTACTTGACGGAAGAAGTACACATCACGAGGTTGACAGTATGGGGTACAATGAGGTGGAATTACTTCAACAGTAGAAGAAGAGGTGCCGTCGTCATTTGTAAAAACATTATTAAAGTGTGCTGGATCTACTTAACTACATAACAGGCTGGATGGCTACACCAAAACTTTTTCTACTTTTCAGCTTTTTAATAATCAACAATTAAAATTCGAGTAGAAATTATCACTGCCCATAAGCATACATTTAATATAACTATATATATATATAAATTTTCCTAAGTTATGTATTTTTATTTATGTATTTTTATTTATTTATGCATTTTATTTAGTTATGTATTTTCCTAATAAAACTACATAAATATGTAAAAAGGATACACATTAAAAAAAAAAATGATCGATTTCCGAGGGCATCGAACGCAAAAACGAGAAAAGCGAAGCCGGTAACTTACCAACTAAGCTACCGGTTGGCTTGCGGAGGATGTCGTATTTTAAGCTCATATATCGGATGCAAAATCTTTAAAAATTCATATCTCTGAAAATAAGCCGTATTGGCACGAATGCCGAGACACGTATTTCCTTATTTTGGCTCTATTTACGTCAAAAAAATTTCATCAAAATCGGCGGGGCACTCACTGTGGGTTCTCCTAGATAGACGTGGGATTCCTAGATAATGTCATCACTCATTTCACTATAAGCCATGGTATATGGCGAACCTTTCTTCTGGTACTGCTGCAAAATTTACACATTCTGAGTTATCATTAATTTTGTAGTGAGGTGTGATGGAGGGTGTGTAGATAGGTCTGGACATACCATGGAATCTGGTAAAGTGATCACCTTAGTCAATTGGCCACCCGAATAAAGCGACCACTTTTTATAAGAGAGCACTGGTAAGGACTTACTCATGCTTATGCCAAAGTCTGACGTGAATAGTGACCACCTGTCTGTGGTGACCATTTCAATTCATTCACAAAGGTGGTCACTTTGGACAGGTTCTACCGCACGTTTTAAAGGTCAGCAAGTCGGAACAACTATAATATTTTTTTTTCTTTTCTGGATACTATAACACGCATGATCAATGTCCACAATTTTGATTATTAACCATTTGATTTCTGACGGACTATCAGATAATAGCGGATATTTGTCAGTCGTTCCATATAGAGGCGCCATGTTAGGTGACTGATATCACCCAACGGTATACAGTCTGACCCCGCTATAGCGAACCTCAAAGGATCGAACTTTCGGTTAACTTATATCTGATCCGATAACAATAAGGAATGGATGAACGAGACCAAAAAATTCTTTTGTTACATACGAGGATTCGTCAGAAGCCAGATTCGCCATAGCGGGGTGTGACTGTATTTACAACCAACCAAGTTTACATGAAAGTCAAACCCACAGCCAGGGTGCTCAAAAAGGGCGATAGACATAACTCTTGGGGCGCTATTTTTAACACATAAATATACATCGACTAATGGGCACAAGGACTAACGGCACAAGGATATCACGGGCCATGCTGCGCCGGAACCTACGATTTTTCAACGAATCCAAGCCTCTTATGACCCAAGGAACAAACCCATGGACTACAGTGAGCAGTTACCCAATAAGCGGGGCTTTCTGGCACCTTAGGGACTCAACCACGGGTTAACGGCGTGTTAGACGAACGTCAAATTCTTTTTACACCCCTCACTCTAAAGCAGTGGCGTAGCAGTTAAAAATCGCGGATGGGGGGCAAGTAGCTTTAAAGACGATAACGCGATGCGGCCTTAGAGAAAATAATGTGTTTTGATAGCGATTGGGGGATTGAGCCCTTTAGCCCCCCGTTTTGTACACCACTGCTCTAACGTCTTTTGTTGGTGAAGTGGTGTGCTCAAATGCCATTAAAACATGACTTCAACAAAGTCATGTTTAAAACGAACATATAACAACCTCTCAAAACGAGAAAACTCGGTAGTATTAACTAACCCAAAATTCTATGTATATTACGAACGCGCCCTATTATTATCCAATAAAACGTACACCTCAATCCGTAGTTAGAATGTCATTGATGTTGGTTTAAGCAATCACATAATGTTGGGGCAAAAACAACGCAACCGCAAATTTTGCTCCCCAGATCTTGGGGCACAAAACACACCCATTTTAACACAAGTGCCACTCCCATCACCACCTCTAATAGCACATTGCACAGTAACCAAAAGCTATATTTTACGCAAAAGTTTGTTTTGATTTCTGTTCACCACTGTCGTTAAGAATTGCATTATTTAAAATGTTTGTTTGTTTGGATTTTTATGGCGCAAGAGCATCTGGGCTTTACTGCACCACATTATTTGCAATGAAGTTTAAGATTCGTATTGCAAAAATAATGCATATCAATGATGGCATTAATACATACAACGTCAGTAATAGCACTGACGCACTATATTAATAATAACAATATATAAAATTAACAACCCTAACGAATAAAATTAGTTTATGCCTAACTTGTGCATTTAAATATAAAGCTTAATCGTCTCTCGTACTTTTATATAGTTATATACAATTCAACCACGAAGTTCAGGGCCATAGACGTAGAGTTTTCAAAATTATTGGGAGGGGGCAAGCACATATTGTGGATGTTTATATATAACAATATATGTAAAATTGAAAATTATTGGGGTGGGCTCCACGGACGCATATAACTCTATGCCTATGTGCAGGGTTGTAGCCATTGAAAAATTATGGGGGATTAAGTAACTTCAAAAAGGTTATGTGTTTCGGCATCAAAGAGAACAGTGTGCTTTGATATCCAATAGGAAGAGCTTGAACCCCCCCCCCTGCTTGCGCCACTGACAAATATTGGTTTCTTCGACAGTTGTAAAGAAAGAGGCCGTTGTGAGAGGGAATCCCCACTCTAACGGAAGAAGGTAGCGTTCTATTTTTGGATGCATTTTTCTTGTTATAGGTTGCATGCAGTACACTTGTTTGTTTGGGTTTTATGGCGCAAGGACAACAAGGGTCAAGTTGCGTCAGGTCCTACACTTTTCCGAGGAACCAGAACCTCTTAAAGGCCTGGGAAAACAACTCCCAGGACTACAGTGAGTAGTTAGTCAGTGAGCGTACTAGGGCTGCATTAATTGTTTGTTATTGTTTGTTTGTTTTACGGCTCAAAGACTACAGTGGTCATGCTGCGCCGGGACCTACTGTTTTCCGAGGAATCCGAACCTCTTAAGGCCTAGGGAACCAAACCCCGGACTACAGTGAGCAGTGCGATCTTTATGAGATCTCTGAGTAAGCGTTCTTTGCACTGCTGGGAGTCGAACCCGGATTAGCGGCGCACTAGGAGAACGCGTTACCACACTGCGCCACCGCAGAGCCTAGGCTGCATTAACATTTATCAGAATATTGGAAACATTCATGCAAGTAGTGACGTAGTACAAGTATTTCTTTGTTTATATAAGAAAAAAACCAATACTCTTTTTCAACAACATAAAGGTATTTCATCAAAGGACAGATGGAGCCAAATTTTAAAATAGCAAGTGCACATTCACATGTGAAAAAAGAATTTCTATTGGATGAAGATGCAGGCCAGTGTTTCCAACGCTCAAACGATGCCCAATCACTTAAGTGCTTCCTGTTTTGCAAACAAATAAAAAGGTGCAAATCATCCTATCTCTCAATACCTCGAGTGGCTAAAAATACAGTAGCATCAGAAAGATGCCTAAATAACATGCTTAAATAACGATGTCTTCCCAGTGTGTTGGAGAAGGAATACGAGATAGAAGTTTTGGTGGGGAGAAGGGAGCTCGCACCCTCCTAATAAGCACCACTCCCATCTAAGCACCATGTTCAGCTCCCCAAATCCATAACCGTCCATTTGAGCGGTTTGAGGGAGATCGTCGCATTATAACGGATGGATGGGCGTCTGTGGCCAGGATGACAGAATCGGCAACGGTGACGTCAGCCCATGGCATCGAATACCACTTGAAGGGATTGGATCAAACGCCAATGTGTGATGAGGTGAAGCACGAGTTTCATTATATTTATACATGACTTCATAATGATAGAATCATTTCTGCAGGATTTCATCATGGTTGAAAAATATTTTGTCTTGTATCAACGGGACATGAGTATTAATTCTTAGAAATCAAAAAGCACATTGATCATTGTTCACACGCAGCTAAATCTTTCGTAAATGAGAGTGGATGCCAGGCTTTTTATGCCATAGCGATGCTTAGAAAGCAAAAGGCAATAATGCACACTATATCATAGGCGTAGCTAGGGGGGGGGCGGTTTGGGGTGTTGTAACCTCCCCCCCCCTCATCGCAATGAAATTTTGTATATTTAACATAAGAATGTGTGAGTTGTAACTCTGTAACTCCTTCCATCAAGCCCATAATCCCCATTATGAACTTTCTGCCTATGCCTATGCAGCATGGACTTTGACCAAATACAGAAACCTCATACATGAAATCAAGGCTTCGACGCAGCACCACCTTTGCTATCTTTTCTCTGAAAAACCCAGTCAATTACTCAATCGAGATCAAGGGTATGTGGTACATAGGGATGGTTGTTGTCCTATCAGCAACAGGTTTAGATTGGTTGTTTCTTGCGGCGTAAATACAAGTGAGATAATATTGCACCTCTGCCTGCAGTTTTCCGAATGGTAAGAACCCCTTTCATTTAGGAAATCAAACCTCACGACACAGATCGGCAGAAAACCGTACTCGATCGGGAACCAGACTCCAAGTTTTCCGCAATATATGCTTATGAACCGGCTAACAGCTTTTCACTAAACACACTGTTCAGAAATTTGGAAACATTTACATCAAACTATAAAAAAAAACAACAATTATAAACAAGTGCCTATTTGAAAGGCGTTTCTACACTTAACACCTGAATAAATCACACACACACACACACACAAAAAAAACGGAAGGAAGGAAGGACCTGAGTACTTGCACCTTAAGTTTGCGCCATCAAGTAAAAAAAAAAACGCAAATAAATAATAATAACATTGTACAGGAGCCTAGAAACATTCGAGATCGATCACAACACCAATTGAGTTACAAAAGGCTGAACAGTCAAGATGTTTCTAAATACAATATTTAAATAACTTACAAAAGAAGGTCTTAAATACTTGGCACTGTCTATCTCAAATCTGTACTTCCACATGTGAGTACACACATATAAAATAATAACAATACGTCATTATTCAAGTTTTTTTTTTGTCCTACAGTCATGTAGTTATCCACTACGTAGAAAACGTGAGATGAATCAGAATGGTTCCTTCTCTCTCCTCTCTCTCTTTCCATTCCTTCCTTCCCCCGCGTGCCTACCTACTCGCCTGCCTGCCTACCTGCCTACCTACTCGCCTTCCTGCCTGTCTGCCTACCTACCTACCTACCTACCTACCTACCTACCTACCTACCTACCTACCTACCTACCTACCTACCTAGTTGCCTGCCTACCCACCTACCTGCCTGCCTTCCTACCTACCTATATATATATATTCCTTCCTTCTTTCCCTGATTCACAGACAGTAACAAACGTTTAGATTCCTCAGAAAACTGAGCTCCTAGCACAGCATCACCTTAACTTACCTTGCACCATAACCTCAACAGTCCTTGAACCTTATCCTCAACGTTCCTTGAAGCACAACCTTAACTCTCCTTAAACCATATAATACAAACACGTAAACAAACCAGCTTTTTAATCACATTAATATACTTTGAGAGTACAGATTTTTTTATACGAATAAGAAAGCAGTTGTTAAAAATTTCATTTCAATTGCAACTTATTAAATGTAATGTAAATATGCGAAAGGTCCCAGTTCCATCCGGCGATGGGAGCACAATCCCTCTTTAATACACGCGCACGCACACACCTCGGTTCCGACTAATTAGCAATTACTCATTACCTTGAAACTGGCTGGAGGTGATACACAGCCACCTTAAACGATTTTTGTGATAGCTACGACTGCTGGTGGTTTTTTTTTTAGGGAACAAATCAGTGACCTCCGATTTTATTTCTTATTAAGAGACTTGGCAGACAAGATGCAAAGAAACATGCTTAGAATTATACTCACTAATCATTTCATCATTACAATTAATTTGATAAAAAGAACAGGTTCAAATGTTAATGTACCCTTTATGTTTATATATTTATTATAACCCGGGTTTCAACACTTGGGGAAAATGAAGTGACTTCCTTAGACACATATTGATTCGCTGATATTTCCAATATAAAGTTGGGGGGAAGGCACATTGATTTATTTTTCTAAAAAAATTTTTATGTTCCTAAAAATTTACAGAACTGCAATAAATAATAACTAATCAAAAATTGTCACATTCGGGCAATTATTTTATAATTATTCTTCGCCTTTTTTTTGTTCAAATTCTATCTAAGAGAGATAGAAATATTAATACCTAGAAAAGAAATTTAATCTATAAAAAATAGCCTAAACAGATTCAGAAGAGAAACTAAACGAAAAATATAAGAAATAGGTGCTGCACTGGTACTTTCTGTACTCAAGGTGTCGCCTAGCACCACCAAACGACAATAAATATTTAGTTTTTAAATTTATTTAATTTATGTGCATGTTTTATTTAATCGATGTGTATATTTTATTTGATTAATCTGCATGCTTTATTTAATTATGTGTATGTTTTATTTAAATTGCGTGTATATTTTATTTAATTTACGTGTATGTTTTATTTAATATATGTGTAGGTTTTATTTAATTATATGTATGTTTTATTTAATCGATGTGTATGTTTAATTTAATATATGTGTATCTAATTTTACTTTATAAATTTATGTTTTTATCTAAATAAAATATAACGGAGCACAATGACGCCTTTGTTGTACAACAAGAAGGTAATCACTTGATTGGGGATATTTGAGATGACACTGGGGTACACAAACTACCTTCCAACTTGTCAACACTCTTTCTTCGCACTGTATATATCATTATTTGAAAATTATTTATGAAAGTAATGAAAGTATTACTCTGTATATATACGATTTCGTTTCCAATAATTTCATATTTGTATTATAAATATAATGTATATCATAATTCATACTAATCTACTATTTTTTAATTTAAATAGTGAAAATAAACGAATACAAATATTCATAAGTCAAAATAACGTTATAAGAATTTTTACTTGTGAATCTTATCTGCGTAATGCTACATCAAATTATCATGTATAAAATACAAATGTGTAAACTGTTTTTAAAATGTAGTGGAAAAGTTGTCCCGGAAACAAACAGCTCCCAAAAAATTTTAATAATAATAATAATAATAGGCATCATGCTAACCACTATAATAATAATAAAATAAATATTTTATTTGTCACAGTGTTACACATACATAGATGTAGAGCCTCTATATCTATTTGTAATGCTATATTTCATAATATTGTGTAGCTTAGTATGCATATATTTACTATTAATTACTATTGTTTTAAGTTATTGTTATATATTTTGAAAGAGTGCCCCAGTACTATTTATTTTATGACTACAATACTACTAATACTACGTATACTAAATATGCAATACTACTAATACTACGTATACTAAATATACAATACTACTAATACTACTGGAGAAGAACAAAGGAAAACTTAATCTAGTAAACTGTTTTGGCGGAGATGACTAATATAAAGAATTAAGTTACCTACAGTAAAGAACTAATATAAAAAAACAAGTTATCTCGAAAAAGGACTAATTTAAAAAAAGGTAAGTAATCTAAAAAAGTAATTTAAAAGTCTAACTTAAAGAAGTATAAACAGACAAATTAATATGTATGCAACATTTTTAAGTAACCAACATAATCTCTTTATTCCATCAACCACTATTTGACAATTGTGTTAGTCCTGAGAAGGGTAATAATATTTTACAACCTTATATACAGAGAAAAAGAGCGTTTTACTTGTCCTTGTTGACCTAGTGGTTAAGGCACTCCGGGCTCAACAGATGGCCGCTAGGACGCGGACGATGTGTCTCTTTTTTTTTTTTTTTGTACATAAAATTCTCTAGACTGAGCTTAAATATTGCCGTGAAAATTATTAACCATAATAAAATTCCAAATGAAAAACCACAAAATCTCGCCCTGGAGGCTTTATGTGTTGACCATTACTTGGCAATTGTGTTAGCGCATAGAAAGGTTATAATATCTTATATAATCCTTTTAGTTTGTAAGTTCCAACCAAATTATCATGGCTGCCATTATGCGCAATGGTCATTCCTTTGCAACATCCATCAAGGATTCTTCGTTTTCTCCCAAACCCACAGAATATTTGATATAACGCGCTATTGCCACACACTTTCCATATATATATATTGTTGATTGATTCTATGATTTCCCCCTAAAAATATTCACCTTTTCAGGTAGAATTTAAAAGCGCTCTGAATTTGAAATCTATATCCAAATTCACATTAAGTTATATGATTACACTTTCACTGAGATCATTTATATTAAATATTTTTTTTAGTTTTGTGGGAGAAGTGCAAAACAAGGAACTATTTAGTTGTAGAAGTTGAAATATCATAAACGTTTTAATAATTCTGCTTAATAAGTAAATAGTCCAACAAAATCTAAATTATGTATGAAGTAATGTTGATGGTCTTTACCTTCAAACAGAGCTTTTATTTAATTATAAACAAAGCTGTGTTTTAATGAGTTTTACAATTTTATCATTCCCCCCAATTTAGGAGCGCTAGTGGATAATATTTTTTTTATAATTAAGTCACAATCTCTTGAATTTATATTCTGAAGTGCAGTACTTTTGTATATTGTTTATACAGCGAAATCTGTATGTAACGTTAACCAAGAAACAGAGAAAAGATATCATTATAAATAAAAAGATACTATTGTATACAAGAAAAACGTACATTATATACAAGGGAAACATTCATTACGTATAAGGAAAATATATCATTATATACAAGGAAAAGATATCATTGTGGATAAGGAAAATATACAATTATATACAAAGACAAGATATCATTATATACAAGGAAAAACATCATTATATACAAGGAAAAATATCATTATATACAAGGAAAAGATATCATTATATACAAGGAAAAGATGTCATTATACACAAGGAAAAGGTGTCATTATACACAAGCAAAAGGTGTCATTATACACAAGGAAAAGGTGTCATTATACACAAGGAAAAGATATCATTATACACAAGGAAAAGATGTCATTATATACAAGGAAAAGATATCATTATATACAAGGAAAAGATACCATACATGGTTGAAAACTATATATATTCTACATATGTCGGAATCCTATATCGGAGCAAAAAAACGTCGTTAGAGACAGATTTCGCTATATTAAACATATTATGTACTATTTCGTCCATTATTATATTATTGGCGCAGCATCATCCTCGTCGAGTTTACAGTATTAAAATTCAAACAAATAACTAATTTTTTCGCTTATTGCAAAGCGAAAAAGTATTTGTGAAGATTAAGATGACAAGAACGAGTTTAAACCTTTTAGCATCTGCTTCTGTTTTTACCTCTCAAAACGCGAGCGCCGTCAAAAATTAAAAACCCGCTGCAATATGCTAGCTGAACGTTTTTATGCAACGCAGCTTTTTTAGAAAGAAAAGATGCTGGGGGGATTTAGAAGGAGGTGGAGGGGGCTCTGTGAGTGGCGAAGGAGGATGTGATTTGCAACACAGCAACGGATCACCTGGCTATCTTGAAAGTTAGTAAAGGGGGGATAATTCCAATTAAAGGAAAAATCAGGTGCCCCCACGTCTAATTCTCTGTCTTTTAAAAGATATCGCTGCTTTAGAGTACGGGTGCTAGCTTGGAGCACGATTGCCCTACGGGGTTTCACGATTTCAAAGCACGGGCTCATAGACAAAGGGACTTCTGGGACCCCCGTAGATAAAAGCACATATATATATATAAATACGACGATGGTCCACAGTAAGTAGGGGATAATTTGAGCATGTCTGCAGATCGCTCACTGTCTCGTGGAGGCATTTTTACCATAATTACACAAAATAAGCAAAATTTACTCTGAGTTTTTTTCAATAGATGCTCACGGAAGCTGTTACTAATGGTAGTTATAAGGAGACCTCAGATGAGCAGCATCTTGCCCATAATAACGGGTCTTTTTTCTCCTTGACTTTCCCAGTGCGTGCTATAAACGTGTTCTCCCCTCTGTCAATAATATTTCATTAGGTGGTCTGTTTAAGGACAAGATGTCGCTAACAGTCCTGTTATTATTTACAGTCTAGTGACAGACTTAAAAAATAAGTAAAAGAAGGACGATGAAGATGATGTGAGCTTCACTTTTGATGTTGCTCTTCATGCAGACAGCTTCATTAAACCAGTTAAATATTAAATACTTCCCATTTCAGTTAGAAACGTACTTCAGTTGCGCAGTCGAGCAAAAATTACGCACTCTTCCCTTAAAGATAAATGCCCGCTCAAACGCACTTTATGAAATTTAAGGCAAGTCTAAAATTCAAAGACTGAATGTTTACTATTAATCGTTTGTGCTTCTTTACGGTGCGAGGATTAAAAAAGTCTAGCGGGACCGGGAATTATACACTTTTCCGTGGACTCCGAACCATTGCTCTCGAGGGAACCAAACCCCGAACGGTGAGAAGAGAAACGGCACACGTTCAACGACGCCATTGGGAGTCAAAGACGAACGCGCTACCACTACACCACCGGAGGACCAACATTTTCCTGAGGAAGGTGTTATTATGTATGTATGTATGCATGCATGCATGCATGTATGTGTGTATAAGGCCTTGAACGATAGAGACACATTACATTGCCATACGCAAGTGGTTCTCAATTAGTTTCCATCGCGAACTACTTTGTATCTCTTTTTCTCGGTCGGCAAGTTAGAAGATATGAAAACGAAATTTCCTTGAATGCTACATATGGACATTGGCATAACTAAGGGGGTAGGGGCTTATCTCTCCCTAGAAAATTTCTGATGTAATAAAATAGAATTGAGATAAGAGCTTTACTTCCTTCTAGTAAACCCACCCCCCTTAGAAAAAATGTTCAGTTTCTTATCTTTTGTAGACGGGCCAGTTTTTACTATCCGAGGGCCGCTTTTTGAGACTCACTGCCATATGCGATAACATTAACTATCACTCTGCAGTATTATGAATTATCCTGTTATTTTTGAAGGGAATTATATTAAAATTGTTATTTTATATTTGTGCATTTGCTTCCATTCAATTCTTCAGACGCCAAAGAATTTCTGGAGCAGCTGCTCTTTAAGCCGAGCTGCGAATTAATGCTTTTACGTTTTAAGTTCCACACTCATCGCTATAGTCAAACACCGCTCTAGCGAACCTGAAGGGGCTGAATTTATAGTTAAACACCGCTCTAGCGAACCTGAAGGGGCCGAATTTATAGTTTGCTATATCCGGGGGTTAAAAATAATGGCTGATTGGACGGGGCCAAAAAAATCGTTCGTTATATACGAGGGTTCGTTATAAGCTGGGTTCGCTATATCATGGAATTAAATATAATGGCTGATTGGACGGGCGCAAAAAATTCGTTCGTTATAAGCCGGGTTCGCTATAGCGGGGTTTGACTGTGTATGAAATTCAGTCGAAGTTGCTTATAACGAATATCAAATGATCGGAAGATTTTTTTCGCTATAGTCGTCATTCGCTATAACCATATATATATATATATATTATACGTTAAATGAAATTAACCTAAACCATTTGTTCCTTAAAGCTGTGTATTCATTGTATTCATGTCCTGTAAGAAATATATTGACATATATTTACCCTTTTCAGGGCTAACACGATTGCCAAAGGGTCAACACATAAAGCCAACGAGACACTTTTTTTTTTATAATTTTTTGTAAGGACCTAATGCATTGGCGATCCGTGGCGAGATTTAAGATAAGGTGTATGACACCAATTCACCAAAACCCAAGGTTACTATAAATTTCTTTCTTATTTACTGAATGAGGTAAAAACCAGTTTCTTGGCGAATATAGACTGTAAATTAATGTGTTTTTGGTGAATTGGCATCACACAACTTCAATTAAATCTCGCCACAGGCCACCACTGACTGATGACTAATACCTTTCAACATCCACGCGGAAGCTCAGTGTACAGCTTTCTAAGTATAGGAGAAACAGGAGATTATACGGTGGGTCCCTGGTTCGATTCCGGCGCAGGACGATATTTCTTTTCCTCATATATATATAGAAAATTCTAGCCTGAGCTTTTATGCGGGTGTCAAAAATCATTAGTCGTATCCATGTTCGTTGTAAGCGGGCTTCACTGTATTTAAGATTTCGTAACGTGGAAAATGGGTAAACGAAGTTTACTAAACGTATTTGAAACAAAGTTAGAATCGTATCTACAATGATTTATTAACAATATTCAACGCGTTTCGGGCAAACAAATCGGTAGCCCTTCTTCGGGAATACACGAAACTAACACGTCAACAATCAGTGGTATTTCCATTCACATAGGCGCAGAGTTGCCATTGCGATGGTTTTTTGTGAAAATCGATTATTTAGGGAAAACGGTGTTGGTCGACATACGGTCAAATTTCCCAAGGATCTGAATCGGTGATAAAACGTTGGAAAACCACACGAAAAGAAATGTATGATAAAGCGGGAGACGCCGGGGAAGTGGAAGCAGTTCGTGAGGTGGATTTGAGAAAGTTTTTCCAGGCGAAGCGGAAGGAGGGTGTGGATCTATGATCGTTCACTATGGTGTCTTGAAATTTATTGATGAATGAGGCAAAGGTAAACAAAGAGTTGGCAATAAATAATATTATAGGTTCTCTTTTTCTTTCATCATAGACTTTTTGTTCCTTTTTAAAATTTGAGATCAAATTAAAAGCGGGGGGGGGGGGAATTTTATATCCCTCTTCTTTTTCCCACAACGTTAGTAAAAAATTGGGGATGCATATCTACATCCAAGGGCGGACTAGGCGGGGTCAACCGGCCTACACGCAGATGCGCCCTCATGGGCGATATGACTTGCACCCTCATGGGCTATAGGACTAGCGCCCTCAGATAATCCAAGGTATTCGCCCTTTGAGAGGACCCAATCCACCTCTGCCTATACATTATTTGACAACACAAATTCACAAGCATCTTCATCGGCAATGCAAAAAATACGTTTGTTCGTTTGGATTCTTTTATGGCGCAAGAGCATCTAAGCTACGCTGCGCCAACCAAAAAATACGAAATAACGATTTTAATATGTTTATATTAGTACATAGACATTTGATGTTATGCGTAAATAGTTTGTGTAGAGTTATATAGATACAAAAAAAATAGATATTGATACATAAAAATTTTAGTTAAATTTAGTTACATGTGAAAGGCCGATGTTTAATTGGGTTAAAACGCGCAGTGCAATGGTAGCTACTTGCTTTGATAACTAGGTAAGAGTGTGTGTTTGATGGAAAAGAAATATATTTTGGCATACATAGAAACACTGAATATTTTATTAGCTAGTTTTGGAAAGAAATTGATTTTTATGTCGTCTTCTGTCATAAATCCAAAATTAAAAATTAGTTAAACGAGGGAAGAGGAAGGTAAAGTAATTTCTATTCTTTTTGAATGGCCGTTCACATCCATGAAACATCATGTTTTCTCATTCACGTGTCCTTAATTTCCTGTACGTTGAATACGGAAACAATACCTTTTACCAAACCCATCAGTTTTATTCCTATTAATATCATGTAATCCATTACAAGTGGCAGATCCTTAAAGACTTTCGTCAAAAATCCACCAGATTAAAATAGAACCAAAATGAAAATCTTAGTTGACATATATCACGATTGAAGATTTAATTTCCCGACATGAAAGGGAGTTCTGATATATTTCATGAATATTCTGTGAGAAAAAGATCAAAGCCAAATAAACATAAAGCAATGCCTATTATTAAACTTAGCATCACTCTTTCTTGGATACATGATTGAATATAAACTCTCAAATAAATCAAATAATTAAAACTTATAGATTTTTTTTAAGTTCATTATTGTTTTGTACACTTAAACCCGCATAATTTTGCTTCCTTACAACTATATTTTTAAATAATATTCAATTTTATATTGAAAATAAAAACAAATATGTAAAAAAATTAAGCAACACTTAAAAATTTTCAAGAAAACCTGTCATTATCATAATCGTTAAATCAGCCAATGGAAGCACTTTTCAGAAGCAATAGCGTAGGAAATGAGAGGATTCGGCGAATTTGAACCAATCTTATTGGATATCAAGGCATATTTCTAGACTTACCGCGAAACAACACGCACACATACACGAGAGAAAGAGAGAGAGCGAAAGAGAGATTTTTTAAAGCTGCTGAAATCCACTCCATAATTATTTAATTACCGCCACCCCTAGTCAGAGATTCTGTTAGGGCTCATAACAAAATTTTAAAATGAAGATAGTGCTGATCAATATAGCGTTGCAGCTCCAAAGAATGCATTCTCTGTTAAACGAGGTCTAAGTATACATAAAATCTTCCAGAAATATGTATAATTTTATTCCAACTAATTATCTAAGTTTACTTACTTGTTTATCTATTAAGTACTTGTCATATTTCGAATAAACGCATAAAATGTACTTAAAGTTATCATAATACTAACCCATACGATTTACGTGTTTTGTTTTGTGTTTTAAATATGACTTTGATAGCATATACTCTAGAAGAGCCCAGATATTTAAAAATAAACTCCCAACTTGACAATTAGACGTACCTTCCCCTCCCCCCCCCCCTCTCAACCACAAGGAGGATAAAAAAAACTAAAATTTCATTTTAAACGATGAACTAATCTAATCCTTATTCACTCATCGCATTTTCCTGCTCCCCTCTCACAACGGCGATTCAAACATGATAAAGACAGCATCTCACCATCACCAGGGCACCTCTTGTTCCAATTACGGCAGCCACTGGATAAGGCAGCCCGATAAACAGGAGCGAATTGATGTCTAAACTTCGTCACGCTGACAAACCAAGATCCAAAGGAGAAGAAAAAGGACAGGCTGACCCTCTAGACTTGTTGACATTAGTGTGTAGATGATGAACCTTAAACCTCAGCGTTTCCTGACAACTGAAGCCAGCGGCGAAAGAGATCGGACTTTGATGGTCACTTCGATCTCATCTATTCACAAGGTTCCCATGACCTTGAAATGGACGGCAAAAAAGGTTTGTTATCGTTGATGGTCACATTATGAATGTAAGAATTTAGATCCAGTGAAAAAAAGGAAGGAGGGTTGGAAACTCGGCTTGTCTGTCCATGGTATTTTCGGGTTATCAGTGATAACTCTCCATAAAGTCATCTCGCGGTCGTCGTCATCGTCATCGCCTTGTGCGTGACGTACACGAGGATTCATAGTTCAAGTGACACGAGCTACGTGACTTGCCATGCCTGAACCAACACGTGACACAACTGATACTTTGCCGTATTCGACAGCAGTCCAAACGGATATGCGTAAAAGCAATGACGAACATTTTATATTTTGTAATTCCTTTTATTATCCATATATATACTTTTTAAATAGCATTCGAGATTTACCATTGTATTCTTTATTCTTCAAGTTTTTAGGTGATTAAAGGCCTCTACTAAAGATAAACACTTTCCTTGGTTTCTTGACCATTCTCCATACTTTTGCTCCTCCCCATTAGGTGCTTTTCTTGAAGTTTTCTGCCGTGTATTTCTTGGTGACTACGTCTTTTCTTTGTTATTTCGTCCCAATTTTCGTTGACAAATATAGTTCGGTTCTTCTTGCATCAGTGTCCTAGCCAGCTATATTTACTTAATTATTTCTAACATAAGTTTTTGGATTGTATAGTATATATATATAGTATCGAATTAGTTATTTAAAAAGATCTGAATTTAGTTCGTTTTTGTTATTGTTTTGGTTGCTTGTTAATGCTTGGCGACATTTATTCTGCAGCAATCTCTCACCATTTTTTAGCCTAGATTTTCTTCTTAGTTATGCCCTTATGTTAATAGTTATTTACATTACTATCTAAAAATATTAATATAAATCTCTATATTAACACATTTAGATAATCATATTTAAAAAAATTATGTATAAAATATATATAATTGTATATGAGTTTACTTTTACATGAATATTACGACAAATGTTTTTAATTAAATTAATTGTATTCCTTTATTTCGCTCAGTATTGAACTTTCAAATTGCTTTCACGAAGTAGAATATAACCTAAAAAAAAGTCGAAATAGCGCAAATACGCACTGAGGCATCAACGAAATTTTATGTAGTCAGGTGATTTGTGCACTCATTCGGACTTCTTTAAAATGCTAAGTGTATTTTTTTCAACTACATTTGTATAGTACTTTATGAAACTTATTAAATAGTACTTTATGAAATTTATTAAATAGTACTTTATGAAACTTACTAAATATTACTTTAAGAAATTTATTAAGTAGTACTTTATGAAACTTATTAAATAGTACTTTATGAAACTTATTAAATAGTACTTTATGAAACTTATTAAATAGTACTTTATGAAACTTACTAAATAGTACTTTATGACACTTACTAAATAGTACTTTAAGAAATTTATTAAGTAGTACTTTAAAAACTTATGAAACTTACTAAATAGTACTTTATGAAACTTACTAAATAGTACTTACTTATAGTAAAGAAACTTTATCTTATTTAAATTACATATTCCTATTTCTAGGTCTATAAGTAGTGCACAGTATTTATTTTAATAATTGTAAGTACCATTGTACTTTATTCAAAAATTTAAGAAGTAAAATGGTATTTACGTTTTGTTTAAAAAAATTAAATTTCTAATTTTCTATCAATTTTTTGTGATCGGAAGGTTCCTTTTCCCCCCTGCCATAACTAATCACTATATAGGCGCAAACCTAAAAATGCTTAACAAGCAAGGATGTTTTCTGGATAACCACTCCTTGTAGATGAACGAAATTGTTGGAAAGTACAATACAGAAGAGCAGGGGCGGACTGGGCCACCGACCAACCTGCCCCCGGGCCGGAGAGCCCTCATAAGCGATAGGACTCGCGCTTCCGAAAGGCAAGGACTTCCGCCCTTCGAAAGGCAAGGACTTGCGCCCTCCGAAAGGCAAGGACTTGCGCCCTCCGATAATCCAAGGTATGCGCCCTTTGAGAGGACCCAGTCCGCCCATGCATGAGAGAGGTACACGACTCACTCTCGATACACTACCTCCGATTTCTGATATGGGTGCGCCTGGAGACTTTCGTTCAAACATACGCATGATGTTTCGGGCATTTCTTTGTGTACTTTTCAGGTTGAAATCACATAATAAAACATCAGCTTTGTTTACAAAATACGTACACTTATGTGGCTTCTACATTCATAGATATGCAGTTAAGCGGGTTTGGATATTAAAACGATGGACAGTTTTTTTTAGGCTTAATATTTTACGCACGTATGCGATATGTGCAGTTACGCGATGTATGCTTATACGTGTTCGACTGCATATATTACCAGTTTTTATATATTTTTTTAAATTAACGTTTTTATAATCTTTAATTAACTCAAAGGATATGCCTTTTGGAATGAATGGATCGTCACGCTTATTGTAAAGAAAAAAGAAAATATTGACGTCACGTCAAATGTGTTGTGTGAAAGATATCGATCCCTGTTCAATTACAACTTTTTCGCGCAATGGAAAATGCATATGCAGGATCAGTCGGGATGACGTCACCGAATGGAAGCGACTAGAGAAATATGGCGAGCGAATGTTAACTTTTGATTCGTTTGATCTCTTGACCTCTGATATTATTATCCCAAACGTGCTTACACATCAAACTGGATCTTC
>QLNU02014176.1:23505715-23528933 GCA_006491805.2 Dysdera silvatica | reverse complement strand
GAAACAATTTTTCAAACAGAATATGAAACAATTTTAAACCAGAATGTGAAACAACTTTTATAAAATAGGATATAAAACAGAATTTTAAATCTTAAAAACTTATCTGGCATTTTAGATTTTCAGAAGAGTGGAATTAAGAAATAAAAATTAGTACTTAAAATTAAAGAAACACTTTTTTTTCTAACTTCTACGTATTTCTGTATGCTGTCAAATGTATAAAATGTGAGTGTGTATAAAACTTATATTTCGTACGAGCTATAAATTTAGTTTCCATTAGAATGCTGATTCCATTTCATTCGTTTATTTGGAATTTGATGTGAGGAAAAGAGCATTGAGGCAAAAGTCTCTAAAATTCACTTTTCACTTTGTGATATTTGCAAGAGCGGAATCGGTGAACTTCAAGCGAGAACCGAAGTGTAGGACATCAGCTTACCAGCAGATAGAGTGTCGCATATTTATGACGACGATTATGGTTTCGTGAAAAGTCGCCTAAGAAGGCGGCTGTTTTCAAAGGGTAGGCATCGACGATGGAAAGTACATCTTATCACTCCCATAAAAGACTCGGAACACCCTCGGTGCTCCTCGAAGTCTAGGGAACACCAAGAAGAGGACAATACACAACCCTTAATCTCAAAAGATAGATAACGGAGATGGCCTGTTCTATGTTCTACACCTCTCGCACATGCACAAGTGCACATGGCCACTTTACCAAAGGCCTCTTTCCAGCCCAAGCAACGGTCCCAATGTCTGCTTTAGCGAACTGGTCAAAACTTATTCGACTGTCCTCTGTCTCCACCAATATAAATTTTCTTAACCACGTTTGAAATTGATGAATGAGCAGCTTTATTACTAACAGGAAACGGTTTGTAGCAGTTGACTTTACACTCTATTGAAACAGTCTGTAACGTCGTCATTGACAAGAGTTTTGAAGCCACAACAGTTATCTTTGGTTATAGAAAATAGTTTTAAGTCTCGCCTGTGTTTAAATCACGGAAATGAGGTTCTGCCGTTTGGTCATCTGTCATGCAGAGGCGGCTTGCCGCCCGGGTTTCCGTTTGGATGAGGGCGCCAAACTAAAGTTCAATTTTTTTTTTTAATTTACCCAACAGTAGAAAATCTCTCTAAAAAGGAAAAGTTTAGAGAAATTTTTAGAGAAATTCTTTCAGAGACTTTTGGCCACTTTTATAGGGTATATGGCTCACTGTGCATCTGTGAAAATATCCTATTTCGCAGGAGGAAGGGGCGCCAAAAAGCAATCCATGCCAGACCGCCAGGGTTCAAAATCAACCTGGAGCCGCCCCTGAGCCTATGAGCATGATACGCTGTTAATCAGATGCAGCTATACTGAAATATCAAATGAAAAAGTCAAAGAAATTTAATACATTTTTGAAAATATAGCTTGCCATCAATTTCTTGTCTCCTACATGTTTCCAATGGTTATTCTTTCATTCCAGTTAAATATATATATATATATATCTAATTAGTTATTGTAATTATTAATAGAAGGCGACAATTTATGCTTTTCTGCTTTCAAGTAACTTTCTCTTTTTTCAAACACACAAATATAATGTAAATTATTGCGGGAATAAGAACGATATTATAGGTTTACTTTATTTTCAGTATTCCATACTAAACACTGAATATTGACGGACATTTTAAATAATTGCTATCAAAATATTTATTACACAACTAATTACCATTTTTGTGAAATTTATTTTTACACATGTCCTCAAATTCTAAATGGGCAAACAATCAATTAATAACACAATTAATTATCAATAATATCAATCGACCCCGTAAGTTTAAATCGATATTGGCAATATCGTGAAACGATCTAAAAATAACCTTTTCCATCTATTTAGAATGTCAGGATGAAAAAATCCCATGATAAGAGACACCGAGTACTGAATTTCATTATTAAACGAAAAATTGAAAGGACCATCCCACCCCCCCAGAAACTTGGGGTCCACCTCCTTGTGGGATCATAAATTAATTACAAAGGTTTTATCCAGTAATCGCTCAAAAAGCGCATTTGGGGAACCTCCCACCTCCCTTGTTCATTATAGAGAATTTTTATTGCTTCTTGTGGTCACTTCGGACCGGCAGAACGTCCACCAGAGTACGCCGGCAGAGAAACAGTACAGCCCCTCTAAAATTCTCCAATTCCCGAAGGACTTCGGCTCCCGTGAAAGTACCCAATATCTCTATACTGCGAAGAAGATCAGGAGAGAAGAAATACAGTGTAAGTGCATTAGGAAAATTAACTGTCTGGGGGTGAAATCACGAAATAGGGGCATAGAAATTGCTACGACTTTATATATCAGGGAGAATTCAGGTGGAAGGGGAGGGGGGCAGAAATGACGATGAATAAGTGAGTGGGTCATTAACTTGTAAAGGGGGTGGGGGTAAACGTGAGGGCTAGTTATTACGGACCAATCGCTGGACGTCGTGACGTCACGAATGGCGGCCACGTGACCTAAGAACAGCCAAATGGGGTACAGATCTACTTAGACTTGATGCGCTTGATTATTAAAGGATGGTTTGTCAGATAGAATCGAGTGAATTCAACAAAAAAGTAAGGTCCCTTTTTTTGGCAATAAATTGCACATGAATTGTATCCACAACGTATGCCAAAAATATATTAAAATATTAAAAGCCACAGGCTTGTATCATTTTTTTGGACGTCGGCTCTGCCATTATTTTAATATATTCGTCCGAAACCCCGTCTATTGTATCACTAACCCGGTTTCAATTTCAAGTGTCATCGTAGAATGCATGTCATTCTTCCATCCATCGTAGAGAGGGGGTTTGATTCACCTAGCAGCAGAGGTACGGATCACTCGGAAAATTGTAGAACAGCATAACCTTTACCGTCCTTGAACCGTAAAAACGGAGAACATACATGCACAAGAATCGGTGAAAAGATCGTTAATCAGGTGCTATCACTACATTTTCCCCCCATCGTGATAGCTTACTCGAAGTTATCGCTGCTTTTCGCACGATGAAATGCATTTCGTGTAACTTAACAAAATCGCGCATTGCACTGCTAAAAGTAGTGGCAATTACCCCATGGGGCCACTGTGCAGAATTTGGCACTCTTTTCAAGAATGGAATTTTATTCTGTCTCAAAATCTCGCCAAAGTATTGCTGCTTGGACACGCAACACTTCACACGTCACAGTTATCTTTACAATCTCACTGACATAGTTAAGTTAAAAACCATTTATCTCCAGTTTGGCGGCATTGGATAACAAGACCGGCGTTACGGCTTGCACAGCCATGGTAAAAAAATGCATGGCTCTTATGCATATGCGTGACCTTATCTGAAAGACAAACGGCTGGATTTCCAAAGAAGCCGCGGCTCTGATTTCCGTGCAGCTCCTCTGGAACGAATAATAAAAACAAGAACGCATACATGAGCCATGATAGGAGGAACGGAAGGTGGATTGGAGAAAGCGTTACTCCAAGTTACTACACAGTCACGTGACCCATCTTATGCTCCCCAATCTCCTCATCCTCCATAACTTCCTCCGCCATATTGGGTAAACTACACGGCCAATAGATTCGCCACTCTGGCGTAACTGACCCCTGTAACTCAAATGTCAATTTCTGAATATATTTCCTTGTTTTGTTTTTTCCTTTGAAAGAAAAGTTACTTTCATGAGGAGTAATATGGGGAAGTTACATAAAAAAGTAATTTACTACAGACATATTATTTTAGATTGGATATTTTCATAAGGTATGTTAAACCCGCAGATCCTTGACTTGGACCATCATACCTTGATCTCCATTTTTCTGTCTTACAGTTTGAAGACAGTCCCCTGTCCGTCCCTATTAATTCTGTTTTTTTCTTCCCTCCCCCCCTCCCCACCCTTCTATGGGAGATAGCCATTTGAAAGCGAGCCATACCTCTTCACAATGTAATGACACGCACACGACTTCTATCTCCGCTTATGACACAAGGACACACACTTTCAGATCCGGGATAGGCCTTTAACCCCCTTTTGCCGCTATTCCTTTTTTAATCGGTCTGAGGTTCTTTTTCCTTTTGCGACGGACGACGCTGCTGTTCGAGATGAGACTGCAATTAAAGACAGAGTACCGAACATTTACCGCATATTAGCGTCCAGTCTCGTTTTCCTTCTCTTCGTCCATTTTTTTCCCCGCCACCTCCAGCAAGGATTAAAAAAGCGCCAAATGTCGCCAATGGGTAGTTTAATCCCGCCTGTCGCCAAGACAGATTTTTATATTTCGTACTAAGGTTTTTCCTAAGCCATTCAGATTTTAATGTATATTATTACATAATGATAATTATATAGCGATATACACAATAGGACCTCTATGTAAAATAAAATTCAAAGCTCTTATAAAAAGGTGAGATACTACAATGGAACTTGGTAAAGTGACCACCTTGATAAATTGACCACCTGCATAAAGTGACCAGTTTTTTATAAGAGAGAACTGGTTGGGACTTACACATGCCTATACCGAAGTTTGTCGCGTATAATGACCACCTATCTCTGGTGACCATTACAGTCTAGTCCAGTCCCAAAGGTGGCCAATTTTGTCAGGTTCTGCTGTATATAGAAACATTTTCATTATGCAAAACATATTCCTTTTCAGGAGCAACACACGAAACATCGGAGCATGTTTTTATTCGTAAGTTTTCATGGGAAATTGAGGTTGCTAACGTGTTTGACATCGATGTTTTAACTCAAATTGTAGCTCTTTTGTATAGAGAAAAAGTACGCACGGTCTTGGCAAATTACAAAAAAGTAAAGAAAAAAAAAGCCCCGGTGAGCTTGTGTATTGACTATTTGGAAATTGAGTTAGCACTGAGAAGGGTAATAACATCTTACAAACCTTATGTACAAAGAAAAAGAGCGTCATTCCTATGTCCTGGTGGCCGATCAGGTCAAGGCACTGCGGTTCAAATGGAGTGTCTTTGGTTCGAATCCTTAGCAAGACGATGTCTCTCTTTTTTTTTCTATAAAAAAATCCAGCTTGTGCTAAAATGCTGGTGTCAAAAAAATATTGGTCAGCTTTTCTATGCAATCAGAGAGAGAGAGAGAGAGAGAGAAAGGAAAAAAAACCGGAAACTTTTCAAATCACGTGATTTGGGGCTGAAAATTTTACGGTTTTTATAATACAGTAGACCCTGCCTAAAGTGAATACCTTTCGGACTGGAATATAACGGTCACTATAGGCAGGTGGTCATTTTGCACGACAAACTTTCGTATAGGCTGACTAAGCCCCTACAAGTCCTCTATTATGAAAAGCGGTCGTTTATTCAGGTGGTACCCATACCATAGTCCACTGTATTTGTAGCAGTTCTTAAATTAGCCCATAATTTATTTTATTTTAAACTAAAAATATGTACACAAATTTAAAAGCATATATACTTTATAGTTCAATGAAGCCAATTAAAACTGATCGAGGGCCGCCAAATTACAGAAGTTACCATCAGGGAGCTAATACATTTTTTTTTTTAATTCAACATTTAAAATGCAGACGTTGCACAAAGAGTAATTACAAATTATCGCAGTTAAAATTTTAATCGCGATAGTCGGCCTACAGACGACAAAATATTTTGGAGCCTACAAGCGGCAAAATATTTCGGAGTTTACAGGCGGCAAAATATTTGGAGCCTACTAGCGGCAAAATATTCAGAGTCTACAAGCTGCAAAATATTTCGGAGCCTACAAGTGGCAAAATAGTTCAGAGCCTACAAGTGGCAAAATAATTCAGAGCCTACAAGCGGCAAAATATTTCGGAGCCCATATGTTGGAGCGTACAAGCGGCAAAATCGTAAATCCGCTTCTGGCTATTAGTCTATATATCTATTCTTGATAATCATATTTATAGATATTTTTTTTGGGAAAAATACCTATCTTATCTTTTTTGTAAAGAAGTTAATAGACAAAGAAAAATTAATAGATAAAGATGGTAATTTATCAACGAGTTGATAAAAATTTATATATAATTCGTTATACAGATATAAGTAAATGAAAGGTGCATTGTGCAACGATACGTTTAAATCAAAATTATTACACAAAAGCAGTTATGTAAGTTCGGACATCGTTTATAATTTATTGTGATGGAACCTTAATACGAAGGCCGCTGGTTTGACTGTAGTCTGGATCATGGCACGATTTCCTTTCCTCCACCTGTGAACACAGGTTCTGGTATGGAGGATATAAAAAGTGGAGAGTTTAAATTTAATTATTATCTGAATAATCCTTCCACTCCCTCGTGTAATTCTTCAGGAGTTCCCACTCTGATAATGGTAGGTCCTAATGACAGACCCTGTGGAACCCCATTCAAAATAATTTTGGACTAAACATCTTCAATTATTCATTTATAATTGCAGCTGATTATAAATAATGTTAATATTTAATATAATTAAAATGTAGCATAATTTCTCATTGTGAAGATGTAAATATAATTCCATTTGAGATGTTAGGTTTTTGGCGTAAGTAAAGTAATTTTCTTTAAATATTCCTACATTTTAATTTCACTGCAAATAAGGGATTCGAAATACAGTTGTACTTAAAAGAGGTACAAATAAAGGACCTGAGAAGCATTTGTACTTAGATGTACCAAAAAAAAATTCTTTCACATGTGGAGACGAATTGTAATCAAATTACCATCCTGAGGAATTAAGTACTCTGGTGGTAGGACAGCAGAATTAACAATAAACCACAGGCACCTCTGTGAAACGAGGTCGAGAATATCTTTTGAAGCGTTTTAAAAATGATTAAACATTTTAATAGGCTAGCAAATAAACCAATGTATTTCGGATTAAACCGATCTTCTTTAAAGACACATGAGCCCAGAATCAATGAGGGGGCAGCAGAGGCTGCAGCCCGAGGGCCCGCGCTGGCAAGGACCTGTGCTGTGGGTCCGGCTCAAGGAAGGGCTCATGGGGCCGGTCGAATTGAATCTGGAGGCCCCGCGTTGGTTCTCGGTGCCCCTGCTTGAGCCTCCCATAATTGTTAAACGCCTACGCCACTGCTAGCAGCATTATTAAATAGAAAAGCAAAATTTCCTCATTAGCTTTCCTTTAGTTGACGTGTAGTAGTGACGTGTTTATAGTCTACACGTCGTATGTCAGAAAATTTGGTGACAGTGTACTAGAGGTGTACCAAATCGTTCACTGGAGGGACCACTGAAAGATATTTTGTCCATCTATTATAAACGAACAGACTCCTTCAGGGATTCGGTCACTGAACGATTTGGCAAACCACTACATCACAAATAAGCAGATTCGTTCAGATCCGGTTATTGGACGATTTTGGGCACCATTACAGTGCTATTGGCACGCCCTATTTGGAACACCACTCCATCACAACTAAGCAGACTCGTTTAGTGATTCGGTCACTGAACGATTTGGCACAACCACTACAGTGTGCTACTCCATAACGATAATAGACATATTGGTTAACAGATCGATTTTCCTGGTGACACTTACTTTATAACAGTGATTACATCCGTGTCAGGACGCTGTTTAGAACCGGTCCTGTCACTATTTATAGAAAAAGAACGACTTTTATATGTCGCCAGCACTTCAGCAATCCTTGCACTCCTAGCTGTTTTAAGAAGGGTAGCTTTCTGCTAGTAAAAGTAAAGATGTCCCCATTTACTTCACCTTCCTTGTCCTTTAGTTTTGCAGAGTGCCAGGGAACCCCCATGGAGTATGTAGGCACTTACGACAGCGCGTGTTGACACAGGTGAAATCTTGCAGAAAATAACCTGTTGTAGTCGCTCTCAATCTGGGGAATCCTTTCATTTATTTCCTGCTATAACATCAAAACAAATTTCTTTCTGACGATCCATTTAGAGAGCTTTCTTTTGGGGAATGTTCTGTCCGTATTTATTTTTAAAATGGAAACAGAACATTTTTGAAATCGAAAGAGAACGAACAGCTCATGTTTGCACACTACCACTGGCATCAGAAATTTTCGTTATGGAAAAAGCGAGAATATTAGTATACACTACAGTATACTATGTAAGGCAATATATTTCTATCTTCTATTGCTTCGATTGGTTTTTAAAATTTTGGACAAAAGAAACACTTGATATTTTTAAGATTTACCATTCTCCTCAAAATCTTTTATCTCAATAAAAAGTCCCTCATGTCGAGTACCTTTAGGAGAAAAGTACTGGACACCATCTGACACCAAGAAAAGGACACCATCTTTCGATGATGGTGGATTCATCAGTTACAGAGAATGCTTAGCTTTCAGCAACATATATTAGAGCATGCGGAAAATTCATAAGCGGGGAGGAGTAACAGAGCTACAACTCTATATATTTATATGTATATATATATACGATTGCATCATATTGAGGAAGGTGTGACCCTTATCATCCCCCTACCCTTCGGACCCCAGTGGCAGCCTATTAAATGTTTTTGTATGCACGATGATTCGTAGAGATCTATTTTGCTCAATCATGCTTAAAATAAAATAACGATTAGAAGAAAACAGAAACCGCATGTCCATTTAATATATACTTTATGTTCACATACACCACATGTCATATACAAAATTTATTCCGTGACATTGATCGTTTCGTCAATTAGCAAAGTTTTGTATTTATTACTTTAATATTGATTATTTTAACAGTGCCAGTGCGTTTTAAATCCCATATAAAGTTCATCAAAACACACTATACTGTATTAAATTCTTCGTATGTACCTTTGCAAGTGTGTTTGTAAATGTGAGAAACACTACTCCATTTTCTTTCTTCTTAAATTCGATAAGAGACGCACTCAACATGCGATCAATCGTCAGAGGTCCAAAAACAAGATTTAAACCATGACGTGCTCTCAGGATTTGATCACTGCGGTTTCCCCTTCCAAACCATTCCTCCATTTTCTTTGAGGAATGCAGATTTGGGGCGTGGGGTCACGTCATCAGCCCACAGAAAAACCTTTTGAACTTTGAAGTCAAACGGGTGACTACAGAAACAAAAAACTGTTAGGTTTTTCATGAGGCAGAGAGAGAGAGAGAGAGAATGGATTTCATCCCAGGTTTAGAGGATTTCTTGGTCCAGGTTTCTTGGAAACGTGATATGTAGAGAAGAAACGTGATACAGTACCATAAAATAGAGGGTGTCTTGGCGAACCTGCGCTTGCATTCGTTAAGTTTCTTGTAAAAAAGGACTCTAGGGGTTTCCCTGGTAGTATATCACCTTCGAAATCAACCAGTATTCCTCCAGGAAACAGACTCGATTCGAAAGTTTCAGAAGAGTTTAATTTTCGCGTTTTTGAAACTGATTTTTGTGTAAAATTCACATGGTTCATTAAAGAGTATATTAAGATATTGATTTGCAATTATAATTTGTCAATACATGCATTTTTATTAATAAAAATATTTTTGTAAAAAAAAATTATCCTTTCATTATGACAATAAGTATTTCTCCGAAGTGATAAGGAAATTATCTTTACTTAAAGATTTGCATAATATAAATTTCTGCCTGACGTAAATATCATTTTCACATTTTCACCAAGTGTACATTTTTTTGATTGATGTCAATTCCTTTTCCATCGTGTAAATTCCTCTTTCATCATTGTAAATTTATCATTCGTCAATTTAAATTTATCTTTCTCCAATATTAATTTCTCTTCCATAAATATTAATTTCTTTCTCACCAACATTAATTTCTCTTCCACCAATATTACTTTCTCTTTCACCAATATTAATTCCCTTTTTCGCATATATTATTTTTTTTTCATCGTAAACTTAACGTTCATCAATGTAAGAATTGTTCGGCTGTGTAAATTTCAAAAAGTACGTTTTTATAATAGCGAGATTTTAAGTATTACGTACGCACATTTTGGAGGAGCTGGCTGCTGTTTTGCTTATCTTCTTATGCTATCCAAGGTTAATTTTTGCTTACCGGGGGTGGGGGATATAAAATGGCTTATGTAATACTTGAATACTCCCATATCTTTTAATAACTCAATTTATAAATGACTTGCAAAATCTTGTTATTACTTTTCCCTAGGAAAAAGGTATATATTTCTCAAAATAAAATTGACAATTTTCTTTCAAAATAAAATTGACAATTTTCTTTCAAAATAAAATTGACAATTTTCTTCCAAAATAAAATTGACAACCATCTTCCAAAATAAATTTGCCAAAAGTAATTCTCAATGTAAATTTATAACAACGCTCAACAATTGTAAAACAATACACAATATTATCCAATAGCGTTCAGCTATCATACTGTATATCTCTATCATGTAATCTATATATTTTTATGATCTACTCTAGATTTTATTTACAAAATTTGGTAGAAATAAAAAGTTACGACAAATTTCTTTGGGTTGCGACGTTAAAAAAAGTACAAATATTATGTGATATTGTCCTAACGTTTGAATATTTTTTATTGTGATTTCCACTTTTAAATTGGCGATCTGAACCAATTAATCTTGCCAATTTGGCTTCAATATCACGTTCTGCCTCTTCCGTAGTCTTTTCCCCACAGCTTCTCCCCACTCTTGCGTAGGGATATCAGATGAATGAGGGTGGGAAGAAGGATGTCAAGAGAGGGATTCAAGAGGCAGGAAGGGGACTCGTTCGACAACTTCGTATCTAATCTACACTTTCCGATTATGTTTCATTATTCGGATTAACCTTTATTGCAACAACGGAAATGAAAGTTGGCAGAACTTCGCCAAAATTTGTTAAGCGTCGCCAAAAATGGGAGAATCGGACAACGAAATTGCCAAGGTAACTTTGAGAGAACAGAGTTTTCAGTATTTCAACATAAGTGTAATAATACAATTTAACAGTACTGCAATAATAGTAGATACCGTACACTGCGTACTAAAATAACTAAAATCCGACGTAGTAGAGAATATGGAGTATTAGAAATAATGTATGAAATGAAGAAAGAAATAATAATAGGTAGAGAATGAAAAAAAAATAATAATAGGTAGAGAATGAAGTGTACATTTTTTTTCTTTTCTGTTTTTTTTTTCTATATAAAATAGCCTAAAAGTGATTTCGTATTTATCAATTTCAATTTGGCTTCTATTATTATTCAATTCAACGCTTATGAAATTTGCAGAAGGAGGTTGTAAAACATCGGAAGAATAGGAATTAAAAATAATTCAGTTACAGCCGATTTCGCTTAACCTGTTAACCGGGGAATAAAATTTTGTGAAACTCGTTTCACACTGGGGACTTTTTTTCACAGTGATAAGTAATGTCATCACACCATCACGCTAGGATTAAATATATAAGAACTACATAAAACGTAATGCGTTCAACATAATACGGTTAATTTCAATGACGAAAAATGTCGTCATTCGCATTTTGGTAGTCTTCCGGGCATGACGAAAAATGTCGTCATACCCAGTTAACTGGACCAATGCCGATTCGGCTCAGCCGCTTAATTGGGCGAAATTTCAAGGAACGGAACCCAAACCAAGAAACTAATAGTAATTTACATGATTAATTAACTGGGACAATATTCCTCTTAACTGGGACAAAAATTTGAGATTAAAATTAATTTGTACATACAAATTATGTTACACATAATCTCAAAAAGCAGAAAAAAATGGAAACAATTTAATCTAATGTAATCTTATATACAGTACAAAAGGACTTCCGATACATATCACTTAATGTTTGCTGTCGGTGTACTGATGCAGCGCTGGCATGCATGTAACATACATGCATTGGGGTCATAGGTCCCGACTTGCAAACGGGTTAAAACGGAGTACATAATCAGTTCCAACTGCATATTTTATTTCAGAATTTATTATTTTTTCTTGTATATATTATATTCTTATATATTATTTTCTTATATGTATTGTATATTAATGAGATATATAGTATTGAAAAAACATTCATTAATTTTGTGTGAAATTCGATTATTTGGGACAGCCGCTTAATTGGGACGAAATATCCTAGTCCTGATGTGTCCCGATTAAGTGAAATCGACTGTATATTATAAATTATAATAATCGTCAGTAAAACATAAGTGATAATTCGTTAATATGACGGAGCTATTAATTGTTGTATATTGTAACCATAAAATTGCAGATATATCAACACAATATATATATCTTTTTTTTTTGTAAAATTTTTCCATTCTTATAAAATACGTTTGAATCAATAAAATTTTCAATTTGCTATACTAATCTGTCAAATTTACTAAATATGACCAACACTATGTTATAATTTAGGTTCACAAAGATTAATTTTATTAAATTTTATTAAATTAAAATTTAGTAAATTCATAGAGTGCCGGATTTACTTACGTACAGGCAAAATAAATCCGGGCTTAGGGCATTGCGAATTTGCCCCCCCCCCTCCCAATGAATTTTGAAGGGACCTGGTGCTATTTAAATTTGTGTCATATTAACCTTTATTTACAGATGTACGAGAAATTATTATTTTTGGTATACCTAGATAGTAAACGATAATGAAGTTCGAAGGAAAATTAATGATTTATTGAACAATAATGGCGAAGGGCCTATTCTCTTCTTCCGGCCATAGGGCCCATGCATAGGCGTAGGCAGGAAGTTCATAAAGGGGGTTACAGAGCTACAACTCATATATTCCTATGTTAAATATACAAAATTTCATTGCAATGGGAGGGGTTACAACCCCCAAAACCACCCCCTGGCTACGCCTATGGGCCCCATGTAAACCCTCATTTGGCAGCGAATTCATAAATATGGCCAATTTTATAAATTTACTTTTCAAAAATTCCGAAATTTACCGTTTATTAGAGAATTTTATTAAAAAAAATGGTTTTTTGAAAATTGATTCAAACAGATAAGCAAAAAAATGTGGAACGCACGAAATTTTTAAGTATTCTTCAAAGCATCGAAATTTGGCTTCATTTTTATTGTGTATTCGAAGGAATGACTTAAAACAATAGACAGCGAATTCCGGATTGCCTACTTTTGCCAATATCCTGTTTTCGGGAGATCGAATAATCGGGAAAGAAGGCAAACTGGAAAAGGCAAGTGATGCCATCCAGCGACCCTCTAAGTCCCGTAATGACTCATTAGTCAAAGGCAGCTTAAAGGGCTTATGGCCTCCCACCCTTTAGGCCTCTTCTCCCCTTCTTCCTCTCTCTCGCATTAAAGCACGCCGCCAGCCAAAAACGATAACAATTACGATCCTCAGAGATACTAGCACTCCTCAATCCCCACTCTTTTCCCTTTCTCCACTCTTACAGGGAATTTCCTCTTCTTCTGTCGCCAAGCGATACTTCTTTGGCTCGACTGAGACGACGCCAAAGAGCCGACTCCTGAAATTTATACATTTCCTACTAAGAATAAATCCAGATTTTAAATTAATGCCCCCTCAACCACCAAAGTAGAGCCCACGGAACCCAGAGTTTGGTTAAGGGTTCAAAGGGGGGTTCCTGTGAGCAACCTTTGGCCCATTATTTTTACTACTTTCTTGTATGCAGGGCCGTCGTTAGCTAAGGAGGAGCTCGGGGCAAAATATATTTCGTGGGGGGGGGGGGCAAAATATACGAGTAAGAAAACAAAAAAAATGGAATAATGTATGAGCATTAGATGGCACGAAATGCGAGATCTGAAGTAAAAATATTTTTGGGGAAATTTTCAATATTACAAAAATTTTAAATTTGAGAATTACGCTTCGAGGGGTCCCAAGAATCGCGGGGCCCGGGACGTTGGCCCCGCTCGCCCCTGCTCAAAAGCGGCCCTGTTTGTACATATTGATCTCGCGTACATAATATGAAGATTATCTACAGATATTTATAATGGGGGCAACATAGACCCTTCTCATAGTTCTGTATTTGATATGCACACACATAATCTTGATAATATATAAATATCAAAGTTCCCTCAACTTTCCTTCAATCACTAAGCGGTCAAGTCATAAAAGGTAATATCAGGGTTTAAGCTGGCTCAAAACATGCTGTCGCAAAAATGCTAAAATGGGAAAAAAGTTGTAGCAAAATGCTAAAAAATATTAGTTGCTTTCGTTGCTCGAAAAATCGTATCAATGAAATTATTTATATCAACGATGCTTAACAGGTGCTGTTAAGAATTTTGAAGAGGAAACAAAAAGGAACAAGAAAAGATCGCTGAAGTGCAAAACGGATATTCTGGAATCGAGGAATCCTGTTTTCAGAGAATAAACTGTGGTTAAAAATGCCTGTCGCATTTTCGCGATGGGCAATAATTTTTTCTTCGCATTTTCGAGCAACTCGTCGCGTAACTGGAGCTTGAACCCTGGGTAATATGCAACTGGTTAGGAGCACTAATTGCCAGTTTTGGAAATGACGACTTAATATGGGTTTATAAGTCACGTTTGCAATAATCGACAACGCTTGATTTTATGAAAAGATAATAGCTTTAATTATATATATATATATATATTTGTCAGTTTCGTGAAAATGGAGGGCAGGAAAGGGAATTTAAAAGTCGTAGAAGGACGGTTTATACCAAGTAAAGACTTCAAAGTAATTGTGATTATCGTGGTTGATATTGTCCATAAGAAAGGAATACGTTGAAGTGTTTAATAATTAACTCTATATATCAATATGGAATGGGGTTTCATTTCTTGCTTTGAAGAAAAGCAACAATACTATACCATAATACCCGTACCATGTTGGTATATTATTACCAGCGCAATATACCATATGATATTACAGCACACGCAAGATAAACCAAAAACGTTACAAGTTGCAAGTTTAAGTTTATAAGTCATATCTCATTTTTGAGAAATAAAATGTCAGTTACTGCATGAATCGGTATTTTGTTTTTCTTTTCGAATAAATTTCTTTGCTTTTTTTTAATTGATTTAGTTTTCATGTATTTATTTATGTAAATTAGCAAGCCTTGTACCATCTTATGTTAATTTCTTGACGTCAAATAAATGTCAATTATTTTCCCATGTGTGAATTTATTTATATTTTGATATTGCGCAATTCTGACCTGTTTTCTAAAATTAGTTCGTTAACTCCAATTAGGGGCAATTCAAAACTTGTGGGGCGGTCACAAGTAGTTTCGAAAAAGATCACGCGATTCGATATTAAAGAGAGAAATATTATATCCAATAGCAGAGAATTAAAACCCCCTTTCTTTACGCTATTCGTTGCAATGATAATCCAACAGAATTCGTTGGATCATTATTGGAACCAAAGAAATTCAGAGAGCGTTGTTTCCTGTCCTCATTCGTCTAGCGGTCCAAGACACTCCGGGCTAAACGGAGGGACCCTGGTTCGAATCCAGGATGGGGAAAGCGTCTCTTTTTCTCCAAAACAAAGAAAAAAAACCCTCTAGATTCAAAAATAATCTTTGTTAGTGCTTCTGGACGCTTTGTATGATGGGTGCTAACAGAACTACCGAATGCTTTCCTAAGAAAGATTATAAAACTACGTTATATTCAAATAATGCAATTCTAATTGTAATGGCCACTTCGCAATCCAACAACATTTAATTAAAAGTTATTTTTTCCTCTCTCCGTAAGTATATTTAAGCTGTGACAGCATTCTTTAATCGACTTTTTTTGTAGAATTGAGTTTTTTGTTCTGAAGTTACAAATCGAGTAAGTGTAAAAATTGACGTGGAATTATTTAGGATGCATTAAAATTTGATATAAGTATTAAAACCTTTTCTAACGGACAACACTCAGATACGATCGCATCGTTTTCACGGTCAGATATAATTACCCTGCAAGAAATTTGTTCACAACAGTACCATACCTCCCTTCCTTTACGGTAACCTCTCTCTTGCGGACACTTCCTGTTCAGTGAGTGATGTCCGCTAATGAAACGTTTTGCTGTAATAATTTTTTTTCCAATTTTGTCCTTCATTTTTTTCGGTTTCTGAAATACTTTTCGCCAATAGGTGGCGTCAACAGTAGCGTGGAGTGGCAACACCCCATGTTTACTTGGCGCGCATTTATTCTAATTAGTTCCCGACGAAGAACAGCGTCGTTTGTCTGAAATGGGTTGATACATTTTTTCCAACGTCTAAAACTAGATTCCACAATGTTATTACCAATCTTTAATTTTACAATCTAAAGCATGAACTTCCAGTGTATCTAAAACAATAAACAGTAAAACCCTTCTTCGCGGACATCTCTAAGGTACGGTCATCCCACCATTATGATCAGATAAAAATTCCAGAGAAGAAACCCCTTTCACAAAAATATTCCCCTCTTTTACGGCTAACTTCTTTATTGGACGATTCTTTCTAAGCGGTCAGTGTCTTCTGATGAGTGATTTTACCGTATTTATTCTAGAGGAAATTAGACTGATGGTTCACTAATGATAAAAAGGCTAATAAAACTTATTATTAGCAGGCAGATGAGAGAAAACAATTCATTATTACTCTGATGAAGGGAGCCGTAGTTCTCAAATCGTTGCGAATTTTATTCATACTCATAATTGCTCTTTTACGCACATAGTTTTTCCTTTGAAATTAATCACCTATTATTAGTTTTTCTTTTCCAATACTTTAAATCGTCCCTTATTATTATTATTAAAATTATATTTAGTTCCTTCTTTCCGATACTCGTAGTTAGAAATTCTCATCATGTTCCACTCCCTATACTTATATGCATACAACCTGAGCATACAATTGACGACGTAAGTGTCCTTTTCTCATCCATTCACAGGCAGTCACCCTAGAGCAGCGTAGAGAAAGCTCCATAACGTATCGTTGGTATTATTTATTAATGGAAACATTAGTAAGATTCACATCATTCATGTCAGCAGGTTGAAAATTACGCAAGAAATTATTAGAATCGCACAATTCCGCACAACCACTTTATGCAATTCGATGAATGTCCAGTACGTGTTTCGAAACTTTCGTCATACATCATCAGGTTCTTCGAAAAACGTTTATTGTTCTTGGCTTCTATACGATCCGCAAAACTGATAACCTAACGCACAGCAGAGACTGCACAAATAGGCCAAATTTTACATTGACCAAAAACCAAACGCATCTTCTTCCCGAATACCCCAACAAATTCAGTTCATGGTCAACAATATTAGCGTCTCATAAATGACGTATTCTTTAAATTTAATCATGCTTTTGAAGGTCCTGCCAGTAAGGAAATTTGGCTGGCTTGATGGACCCAATAACTATTTGATTTAAAGGATTACCTCTGGTCCTTGACCAGTCAAACGCACCGAAAGTCGAACTGCCAGTTTGTGGATAAAGAGAGGCGGAAGGAGGAGGAGGAGGAGGAGGAGGAGGATGCAGAGGCAGGCGCAATGATTTCGAGAAGCTGATGAAAAGGGAATTGGCCTCCGGTGGGAAATTACGGATCCTAATGATGTGGAGTCACTCGTAATGTTAAGAGTGGAGGGAATGATGAGGATAACAACGAAAAGTGGAGGGGGAGGAGGGTCGTCAAGTCCTGTTTGTGGTCAAATGATGACCAGGAGCTTTGGTCAGCGTCAGAGGTGTCGAATGAACCTTTATCCCCCTCTGCATTTACAACATCACCCTCTTCTCCGTTGAGTTTATTTATTGTTATTGACAATCATCGCAACTGTATCCTCCAAAAGGGGATTGCAAATCTAATGAATTGACTCAGCTAGGGGTTGCTCCTCCAACGTAATTTCAGCTGTTGTTGGTATAGTGTTAAATAATTAATCTATATTTAACAGTGGTATAACAACACGCACAGCGAGAGCCGTACACTCTGTTATATATATATCACTGTGTTATTTATATAGAATTGGGTGTACAATTATACATATATAAATATTTGTCTTATTTTTAAATGATGACATATTACACGTATTTTAATGTACACTGGTGATAGAAATTAAATAAATAAACGTAACGTTATATTAAACAAAGTAATGAACTTTGTGAAAAACGTTATGTGGTACAGTGTGTCATACTTTCTTTGCATTCACGAGCATAACACGCTGTACTACTTAACATACATTTCAGTTTACAAATGTGGCACACATCATACTACATAACATACATTTACTTTTACAACTGTGACATACTATATTAAGTGGTACAGAATGTCACGCCTTGTATATTACGTTGTACCTATGTATATCACATAGCTATACAACATAACATGCCTCTGCGTTCACAAGTACGCAACTTGGTAAAATTTAGCAAGAATATCTTATACACGTTGCCCTAATTCTGAGTACGAATGCGTTTACCATTGTGTAATGTATATAACAGTGCGATTATCATTGTGCAATGTATCTGACAATGTGTTTACCATGTTAAAGCATTCAACATGCACACAATATCATATTCTATGCTATGTGGAAAATAATAAACTTCCAATGACGTTCTGAAAAGCGTTAAACGAACAATAAACATTTTAAATGCTTCCCTATGCATTAGGGCAACTAGGAAAATGAGGAGTGCTGGAAGATTTAGTTCTTCCTTGGAAAAAAACCCCTTAGACCGCGATGCCCTGGCACCGTAGAGCTATAGATGTCTTATAATTAAAATTTAGTATTAAAAGATCGAAGCAAAAGTTAATAAAAATGACTTCAATAATGTCATTGAAAAGGACAATGAAATGTACATGCGTAATTGACGAAAGCACTTGTGAAAAAAAAAAAAACCGTTGTACGTCCATGTGGTGAAGATAGCGTTTAAATAAGCAGACACCTGCCGCGCTCTTTTCCGGATGTCAAAGTTAAACACTGTTTTGTCTACAATAGGACAAATACAAATATATGTACATTTGTTCCAAACAGCAAGCGTTCGGAAGCCATTACGCGAAAAGTTAAATGTACGTTCTGGGCTCTGTGTAAATAGTTAAAGAATTAAATACGACTTATGTACTCTGGAAGTTGGAACTCAATTTAGCACTTGGTCAATTTCTATAAATTTAATCGGTCCCTTTCTCTCTCTGTTTCCCACCCTTTATTTCCTTTCGTATTTGACTTCGGCTTTGCGGAACGCCTTGGGGGGCCATCCCAAGACGCAACTGGTAACAAAGTGTCCACGTCCAGTTCATTAAGCGTCATTACACAATTTTGCGAGGCGCCCGAAATAAGGTATGAGCTCAAGCTGGTTTTGCGGCAAATAGATTCCCCCCTTCACTTGCTCTCCCCCCCCCCTTAAAACTTGGGTCCAATCGTTATTGTACGTGGGTTTGGTTGAGGCTTGTACGTCTATGAGTGCGTCGAAGAAAAAACGTTCCTCCGTCACTCCTTGATCTACTCGCTTTGCCATTCGGCAAGTGATTACTTATAAAACGTCTGAAGTCTGTCATGCGTGACGGACAGCGTTTTTGCGCATCGCTGGAAATGACACTGATTTGGAAAAAGACAGTAGTTGAAAAGCAGAAAAGTGATACTGACACGATGAGATAGAATACGAGCGAAAATCATTAATTATATTTTAGGAGATACTACATGGGCGCAAGGTTATAACCATTAGTGTATCGGAATCCAGAGAAATTCATTCATACCCGAAGATATTAATTATTCGGACTGAAAAAAAAAAAAAAAGAACAATAACTAATTTCCAAATATCCATTTCCAAGGGGAGATAAGATCCTCGGCTGAAAAAGGGCGCCAACCCTTGGCGCCAAATTTAATGATAGGGTGCCATTAAAAGTAAAACAAAGGCTGCAAACCGTAACGACAAATTACTACGGGCACAACTTTATCGTTACTTCATCGTTCAAATGACAGAACGCAGCCTCTGTCGTCAGGGATTAGTTCTTATCTTTGGTTGAGCATTAAAGATTTAACTTCGGTTAATCCTTTCCGATCCCGAAAATTCTAGGAAGAGGGGGGGGAAGACTCTTAATGCTTATAAGTTCTGAGGGGCGGGTGGGGCAAAAGGATGGGAACTCGGATAAAAGGGAAGTCTGTAATTAAAGTCAAAGAGGAGTAATTACAGGTTTAATTAATTATGGGATTAGATGTCGATCGACTCATCAGAACTAATTGATAAATTTATTTTACTTTTTTTTTTTTTTTAAAATCTAGCACTGATTGATAATTCTTCACAATCGGAAACAATTGCATTAATATGACTTCTGATTTCTAACCCTTTCTTTCTTTCGAGTGCTGTCGATTTACTTAAGCTTTCTCTACGTGTACAAATGCAGTACTTCAAACTCTCGAGGTATTTGTATATATGAGGAGTTGGCTATAAGCAGGGCAGGAGACAGGGACAACTACCCAGGAGTCCAGCGCGTAACTTTTTTGCTTTTTCCTTTTTATTTCAATTTATTTATTTACTGGACATCATGCATAATATTTCAAATGCAAAAGCCACTACTATGATGCCAAGATGGTAATAGGAACGAAGTCTCAAGAGGGCCGGCCTTCCATCAGTTCCCGCCATTCAAAACGATAGCACAGAATCACTATATGTCACGCATAAGTTTACATCGACAATGGAATTAATGCCTATTAACACCGCAGAAAATAAAAATGAATTGTAAATAAACAACTCAAAAATACATTATAATAATGCGAAGTTTGTTTGTTAATTCTGGTTCTCATGTTTACTAATTTGTTAATAATTAGGAGGATTATTACAAAAATTACAAGCTTGGTAATCCGTCAGCTTTCCATTCTTATATCTTATATCCTTATCTATTCTTATATCTCTTATATCCTTGGATGACGGGAGGGGATGTGGAGTGGTTTACTCCATTCTTATCTGCTAACCTCCCTGGGGATCACTTACGCTGTTCAAGCGTCCTGTCTGGGATTACAGCGCCGCCTCCGGCGGCCACCCTTCCCAATGAAACCCTTGCACAATCCTCCTCCTCCTCCTCCTCCCTGGGAGGCTGACAACAGCATTTCAGAGACCTTATATGCGTGAGATCCCTCCTTAGAAAAATAGACTGTATATTTTAAACAACTTCATTTCGAATAGAATATAGACATTTGCACATATGTTTCAGAGGAGACATGGTGTTGTTAAATAAAAGTTTATTTCAAAATTTCGTATATAATTACTTGATTTATATTTTTATATATTATCTCATGTTTACCGTATATTATTTTGTATTTATTCCAAAGAGCAAATACTAGTACTTATTAATATGCTATATGTAATTCTTTCTGGTATTATTTTGGAGTGTAGGTTTATTTGTAGAGTGCCCTACCGCCTTTGAGCCAACTATCTGTGGGTTTGACTACCAAGTAGACTATCCGTGGGTTTGACTACCAAGTAAACTATCCGTGGGTTTGACTACCAAGTAGACTTGGTTGGGTGTAAATATATCGAGGGGTGATACCAGTCACGTAACATGGTGCCCCTCATGAAGAACAAGTGAAAAATATCCATATTTACCTGACAGTTTAACAAGCATCGAAACGGGTTAGGTAACTAAAAAATGGTGGACGTTAAAAAAGGTTTATTTCTAGAATTGGTAGTCAAAAATATATAATTTCTGTTGAAGTTTAGCGTGTTTCCTAATCCATGATTTTAAAATGCACAACCTAAACCACACTTGGAGATCCTGTTTTTTGATCTTAAGTTTATGACTTGGGTTCTACAAACTTTTGCCAAATTTTGACCTGTGCTTGCTCTTTTTAGGATTTCAGCCACAACATAATAGCGTCCCCAACTCATAGAGACATAAAGATGAGAACCTTACATCATTATTGGGTTTTATATTTTCAGTAACCTCCCATAAGCCTTCAAACACATGTTCTATGATTGGTTAAAAAGGCAATGACTACCCAGCGAAAAATCGTTTGAAAGGCACAGATATGGAAAGCTGGCCTTTTTTTTTTTTTTTTTTACTAATCCGTATTATAGTCAGGGGCGGACTGGGTCGTTTCTAAGGGCGCTTACATTGGATTTTCGGAAGGTATGAGTCCTTGCTCATTCCGAAGCGCGTGTCCTATCGCCTATGAGGGCGCACCGGCCAGGGGGCCGATCGCCCGGTCCGCCCCTGATGATGGTATTCAATTTCCGAGATGACAAAAGTTTGTATTCTTTAGGAAAATGAACCTTTTGCCACATCATCATCTTCACTATCTTTGATCAAAAAAAAAAAAAAATTAAAAATGTTCCGGTGATCGGTAAGAGCCAGGGGGCGGACTGGGCCGCCAGCCTTCCGCCCTCCTCCCGGGGCCGGTGCGTCCTGATGGGAAATAGGACTAGCCCATGAGGACGAATGGTCAATGATCCGCGTCCTCCAAAAACCCAAGGTGTGCGCCTTTTGAGACGACCCAGTCCGCCCCTGGTAAAAGCACGCATGTCCTCATAAATGTATGATAAAAAAAAAAAAACACCCGTTATATAAGCATGGCTTTCAGATAAATAGCTATGGAAATTTAGGCCAAAACAAAAGCACGTCATCAAATTCCACTGGAGATGTCTATTTTGCGCTCGTTAGTTTCTGCATGGGAAGTCAATTTTCGCGGGCTGCGGTCCATGTGACTGACTGCGGCTAATAAATTTATAAGACAGAAATTACGACTACAGATGAAACCGACACAGTATTTCTAAATTAAGGAAGTAAATGAGTCCTTTTGAGATCAAGAGCCAAGTCCAGAAACCGAACACGTGAGGACAAATTATGTTTTATGCGTATTCGGCTGTCACTTTCAAAGTCTGCGATAATAGGGAGACTTCATGCGTCATTTGCCGCCTGGATCTAAACACGTCCAAATTCTTAAAACCGCTATAAATCATGCGGTTGGACGGGCATACTTGAATCAGAAACACAAATTCCGTCGACAAAAGTACAGTGGCTGATTTACCAAGAGGTAAAGTTTTTAGTAAACTGAGGCCTATGACTGCAAATTTTCTATGACAAGTTTGCAAAGGCAACGTTGAATTTCTAGTGGCCAATTAAATTATTATGTTTGAATTGCTATATTTAGAGGCGTAAATAGGCACTAGTAAAGGGAGAGCTATCGCGGGCGCAGTTTTAAAAAATGATCAAAAGGGGCCAAATACGCGAATTTGACATGCCAAAGGCGCCAAATTAATTTGACAAAAGCGTCAAAATCTTTATATCTATAGCTACGTTTGGTAAGATTAGGCGACAACATATGTCAGAACCTACTGGCGGCAAAATCGTAAATCTGCCCTTGGATAAGCATATTCCTCGAATCGAATCGAAAGGTCGCGTCAGCTGAAATTTTCTTTATATAAAACGCACGTACGGGTATATTATATACATTAGAGATATATATCGTAAAATATTTCATATTTCCTCATATCGAAAATCTCTAAAAGTTTCTGCGACTCCTCGCTATCACTATATTGAAAAACTTTCAATATATTG